>OX336388.2:1375842522-1376160022 GCA_946902985.2 Meconema thalassinum | reverse complement strand
TTCTACGGTTTGTAACACAGACACAATCACAAAGTGGAAAAGTTAAATATTAGTCAGGTGTACTTCAGTCACACAATGGTTGGCTAAAATTCAATAAGCTATTTCAAAATTATTCAACAGTGATTTTAAATAAATTCTTACCTTTGTCTTATTGTTTGAAAGTGTGACACCACCAAAAGGTGCACCGATCCAATATCTGTAATGAATGCTTCCTTCAGTACAAAAGTTGGTCAAGAGTAAGCTGGTGGATATGCAAGGGTGACCATAAAGCTGGTATAGATTCTTGCTCACCGTTGACAGTTTTGAAGCCATCTTCTTCTTCTTCTTCTTCTTCTTCTTCTTCTTCGTCTTCTTCATCCTTTTCTGCTTCTTGCTGACCGTTTGTTCACTGGTAAGCACCAGTATATACAGTATATATATATATATATACTAGCTGACCCGGCAGACTTTGTTCTGCCAATCAAAGAAAGTGTTGTAACTTTATTTCTTGAAGTGCTTTTGGATACACAATATTTTTTTCAATTTCTGTTAACTGCCTCTAAACTATCGTGAAATGAATTAACTAATCTAGAAACATTCGTGGGAGCGTGCACAACAACTCTCCAACGTTTCATCGCAATTGGATAAATGGCATAAAACGCATACGGGATTTTGTTTAAATGATTCGTGCGCTGTCACACATTTGTTGAATCTACTCGTGCTCTACCAACTGTGATATGGATTTACTAAGTTAGAAAGCTTCACGCAAGTATACACAATATCTCATCAAAGTTTCATCGGAATCGGATGAATGACATATGAACGTATACGGGATTTTTTTTAACGATTCGCGTGCCGTCACTCATTTGTTGAATCTACTCATGCGCTACCTATTGTAAAATAGATTTACTAAGCCTGAAACCTTCTCTGGAGTGTACTCAATCATTCACCAAGGTTTCATCGCAAACGGATGAATGATATGTGACCGCATACGTGACATTATGGAAACGATTCAGGCGCCCTCGCCCATTGGTTGAATCTACTCGTGCGCTACTTATTAAAAACTGGATTTACTAATCCAGAAACCTTTCCTGGAGTGTACACAACAATTCACGAAAGTTTCATCGTAATCGGATAAATGGTATATGAACGCATACAGGAGTATTTTGAAACGATTCGCGCGCCATCGCACATTTGTTGAATCTACTCGTGCGCTAACTATTGAAATATGAATTTACTGAAGTGTACACAACAATTCACCAAAGTTTCATCGCAATCGGATAAATGGTATATGGACGCATATGGTACTTTGTTGAAACGATTCGCGTGCCGTCACTCATTTGTTGAATCTACTCGTGCGCTACCAATTGTAAAATGGATTTATTAAGCCAGAAACCTTCCGTAGTGTGTACACAACATCTCACCCAAGTTTCATCGTAATCGGACGAATGGTATTTGAACGCATACGGGACCTTATTGAAACGCTTCGCGCGTCGTCGTTCATTTGTTGAATCGAGTCGTGCGCTATCTATTGTAAAATGGATTTACTAAGCCGAACACCTTCCCTGGAGTGCACTCAACATCTCACCCAAGTTTCATCGCAAACGGATGAATGGTATATGAACGCATATGGAACTTTGAAACGCTCTAACGTGCAGAGACAAACAGAATTCAACATCACTGCCAACTTTGGTATAAAACACAACTTTCCGCCATGGGAGGAGTGTTTGTTATGGCGGTAGTTGCACAGGTTGCGACCAGGTGGCTCTAACGTGCAGAGACAAACCGTCCAAAGACATCAACTTTCACGAAGGCCAAGGCTAGTGGTTTCCATGACGACTGTTTTTGACTGTATATTGTGGTTCTAAAATTGTGTTCATTCCACCTACCGGCCCAGATTGTGAATCTAAACCATACATGGACCCACCCTAATATACGTACCAAATTCCATCAAAATCGGTTCAGTCGTTTAGGAGGAGTTCAGTCACATACACACGTGTCGAAGAATTATATATATATATATAATATCGTATAGCCTTGAGTGCCGGGTGCAAGCTTTGTTATTTGACACCCAGAGGGTAGCTTGCATGCCGAATTTCGTTGTTCCTTGAAGCACTATGAAAGTCAAGGAGGATAAATATCTAAGCTCCTTGAACACTATAGCGCTTTCTAGTAGAGAAATGAGAAAATCTGTGTTGGCGGAAACTCCAGAGATTAATTTTGCCATTATGAGCACGGCCTACTGAATTCATATGGGTCCTTTGACATGCCAACATCGTATGACATACGTGTCGTAATTTTTGCCGCCTTTCAAAAAAATAATTACTTACTACGGCCAGGAGCGAACCTGCAAGCTTGGGGTTAGTAGACCGACACGATAACCACTCACCTACCGTGGCAAGCGCCAGTGCACCCAAGTATTCACCTAGGGTCGGCTTGTATAACCCTGAGATCGTAGTGCCTTTGGTAGTACATCAGGTCTTTGGGCACTTTCATCCTCTCCTCCAGGCTTCCCTTAGTCATCCACGTTCTTTAGTTAGCTCCTCGATTTCCAATGTCCATCTTACAATGAGAATGGCTTCGCCTCATACCGACGGGATTGTCTCTCTGAAACCACGTCTATTTCAAGTAGTCGAGTGCATATTTCATTTCAATTAATTGTGTAGAATATATTAATATTAACCACCCAAGATGATTGGGATACCGTATTCGGGTTCACCGACTGAAGCTCAGTCCTTACAGAGAATATAAAAAATTCCTCTCGGCACGCAGGAAGGCGGAGGTAGATTTCACCGGGCAGACTAGAGGATAGGCTAAAACAGGCGAAATATGCAGGTTTTCGTAGGTGGATCAGACCTCATTTATTGCGAGAATGTATTTTACAATTGGAGGTTAATTAACCTTTTTTCGTCTTTCTATGCATATTTTTAACATTTTATTGTCTTATGGGGATGGTAACTTTCTTGTCATATTTGGGGTTCATTTTAATACTTTTGATCACAATGTCCTTATGCAAGGTTTGGAACTGATGTGTAACTATCTAACAGTCTGTTACTTCTTCGCGCAAAATTTTATCTCCCGCAGAGATGTTGGTTGGTTCCTCAGTTTAGGGGCTGCGACAACGTGGTCATGTAACCCCGTGTACATTGGGTGTGTGTAGAGTCTGTCTGATAAACGGTATTAATTGGGATGACTGTATTAGTCTCTAATTCAGTTAAGGTCTGCAGAAGGTCAATTTTAAATAGTAGTACCTAATTTTGTACCAAATACTACCATCAACGACACCTACTGTGAACTTGGCTGCTAGATTCCACCGCAACCAGCAACTTGCAATGAACGTTGGAACTTCCCCTCCGAAGGAAAGCATGCTGAGGGATTCTTAGCGCTCTTAGAAAATCCGACGACTTTGGCCGGTTTTGAACCAGCGACCTTGGGCATAGAAGTTCAGCATGCTGCCAGTTAGCCGCTTCCCACATAGTCAGATGGAACAAGAAGTTCCGTGCGGAACTAAAGAGCCTACTTTTCTTAAAATTAAGATTCATGCCAATGATTAATCTGCAGTATATGAACCTATCTAGAATAATGACGAAATTAAGTTGGTAATATCGGAATGTCTTAATTAGTTCGAAATACTGTATACTAGGCATAATGTAGCCTAATACAGCAATACAGTTGGCAGCCCTGGTGACTGAATATATTCTTAATTCCATCTCTTAAGGTACAGAATACAAAATGTGGTTGAAGTCCAAAGGATGTTACATTGGATCTATCAGCACACGTAAAAGCACGTCGGAAATATTATGATATATTTTTGTGCCAATTTTGGATGAAATCCATTTTTTAGTATAGAAGTTATATGTATTTTAAAATTGGAGCTATCATCAGGCATAGAATCATGTTGGCATCACTGACTTATATTAATTACTCCAAATTAATCTAGAATGTCAGGTGCTATACGTATGCAAAGTATAGACCTGTTGGCTTGCATACTTTCTGATATATTGATATTAGGGTAAAAAATATAGACACCATTTATTAACAGTTGGCAGTCCTAATTGCTCATAAGAATACTTACAGTCATATCTGTTATATTACACATAGCACATACGAAATTTGGTTGAAATCCAACTGACAGTATTTAAGTTACATGTATTTAAAAATTGGTCCTATCAGCAGGCTTAGAATCATGTTGGTAGAATTGACGTATATAAGATACTCCAAATTAATGTAAAATGTCAGGTACTATACGCGTGCATAGTTTAAAGCTGTCGGCTTGCATACTTTCTGATATATTGGTATTTGGATAAAAAGTAGAGAGAACAATTATTAACAGTTGGCAGCCCTGGTGGCTCTTAATAATACGCTCAGTCATACCTGCTCATGTGCTTATATTACATACATAATTTGGTTGAAATCCAATTGGTAGTGTAGAAGTTATGTGCATTTAAAAATTGGACCTATCAGAAGGCTTAAAATTATTTTGGCAACACCGTCATGTATGGCCTCCTGGAAATTAAACTGAAATAGTATTGTCTACATGTGTGCCAATTTTGGAATTGCTCCCATGTATGCCTTCCATGATATCCAACATGGAGCTCAAATTTCTAATGCCTTTTTTTTAGCAGTTGGTAGCACTGACATCTTTTTCAAATATGGGCTTGAGATATTCCGGTATTCATCTTTACTCATTCTAAATTTGGTTTCGATTCCTGCAGCCGTTTAGGAGTTGATAGGGACACACACACACACACACACACACACACAGCCAGCCAGACAGAAGGACAGACAGACACATTTTCCCGGATCGATCTCATAAGTCTACTTTTTCCTCATTTTTGCAAAGTGTGAAAAGTAGGCTAAAAATGAATGTGATCTCGTCAATGGCGTTGTCTTGGCAACCTCTGATAGCTCATCCCTGATCAATTTAGAAGCGTTGTCATGGTAACCTCTGATGGCACTTGGCATTTTCTTTAATTCCGAAATCGTTTTTCTCATCCCTTGGCGTAATGGTGGGTCATATCAAAATTTCTTTCAGACAAAAGTTTTAGGTAATTATTAGGGGAATAATTTCCATTTTGTACGGTTTTGATATTGTGCCTATTAAGAGAGATATGATTAATGTTTCCCGAAAAACCCACTTTTTTCCACCCCTTTGGTCAATGGTTGGTGCTATCAAAAAACTTATTTGACATAAATTTTTGGCACTTATCCGACACATATTATGAACTTTGAATGGATTCGATATTTCATGTATTAAGAGAGTTATAGTGATATTTCACTTTTTTGAAAAAAAAGCCCCCCATTTTCACCCCCTTTGACCGATTTTGCCCATTAACGAACTGGACCGAGAATTTAATGGGATACTTATTATGTAAAAAATTCAAAGTGATTGGGGCAAAATTACGGCAGTTATCGTGTCCACAAGAAACTGATATACATATATACATACATAAATTATATATAAACTTTTGAACTGACGGTGGTTTTGGGGTCTGGGGAATGTGAAACGCGAAGATATGTCGAAATTTTCCGGAAGTCGAAACATGGGACCCATTGCAATAGTTAGCTTTCTAATGAAATCTACCTAAAAGGCAATACTAAACAAGTGAAATCATCCACAGGTGTTAGTTGTATGCACTTTCAAGGAGAGTTCAAAAATAAAAGTGTTCTTTAATAGTCATCAAAGTTGACCATCAAGTTGATCACAGCACGAATATCAACGAAAAGTTCAAAAGTCGGATGTCTGGAAGAAATACTTACAATACACCGATTGTCATAAATACTAAACAGAGTGATCATTCGTCAGAATAGACATCCCGGTGAATGAAGAAATGATTCCTGCGAGCGATCCTCTCTGCCCACTGTGGAGGATACTCAACCTAGGTCTACTTCAGCTTCTGGGGCAGATGACCTCGTAGTTCCGCCCCTCAAAACAACAATAACTAACTAACTAACTAACTACTTCAGCTTCTCTTACTCTCGATAGCAGAGCAACTTTTGAGGGTGGCAATTTGATTTTTCAATTTTGTAGGCAGTAAAATAAATAGTTATATTTCCGGGGCTTAACACAGCACAGCAGCGTCAGTCCGGTTTATAAACATTTCTCCTCTCCTTCGCGGATTAGTATTGGCGGGCTGCGACTGTTGTTATTAGCATTGTGGTTTATAATAGAGTTTTGTAGAGCAAATGGGTCCTGTATATTTGTTTGATATGAGTAACCTGGATCTGACGATGCTTGCTTCACAAACGAAACGGCTAATCCTTTTAACCCCCTTATAATCTGTGCAAATTAAACACATCAAGATCACCTCGTGGTGTGGCGGCTAGTGTTCTTGGCTGCCGCCCCTGAGGGGTTCTATTCCCTTTAACCCTAATGGGTTTTAATGCTCTGTCTCAAATTATGTACCTCCATGTGACACCACATAGCATAGTCCTCCTTAGCCAATACAAGAACACAGGTTATCAGATAAAATGTCACACACACCAAAGTACACTGGGCTAAATGACCCCAATGTTCAAGCCCCTCAATTGAAGCAACGACAATAACTCAAAATCTCTCATTTCTACTTTGTTCAGTGTCCGTATTTCTCAGGCATATGGAGTTATTGTTTAACTCTTACTTGAATACTTAAGTCCAGTTTATTGGTTCATAGCAGTCTATTCTTCTACTTGAAGCAAATTTTGCTTCAGCGATTCCTCATTTGATTTCGGTGATCAAGGTTAGTAAACACATATCTATACTTTTCGATTTGGAACCCGAGGATCTTCACTTAGAGGTTTTATGATGTCTATCCAATGACAATTCATTTAGCCTCCTAGGTAATGATTTCCATGAGACATAATTATGCTATCTTCACTGTGTTTGTAATGTAGAAAGGGATTTGAATTGTCCGCAGTATACTACAGCTTCACCGCCCAATACAAGCGACAAATAAACAAAACTTCACACGTTAGTGAAGACACCATATTTAAAGGCAAAAGTTTGCAAGACAGTAGTACGCCCAGAGGCAATATATGGGGCAGAGTGACACCCATGAGCAGTCACTACATACAATGGAGATAAAGTTCCTCCGATGAATCCTAGGATTGAATCCATGTGACCAAGTACGGAATACAGATGTTCGACGAAGATTAGGCATCGCTCCGATCGTGGAGAAAGTGAGGGAATATCAGTTCCGTTGGTATGGTCACATACTGAAGAGTCAAGCGAACTCAGTCGATAAAACAGCTCTTCAAACTGGCCCAGGTGGAATGCAACCGCGTTGAAGACGAGCAAAGCGATGAACCGAGGTTGACATGCACGATGTTGGCATAAAACCGGAAGATGTCAACGACAGACTGAAATGGTCGAGATGTAGTAAAGCAGCAGACACTGAACTACGGGATAAACGCTAAGAAAGAGAGAGAGACAGAGAGTGAAGACAATGGCACAGGATATCAAACATGTTTCACTCACATACATTTATTAACTAGGATTGTAAATATTGCAACATAAAAAAAAAAACATCCATTGTCATTGCAAATATTTTATATCCGCTTTCTTCCAATGGTAATTGAAATAATATTTCATGCTAAACAATGGAATATTTAATACAAGTGTGAATGTTACCTAAAAGGTATTTATCATTATTAGCTGAATATAATAATTCTTGTAATATTGTAGAAGAGCGGTATTCACTCAGCAAGTACAATCCGATGAGCAGGAAACACGATTAATGCTCCGGTTCGGTACGCGAGGTGGGTGGGCTAGGTATATTGGGGAGAGTACAGACAGACACACACACACACACCGCTCTGTAGAGCTTAATGAAAGTAATATGGCAGTGCTCCAGGCTTATATATTTTACATATTTCTCTTTCAACGTTATTATCAAGCCCATATATCAATCCATTTTTGAAATTCCAATACATATTTCAAAGGATTTTTTTACTACAATGTTTGTGCTGCATATTTCTAACACGGAAAATTCTCTTGAATTTATAAAATAAAGCATTTTATAAATTCCCCTATTTAGTCAATTTGTCTTCCTGGCTGTAATGACCATAATTTCGCAGCCGCTGTTCACTAAATCACACACACGACGTCCACCCATACGTCGTCGAAATTAAAATAATCGCCTCTATGCTTTATGTTTCATGGCCATAGAACTATCGGAATGTATTTCACAGCCTTCCAATGTGAGATATATGGTAGCAAATAGCGTCACTTTGGTGGTAAGAACACGAGAGTCAAGAGCTGTAGTTATAGATACCCTGAGGTTTGCTTTTCGACACTGTCAGCAACAAAAGTCAATTAATCGATAATTATCAGTCGGTCAACAGGTATTTATGCCTAATTATATCCCGTGGGAAATTAGAGGCTCATCCTGAAAACAATTTGCATGTGATACATTATTATTTGCACAGAATACATAAAAGGAGGAGTAAATGGACTACAAGTTTCGTTCATCAAATGATCTAATCAAGACTGCATGTTTCGTTCATCAAATCAAGACTACATGTTTCGTTCATCAAATGCTCAAAATCAAGACTGCATGTTTCGTTCATCAAATGCTCAAATCAAGACTACTTGTTTCGTTCATCAAATCATCAAATCAAGACTACATGTTTCGTTCATCAAATCACCAAATCAGGACTACATATTTCGTTCATCAAATGATCAAATCAAGACAACATGTTTCGTTCATCAAATCATCAAAATGGACTACATATTTCGTTCATCAAATGATCAAACGAAGACTACATAATTCCTTCATCAAAGTTCAAATCAAGACTGCATGTTTCGTTTATCAAATGATCAAACGAAGACTGCATGTTTCGTTCATCAAATGCTCAAATCAAGACTGCATGTTTCGTTCATCAAATGCTCAAATCAAGACTGCATGTTTCGTTAATCAAATGCTCAAATCAAGACTGCATGTTTCGTTCATCAAATGCTCCAATCAAGATTACTTGTTTCGTTCACTTGTTTCGTTCATGAAATGCTCAAATCAGGACTACTTGTTTCCTTCATCAAATGCTTAAATCAAGATTACTTGTTTCGTTCATCAAATGCTTAAATCAAGATTACTTGTTTCGTTCATCAAATGATCAAACGAAGACTACATATTTCCTTCATCAAAGCTCAAATCAAGACTGCATGTTTCGTTTATCAAATGATCAAACGAAGACTGCATGTTTCGTTCATCAAATGCTCAAATCAAGACTGCATGTTTCGTTCATCAAATGCTCAAATCAAGACTGCATATTTCGTTCATCAAATGCTCAAATCAAGACTACTTGTTTCGTTCACTTGTTTCGTTCATCAAATGCTCAAATCAGGACTACTTGTTTCGTTCATCAAATGCTTAAATCAAGAATACTTGTTTCGTTCATCGAATGCTCAAATCAGGACTACTTGTTTCGTTCATCAAATGCTTCAATCAAGATTACTTGTTTCGTTCATCAAATGCTTAAATCAAGATTACTTGTTTCGTTCATCAAATGCTTAAATCAAGATTACTTGTTTCGTTCATGAAATGCTTAAATCAAGATTACTTGTTTCGTTCATGAAATGCTTAAATCAAGATTACTTGTTTCGTTCATCAAATGCATAAATCAAGATTACTTGTTTCGTTCATCAAATGCTCAAATCAAGACTACTTGTTTCGTTCATCAAATGCTCAAATCAAGACTACTTGTTTCGTTCATGAAATGCTCAAATCAAGACTACTTGTTTCGTTCATCAAATGCTTAAATCAAGATTACTTGTTTCGTTCATCAAATGCTTAAATCAAGATTACTTGTTTCGTTCATCAAATGCATAAATCAAGATTACTTGTTTCGTTCATCAAATGCTTAAATCAAGATTACTTGTTTCGTTCATCAAATGCTTAAATCAAGATTACTTGTTTCGTTCATCAAATGCTTAAATCAAGATTACTTGTTTCGTTCATCAAATGCTCAAATCAAGACTACTTGTTTCGTTCATCAAATGCTCAAATCAAGACTACTTGTTTCGTTCATGAAATGCTCAAATCAAGACTACTTGTTTCGTTCATCAAATGCTCAAATCAGGACTACATGTTTCGTTCATCAAATGATCAAATCAAGACTACTTGTTTCGTTCATGAAATGCTCAAATCAAGACTACTTGTTTCGTTCATGAAATGCTCAAATCAAGATTACTTGTTTCGTTCATCAAATGCTTAAATCAAGATTACTTGTTTCGTTCATGAAATGCTCAAATCAAGACTACTTGTTTCGTTCATCAAATGCTCAAATCAGGACTACATGTTTCGTTCATCAAATGATCAAATCAAGACTACTTGTTTCGTTCATGAAATGCTCAAATCAAGACTACTTGTTTCGTTCATGAAATGCTCAAATCAAGATTACTTGTTTCGTTCATCAAATGCTTAAATCAAGATTACTTGTTTCGTTCATGAAATGCTCAAATCAAGATTACTTGTTTCGTTCATGAAATGCTCAAATCAAGACTACTTGTTTCGTTCATCAAAGCTCAAATCAAGACTTCTTGTTTCGTTCATGAAATGCTTAAATCAAGATTACTTGTTTCGTTCATCAAATGCTTAAATCAAGATTACTTGTTTCGTTCATCAAATGCTCAAATCAAGATTACTTGTTTCGTTCATCAAATGCTTAAATCAAGATTACTTGTTTCGTTCATCAAATGCTAAAATCAAGACTACTTGTTTCGTTCATGAAATGCTCAAATCAGGACTACATGTTTCGTTCATCAAATGATCAAATCAAAACTACTTGTTTCGTTCATCAAATGCTCAAATCAAGACTACTTGTTTCGTTCATGAAATGATCAAATCAAGACTACTTGTTTCGTTCATGAAATGCTCAAATCAAGACTACTTGTTTCGTTCATCAAAGCTCAAATCAAGACTACATGTTTCGTTCATCAAATGCTCAAATCAAGACTACTTGTTTCGTTCATCAAAGCTCAAATCAAGACTACTTGTTTCGTTCATGAAATGCTCAAATCAAGACTACTTGTTTCGTTCATCAAATGCTCAAATCAAGACTACTTGTTTTGTTCATCAAAGCTCAAATCAAGACTACTTGTTTCGTTCATCAAAGCTCAAATCAAGACTACTTGTTTCGTTCATGAAATGCTCAAATCAAGACTACTTGTTTCGTTCATGAAATGCTCAAATCAAGACTACTTGTTTCGTTCATCAAATGCACAAATCAGGACTACATGTTTCGTTCATCAAATGATCAAATCAAGAATACTTGTTTCGTTCATCAAATGCTCAAATCAAGAATACTTGTTTCGTTCATCAAATGCTCAAATCAAGACTACTTGTTTCGTTCATGAAATGCTCAAATCAAGACTACTTGTTTCGTTCATGAAATGCTCAAATCAAGACTACTTGTTTCGTTCATCAAATGCTTAAATCAGGACTACATGTTTCGTTCATCAAATGCTCAAATCAAGACTACTTGTTTCGTTCATGAAATGCTCAAATCAAGACTACTTGTTTCGTTCATGAAATGCTCAAATCAAGATTACTTGTTTCGTTCATCAAATGCTCAAATCAGTACTACATGCTTCGTTCATCAAATGATCAAATCAAGAATACTTGTTTCGTTCATGAAATGCTCAAATCAAGACTGCATGTTTCGTTCATCAAATGATCAAATCAAGACTACTTGTTTCGTTCATCATATGCTCAAATCAAGACTACTTGTTTCGTTCATCAAAGCTCAGATCAAGACTACTTGTTTCGTTCATCAAAGCTCAAATCAAGACTACTTGTTTCGTTCATCAAAGCTCAAATCAAGACTACTTGTTTCGTTCATGAAATGCTCAAATCATGACTACTTGTTTCGTTCATGAAATGCTCAAATCAAGACTACTTGTTTCGTTCGTCAAATGCTCAAATCAGGACTACATGTTTCGTTCATCAAATGATCAAATCAAGAATACTTGTTTCGTTCATCAAATGCTCAAATCAAGAATACTTATTTCGTTCATCAAATCATGAACTCAAGACTAGGCTACATGTTTCGTTCATCAAATCATCAAATCAGGGGTACATGTTACGTTCTTCAAATGATCAAATTAGGATGACCCGGAAGTCCGTGTTCGATTCCCGACTCTGCCATATAATGTAATTCTGGTTGAGGGTTGGAATGCAGTATACTGGGCCTCGTGAGGCAAAACTGAGCATAGGTGAGTTTGATTCCTACCTCAGCCATGCTGGAAGAGGTTTTTCATGATTTCTAACTTCTATTCCTTGCAAATGCCGGGATGGTTCCTAACTTAAAGCCACGACCACCGCCATCCCAATCCTTATCTGAATTTCAAATTCACATACTAATAGAGCCCTCACAATAACACAGGTTATCATTCTAAATTGCACACATGCCCTAGTAGGCTGTATGGGGCTAAATGACCATGATGCCTAAGCCCCTCAAGTGAAACAACAAATTGTTAAGGAGGATAATCGGAAATCGAACCTAGGAACTTTGAGACTGGAGTCTCAACACGTACCGCAACATCTAATAATGTGATCCACTTGGCTACTAGCCACGAATATTAATTTTGTATGCTACTTAAATAATTTTTGACGAACGTTTGAGTAGGCCCGTGATTCCCTCAATAATTGAAGACTTGATTATAATTATGATAATAACATCGTCAAGAAAATATAGCATTACCACATCACCTCTAAACTGATATTGTTTTAAAAGTATAATAGCTTACAACATAATTTTCATAATATTACTCAGCAAGTGATAAGCGATCAGCAATACATTATAAACCATTCTCTCTTTTTGTAAATTCCTTATCGTAATTTCAGTAAACCATTATAGCGAGCAGTCAAGAGACCATTAAGGTGTCACGCCGCAACCATTATTATAAAGTCCACACTTTATCTTGCATCAGAAATAATTGGTCTCTACATTCTATCTACCTAAGAGATCTGAAAGAAGTGGTGTATCATGAAACCTCATCACACGTCATGCTACAGGTATAATGTTCACCTTGCATTAGTTCATTAACACATGCTAGACTCCAAGAAACTGATAAGAGGAACAAATGCTACACGGTAAATTAAAATGCCTGATAGTATCTTCTCATTTCACTGGCTTTCTTCAAACATCTCCTTGCTAATAATTTCAATAAACGAAATGGACGGATTAAGAGGGTGCGCTCTACCTCTTGTGGTAAAATACAGGGTGTTTCACCTAAGAGTCGCCTGGCACATTTTGCCCGCTGGTTCTCAAGATATTTTACTTTGGACGGTCTACGGAAAGAGCATACAAATTCTGATATTACAGATATCACGGGAGACTCTCTCCTTAGGATCTTCTCGATGGATCAGTAGTAAGTTGTTCATCTGTCGATTGAAAGATTGTGAGTTCTCTCTAGACCGAAGAAATCGGACGTTTTGATGTGTAACATCTTTCCACTCGGTTGCTGGATATTTGTGGGAGTGATTTTGAAAAATGGGACGGAAGTGGATCGGACGATCCAGCTGGCAGTGGTGGATCGAACGGAAGTGTGTAAGATGCACTGCCAGCAGGATCGCTTTGCTGAACACTTTCATTCTGACGGTAAACGCTCATGCGAACTCTGGTGTCAAGTGATTGAAACAAAGCACATGGCACATGTTCGAAGTCTTCGTATCAGTATTTAAATGATAAAATGCTTTAATATCAAACATTGTAAGTAGTAGGCATTGCCGGTATTATGTTTCTGCACAATGGCAATTCAAATATTAACCCACATAACAGTAATGCAGTCATCAATATAATATAATCGTTGTGTTTATACGAGAATTGAGCAAGCCTTCATGAACTATTGCAGAATACATTCTCTTTACTCACAAGAGGGCCTATTCATAAGGCCCTTTAAACTCAATTTCTCGCAGGAACATTATCGAAACAAGCAGAATATAAATGAAACTTAATTCCGTGATGCAGTATTATTGGTACGTGAAAATAAGTCACCATCTTGTACCTAATACTCGTGTGGTCGAAATAGCCGTGGGGTTAGCGTCATTGACTGCAAAACTAGAGATCTCGGATTCGAATCCCGGACGGGTAAGATATTTTTGTTACCAGATAATCGTTTTAAACGATATTTATCATATCAATATGACTCGTTTTAACAGAATCCATATGAAATTACGTGTTGGTCTGTGAATTAAGAAGTCCGGGAACTGGGCAAGCCTTTCATGATCTACTGCTGTGCACATTGCATTTACTCGCAAGTTGGCCTATTTATAGGGAATTTAAGTTTATGAGCGGTGTCGCGTCTATTAATCTAGTTGATCCATATCGTATTCTTTATTTAGGCTAGTACTGGTGGAAGCTACAAAACCTCTAATAAAATGAGTTCCGTATTACAAACTACAATATCTGTAAAACACTCCCTTTTACAATAGATTAATATTTGTGGCAAAAATATTATAAAATACCGGTGTATCATCAATTTGCCGTCCTTGAAATGGTTTTCCGTGGTTTCCCCATTTTCAACTCCAGGCAAATGCTGGGACGGTACCTTCTGACAGGCCACGGCCGCTTCCTTCCACATCCTTACCCAGTTTCATTCACCATCATTCATTTCATCTCTCATTAACTCCTCTCGTGAGGTCGGCGTCAGGTAGGGCATCCGGCAGTAAAAACCATCCGTCACAAATACTTCCATCGCATCTCATCCCCGACCCCGTGGGAAAACGGGAATAATATGGGGTAGACATGCAATACCGGTGTATCAACAATTTCAAGTGAGGTTTCTTCTATGTCAGATGTTACACATCATATGCGACTAATCTAATAGGCTCGTTTTTTTAAATTACGAGAGAAACCCATGTCGCTCTAACTAAATCGTTGGTCATCTTTTTCAGCATCTGTCATATCACAATTTGGTGACAAGAGACTGGCTGCATGGCTCAGCGGTAACGTTCTCGCCTGCTGTTACCAATGTTGCAGGATCGAATCCTGGCACAGTCAGTTGGCATTTGAGGGTGCGCAAATGCGAAGTGGCTTTATCAGTGGATTTAATTGCACAATTTGAGATCTCCTATAGGGCAAATTTCGCGCACCCTGGCGTCTTTAAAAGCCGCAGAATTAAAAGGGGCGTAAACCAATAACATTATTATTATTATTATTATTCTTTAATCGTATCGGCCAACTAAGGACCACGTTATTTCAACTGGCTTCTCTGGGCTTTGATCTTTGCCCAGTGTTCCTTCATACGTTGCCGGTGTTGCTCTTTTCTTTCTTCCGTCCACATCTTTCCCGTCTTCAACTTCGGTTTTTCTTGAAAACCTTGGTGGTCGTGTAGTTTCTTTCTGAGGGGATGGCATTCTTGAATATCTCCACAGTTAATTTCCATCTCTTGCTGGTCACTTTCCACCTCTTCGAACCAGGCTGGCTTGGTCTTCTTATTTTTAAAATAGTTAAAGATCCGGTTCGTCAATCGTGTGGGTTTCCTTCTAAGCAAGTAGCCATAAAATGCAATCCTCCTTTTCCTCATTACATCAGAGATCTTCTGGACATGAATATACAGCTCATAGTTATGCCGTCGTCTATATTCACCGTTGTCTTTAATCGGGCCAAGAATTTTCCTCAAGATCTTTCTTTCCTTGATCTCCAAATTTTCTACCAGGCCTTTCTTGTTCATGGTGAGGCACTCCGCTGCGTACAGAGCCTCTGGTCGTATGACAGTGCAATAATGCCTAAGTTTTGCGTTCAGAGATATTGACTTTTTGTTGTAAACGTCCTTGGTGAGTTGGTACGCCTTTTGCATTTTGTTCATGCGCGAAGTGAAGGTTTCTTTCTCACATACGTTGGGTTCTACCCACTCGCCAGGATATTTAAACTTATCTGTCCGTTTGATTTTCCCCTGGTTTACTTTTATCTCCCTTGGTGCTGGCTTGATGTTAGTTATGAAGTGTGGTTTCTCCAAAGAGATCTGAAGACCAACTTTTGTTGCCTGTACCTGCAGCTGATTAATTTGTTTTGTGGCCATGTCTATAGAGTCGGAGAAAATTGCAAGATCATCTGCAAAAGCTAGGCAATCAATAGAAAGGTTCATGTTCTTGTAACCCAGTCGTACTCCATTTTGGACCCCATCGTTCATTTCTTTGCGCCACTCGCGGATGACTTTTTCAAGTGCACAGTTGAAGAGCAGGCGTGAAAGCCCATCTCCCTGCCTAACTCCTGTCTTAATTTCGAAAGAGCCTGAAATTTCTCCTCTGAACTTGACTCTGGAGGTTGTGTTAGCAAAGGTCTGTTGAAAGATTGCCCTGGTTTTATTATCCAATCCAAATTCCTTTAGAATTTGAATAAGAGCTATTCTATCAATCGAATCATAGGCCTTCTTGAAGTCGACGAAGGTTACCACAAATTTTTTGTTCCTTTGCTTCAGATAGAAAAGGGTGGATTTCAGATTCATAATTTGTTCGGCACATGAGCGCCCTTTCCTGAACCCTCCTTGGTACTCTCCTAATTGTGGATCAAGTTGTTGTTCTGCCCTAATTTGCAGAGCTTTTGAAATAATTTTGTAAGTTATCAGTAGGAGGGAAATGCCGCGGTAGTTGTTTACGTCCGTTTTGTCACCTTTCTTATGCAGGGGATGAATCAAGGCAGAAGTCCAGTCACGTGGAAGTTTCTCAGTTTCCCAATTATTATTATTATTATTATTATTATTATTATTATTATTATTATTATTATTATTATTATACAGTACATATAACACATTGCTGGTACATCACAACATAACTATACGGGCTTCAGGGATCCAAAATGGCGGCTTCGGTGGCGTAGTCGGTAGCATGCTGAGCTTCTATGCCCAAGAACGCGGGTTCAAATCCGGCCGAAGTCGTCGGATTTTTAAGAGCGTTAAAATCCCTCAGTATGCCTTCCTTCGGAGAGGAAGTAAAGCCGGCGGTCCCATGTCATAGATTTATGGCATGTTAAAGAACCTTCCACTAATTACACCTGTGTGAAGCTAAATTGTATAGGTTAAGAATGTAAACAACGCTCTTAGGTTCCTACGTTCGTTGCCAAGAGCCGACTGCGGTGGCGTCTGGTAGCTAGG
Source organism: Meconema thalassinum (assembly GCA_946902985.2). Lineage (NCBI taxonomy): Eukaryota > Metazoa > Arthropoda > Insecta > Orthoptera > Tettigoniidae > Meconema > Meconema thalassinum. Next base: position 1,376,142,972 of record OX336388.2, on the reverse strand, counting down.
TTCTGGGCTAGTAGTCGTTGACAGTGGCATTTGGCAGCAAAAGTAGGAACTATTTGAAAAATTCAAAAGTCTGCTGTCCTTACATGAATTAAAAAACAGATAACACACACTAATACAGTCATGACAATTAACACCGGTTATCAGACAGATTCTACACACACCCAAAGTACACGGGGCTACATGACCGCGTTGTCGCAGCCCCTAAACTTAAGAACCAACCAACCAACCAACCAGGGAATCAAAGTGTAGTTACTGGAACAGCCACTTCTAAGCTGGAAAGTCACTACCCATGAAATTCCGGACGATACGGATTGTTGAGAGAACTACTGCCTTCTGCATTAGGTTGTGAAGTTGAGTATTCAGATCCAGTTCCTTAAGGCCCTGGAGCAAGGTACTTGGGATCACGCCCGTACTTGAGATAATGATAGGGATGGTCTTTACCTATTCAACATGCCATTGCCTTTTGATAGGGCCGACCAACTCGCCATATTTGCTGATATTTTCTATGTGTTTTGATTGGAGATTCTTGTTGTTAGGAATCGCAACATCAATCAAGGTAGTTTGATTCATTTTTTAGCTGACAAGCACCAGATCCGGCCTGTTGTGTGATACTGATTGATCAGTCAGAAGAGTTCGGTCCCAATACAACTTGTATTCATTGTTTTCAAGAACACACTCTGGCTGATATTGGTGATAAGGAACTTCCTTTCCTTTTAAAAGCTGAAACTTATCAGCCAACTCCTGATGCAAGATTTTAGCAACTGCAACATGCTTTCGTTTGTGCCCCGTCGCAAGGAAATACCTACATGCATATGTACGAGTAATATGCTGTATTGTTTCTGACTGTTGACAGCCGTAGCGGCACTTATCATCTTGTACAGCGGGATCTTATACAATGAACCTGAGATAGTTCCTTGTGTGGATGACTTGGTCTTGAATTGCAAGCATAAAACCTTCAGTTTCTGGAAAGATCCGTCCTGAAGTGAGCCAGTAGTTTGACGCAGTTATATCAACATTTGCTTGACTCACCTCATTAGGATGTTTTCCTTGCAAAGGGTTTGCTTTCCATGCCACCATCTTCTGAAAGTCAGTAAGTAGAAGGTGTTGAATCTCTTGTTGACACAAAACCAGCGATGTTGATCTGTCCGCCTCACTGATGGCTCTGTGAAGTACATATGATCTCGCATCTGCGTAGAAGTTGGTTGGTTCCTTAGTTTAAGGGCTGCGACAACGCGGTACGATAATTTCAAGTAGTTACTACTTTCGCTGTCAAATGCTACCATCCACGACACCTAGCTGTGAACTTGGCTACTACTAGAAGCCAGCTCAACCAGCGCCTGGTGGAGAAGAATAAGTTCTGCCCTAAAACTTCCCCATACGGGAGAACGAAACGCATCAGGCGAAAGCCTGGACAAAATAACTACTGTGGTCAAGAAAATTAGACTGAAGCGGTGCGGGGTAGTGGGCATGAAATACGTGACTAGAAAACCAATATAGGGAGCAATGCATTAACAATTTTTATTCCTAATAATAAATTTATAATGAATAAACAAATTTCACTTAAGTGCTTATCACAGAAATGAACAATTGTAAATGTAGCAAAGTGTGAGGGCCTGATGACAGAAACCCAGATTATAGAAAGGTCCATGAAACAAGCTTGCTTGATTGGAGAAAAGTTGAGCTTAACATATAAATGCACTTTATAAAAAGAGAGAACCATAAAAAATGATTAAAAGTGTAAAATAACTGGTATGATATAAGTTCTTCATAAAAGTAAACTTATCTTTGAAGAGGGTTGAAGAGCCAGCTCCTTAAAAAGTTCCAGCTAGCATAAATGTTAATTTAAAAGAGTTCTCACGGTTTTCTCGGAAGGAGGCGTACATGGCCTAGAGATAGGTGCACCATCGATAAAATGTCAACTCTCGCTTCTTTTCTTGAGCAGGAATGACATTTATAGTTTCCAAGAGATGATCCAGCAATATTTCGAAAGACGATTCCAAGTATCCTCTCTAAGGTGAAGGTGAAGAGTACAGCGGCTGGCAATTATTCTTGCCATCTTGAGCAATACGTCATGGTGCAGATCTTGTGACGTAACTGCTCGGTAGCGTAGATATCAGCGATGGTGTCATGAGATGCAGTAGCGGTGACCAGCAGGTTGAAGTGATCCAAAGTGATGATTGATCAGAAGTGGTGGATCAGAAGTGGAGAAGTGGTGAAGAACGCCAGCAAGCGGCGTCTTAAATAGGGACCATGGAACTCTCTCGAAGTTTGGAGATCGCCCGACCAGACAAAGACCTGCCATTGGTCGAACGAAAGTCAGGGTGACGTCAGTCGACACTACTCAGCGGACAGTGGATCAACCAGTAGATGTCCGGTATGTCGTGAGTGAGGACGCCTGAGGTAGCGAGCGGCTGTAACACTCGAGGTGAGAACTATAATATCTATGAATAAGTGATTGATAACAAGATTATGCATATGGTTTAAGCAATTAACATTTGTAAAGAAATAATTACCATTCGGGGATCTCAGTAACAATAAATAAAATTTGACCGACAAATGGGCCAAGCTAAACATTGAAAGTATCACAAAAGTGATCATGCTCCGAGAACTCCGAATGAAAACAAACAAAAGAATCAGTCAAAGCAAAACATGGATAACAGACGAGGAGAAACTAAGACTCAAAAGGCAAAACAGAAATAGCAGAGATGGGTCTAGTATAACGACCTTTACTAGTTAAAACATTAACAACTCTGACGCGTTTATCACGGCCAAAGTGGCAGTGAATAACTCTACCTAGGTTCCACACGAGAGGCGGAGATGGGTCCCGAAGAAGAACCATGTCCCCCACTCGTACATCTGGTTGAGGAAGCCGCCATTTCTCACGCCTATTTAGCAAGCTGAGATATTCTAACTTCCATCGGCGCCAAAAAGAACAGCGCAAAGATTCTACTTTTCTCCAAAAGATAGGCAAGTTAGGATCACAGCGTCGAACCAGCAAAGGCGGAGTAGCAGCAAGCGAACAGCCAATCAGGAAGTGACTGGGTGTTAAAGGTAAAAGATCCTTAGGATCGTTTGAAAGAGGGGTCAGAGGTCTGGAATTTACAATACCTTCAACTTGAATAATTAAAGAGTTGAATTCCTCATAAGAAAGTATGGTAGGACCAAGAGTTTTCTTAAGCTGTCTTTTAGTAAGTTTGATGCAGGACTCCCATCGGCCCCCATGATGGGGAGCATAAGGCGGGGTGAAATGCCATTTGAAACCTTTAGAATAGGAAAAGTTGGAAATTTTTTCTTTAGCAGAAGGGGAGCTTAATACTTTTTTCCAGAGATCAGAAGCGCTTACAAAAATTTTTGCATTATCTGAAAAAACTTCAGATGGAACACCCCTTCTAGCAGCAAATCTAGAAAAGGCGGCCAAAAAGTAGGATACAGAAGCGTTCGTAACCAACTCAAGGTGGATAGCTCCCGTCACCATACATACAAATAACGAGATGTAAAGTTTACCTAAGATTTTGCGCTTAGATGAAGAGGGATTGGTCTGATATACGTAAGGACCAGCGTAATCGATCCCAGTAAGAGCGAAGGGCTTACTAGGTTCTGAACGAAATGGAGGCAAATTACCCATAATCTGCGTGGCGGGCCTTGGTTTAACCTTGAAGCAAGGTATACACTTTTTGTCAACAGAAGAAGCCTCATGAACGCCATTGATGATCCAGTAGAGTTCACGAATTAGACAGAGCAAGGTGCGAGTGCCAGCATGAAGGTGTTTATAAAGAAACTTTTTTATTATAAGGGTAGTGATAGGATGCTTTGAAGGAAGGATGATGGGATGCTTTTTCCCATCCTCACAACTAGACATAGCTAATCTTCCACCCACACGTATTATGCCGTCCTGGTCTAGAAAAGGAGTGAGTGGTGAAAGCCTGCTAGACTTGGGTAAATCTTTACCACTTTTAAGAGCTTGCTTTTCAGGAGCAAATACTTCCTGCTGAACAAGTAACAAAATCTTGCAAGTAGCAAATTCTAACTTGACTCTGGAGAGAAAGGGTTGAGGCTTCAATGGTTGATCAATTACTAAATATTTCCAACGGAAGATATAAGACACTACACGAATCAATTTATCAAATGAAGAGTATCTATGAAAAAGGCTAGTAGAAGTAGAAGTAAGATGCGACGTGACAGGGTCATTACGGGCATCAGGTATTTCTTCTGCAAATTGATTAGCTAAGCGAGGCCAGCAAGATGATTCCTGACTTAGCCAAGGAGGACCATTCCAGTACAGGTCTGAAGAAATCAATTTTTTAGGCGTGCAACCACGTGATATTATATCCGCGGGGTTTTCACGGCTAGGAACATGTCTCCATTGTTCAGAATGAGAGACTTCATGAATCTTAGAAACGCGATTTGCCACAAAGGTATTCCAATGAGAAGAAGGCTTGGAAATCCAAGCTAATACAATAGAAGAATCGCTCCAAAAAATGAGCGGGAAAATTTTAACTTTAAACTGACATTTAGTTTAGTAGCTAATTCTGTTGCCATTAAAGCAGAGCATAATTCTAATCTCGGCAATGATACTGTTTTAAGAGGAGCAACCTTTGATTTAGCGCACACTAAATTAGAAAATCCAGGGAAAGTATCTGAGGAACGTCCTACTATGTATGCACAACAGCCATAAGCCCGTTCTGAACTATCAGAAAATACATGCAGGTCATACTGCTGGTATAAGGGATTAGAAATTAAAGGGCGGGGTATAGAAACCTTGGAGAGATCCAGCAAACTGCTGCGATACTCTAACCATTCTTCTACAAGAGGAAGGGGGAGATTTTCATCCCAGTCTGATTTTAATGACCAAAGCTTTTGCAAGAACATTTTTGCAACAATAACTATAGGAGCAATATATTGCAAAGGATCAAAGATCTTTGCGATTTCTGACAGAACTTGTCTCTTAGTTACAGGGGGAGATTCTGACAGATGTACCTGATAAGAGAAGGTATCAGAAGAAGGACACCAAAAAACACCCAATGCTTTTACGGCTGCTTCATCAGTAGGAATGGCAACAAATTCATCAACTGGGACCTCTGATGAAAATTTTGATATAAATTCAGTGGAATTTGAAGTCCATTTATGGAGCGGAAAACCACCTCCTAGGAGTAGTGATTTCAAATCTTCGCACACAAGGAGCGCTTCAGAAATATTAGGGAAAGAGCACAAGAAATCGTCGACATAAAATGCCGTTTTTAATGACTCAGAGGCCAAAGGATGATACAGATGACCATCTTGCTCGGCTAACATGTGGAGAGACCGAATCGCAAGAAAGGCTGAAGGCTTCAGGCCATATGTCACAGTCTTCAATCTAAATATCTTTATGGGTTTGGAACTCTCATCGCGCCACAATATTCTTTGCAGATCTTGCTGCTCAGAATTTACGAGAATCTGCCGATACATCTGCTTAATATCTGAGATTACAGCAATAGGAAACCTTCGAGAACTAAGCAAAACAGAGGTGAGATCTGTTTGAATCGCGGGACCACATTGCAAGGTATCATTTAAAGAGATTCCATTGGAATCTGGTGATGAGCCATTGAAAACTACTCTTATATTGTCTTGTGTTATGGAATTTTTCCATACCGGGTGATGATTTAGATAAACTATTTCATTTAAAGGATGGTCAATTTCTTCTGATTTAGAAATTACCTCCATGTGATTGGATGATTCGTATTCCTCCATAAAGGAAGCATACTGAGTTTTGACAGAAGCATCTTGTTTGAACCGATTTTCAATAGCAAATAGTGCCCTAAGTGCTCTGGAATGCGAGCCCGTAATGGCGGGAGGATTGGGAATACGTGGAAGAGTTACTATAAATCTGCCTTCAGCAGTACGGACAGTGGTTTCCTTGTATAACTTTTCACAAATTTCGTTAGAAGAAGAAGAAGAAGTAGCCTGAACATTCTCAAGATCCCAGAACTTGGTTAGCTCTTGGCTCAAATCGGTACCAACAAAATAACAATTCGATACCGTTTGAATAGGATTACGGTATATTTGGCCAGTAGCAATCCAACCAAAATCAGTTTCGCGGAAGAAAACATTAGGAGCAATTTTTACTTTATTGGAATGAAGACATTGCCAAAATACACTTGAGCTGAAATGAAGCTCTACGGGTGAAGCTCTGTTGAAATGAGGGTCAGCTAGCTGGACAAAATTCGGGATATTCCAACTTTGAATAGGATAAGAAGTGCCAGGAATATTGTTGCCTATAGACTTGATAATCAAACAATCTAATTGCAACTGCGTACCCAGGTTATTAGAGTCCTTCAGATCCACTTTAGCAAAGCTTAAGGATTGCGATTTAGAGCAGTTTATTCCTGTAACCTCTATTGAGGTAGGATGTTTTGGGAGGCCTAACTTTTGTACCAACGATTCATTAATAAAATTGTTGGTAGCGGCATTGTCCAATAATCCCCTCACAGATACCCATTTTCCGTGAGAATTTTTCAATAGAACCTGCACGGTAGATAATAAAACCTGGACTTTGCCAAGCGAGGTAGAACTTTGAGCATACGACTGCGCACTATTTTGAGAAGTCTCCGAATTAGACTTGGTATTGGAACTGCTTGGTCCTGATAACCGTGGTCTTTCATGCCTGTGCAAAAGGGAATGGTGTCTAGCCTTACAATGAAAGCATAAACGTTGTGAACGGCAATTGTTTAACATATGCGTTCCTGACAAACAGTTGAAACAATGTTTTTTATTCGTAATGAACTTTCGTCTTTCATCTACTGATAAAGATTTAAATTCATCACAATTGTATAAAGTATGCGATTGCTGACACAGACCGCACGTTTGCATTTGGTTAGGTGACCGAGCATCAACAGGAAGAGCCTGTGATCTTAAAATTCTTTGATTAGAACTGCTAACCTTATGTTTTGAGAAGGCTTTTGAATCTGAACTACTAGTTTTTTGATTAGCTATGGCGGAAAAGACTTGGCTTCTGGCCTTCAAAAAGTTAATAATCGCCTCATAAGTGCATTGCAAATTCTGGGAAAGTTCTGTTTCCCACGCTTTTAATGTATTTGCATCCAATCTTGCAGAAATGAGGTGAACTAGAAATAAATCCCAGTGATTTACAGGTTGGTTTAAATTGGACAATGCTCTGACGTGTAGCTCTGCAGTGTCAATCAACTTACGAAGTGATAAACTGTTATCTGCTTGCACGTTAGGTAACTCGAATAAGCTTTGTATATGGCGTTGAATAGATAAACGAATGTTCCCATATCTATCCTTAAGAAGATTCAGAGCAACTTCATAATTATCACTGGTCAAAGAAAGTGCTTGAATCAGGTTAAGTGCGTTGCCTTGAACTGCCAGACGCAAGTAGTGAAATTTTTGTATTACTGGTATAGAAGTATTCTCATGTACTAAAGAATTGAATAATTCAAAAAATGGTTCCCATTCTATGTCTTTACCAGTGAATTTAGGTATTTCTAATTTGGGTAATATAATGCGTGAAGAAGATGTAGAAGATGCTGCAGAAGTTTGATCTTCTTGTTTTTCTTTTAAAGTTAAAGCCCTAATAAGCTGTTTAGCTTCAGCAAATCCCTGATAGTATAATTTTTCAACTTACAACCTATCACTTTGCTGGTCCGGATGCTGAGTTTCTATACTGCATTGTATCTCATCATATTTCTCAAAGGCTTGTTCATAATCCTTAAGCCTCTGCGAAATTATGTCAAGATTACGCTCTTGGGGTTCGAGCTCCGTTAAGAAAGTACGAAACCGTGTGAGCTTGCCCTTACAAGAGGCTCTGGCGTTGCTAAGTTTTTCATCAAGGTTAGGCATATTAAAAGTTGTTTGTTACTCACGTCAATATTGTGACTTCGAGTACTGGAAGTCAGAGGATGACAGCTTGCTAGGTAGTAAGGTTTAGTCTGATGTGGAAGAAACCGGCTTAGCTTACGTTTCTCTCCTCCTCTGCTGAACATGCGCCTTAAGCTGAAACGTACAATGTGAATTAGTGTTGAAACACAATGAACAAAAATTGTTAATGTAAAATCCACAATATTAAACTTGTATAGGGATCCAGGGTGCAACAGATATGTTTCCCGGGTTTCGGCACCAACAAAATGGAGAAGAATAAGTTCTGCCCTAAAACTTCCCCATACGGGAGAACGAAACGCATCAGGCGAAAGCCTGGACAAAATAACTACTGTGGTCAAGAAAATTAGACTGAAGCGGTGCGGGGTAGTGGGCATGAAATACGTGACTAGAAAACCAATATAGGGAGCAATGCATTAACAATTTTTATTCCTAATAATAAATTTATAATGAATAAACAAATTTCACTTAAGTGCTTATCACAGAAATGAACAATTGTAAATGTAGCAAAGTGTGAGGGCCTGATGACAGAAACCCAGATTATAGAAAGGTCCATGAAACAAGCTTGCTTGATTGGAGAAAAGTTGAGCTTAACATATAAATGCACTTTATAAAAAGAGAGAACCATAAAAAATGATTAAAAGTGTAAAATAACTGGTATGATATAAGTTCTTCATAAAAGTAAACTTATCTTTGAAGAGGGTTGAAGAGCCAGCTCCTTAAAAAGTTCCAGCTAGCATAAATGTTAATTTAAAAGAGTTCTCACGGTTTTCTCGGAAGGAGGCGTACATGGCCTAGAGATAGGTGCACCATCGATAAAATGTCAACTCTCTCTTCTTTTCTTGAGCAGGAATGACATTTATAGTTTCCAAGAGATGATCCAGCAATATTTCGAAAGACGATTCCAAGTATCCTCTCTAAGGTGAAGATGAAGAGTACAGCGGCTGGCAATTATTCTTGCCATCTTGAGCAATACGTCATGGTGCAGATCTTGTGACGTAACTGCTCGGTAGCGTAGATATCAGCGATGGTGTCATGAGATGCAGTAGCGGTGACCAGCAGGTTGAAGTGATCCAAAGTGATGATTGATCAGAAGTGGTGGATCAGAAGTGGAGAAGTGGTGAAGAACGCCAGCAAGCGGCGTCTTAAATAGGGACCATGGAACTCTCTCGAAGTTAGGAGATCGCCCGACCAGACAAAGACCTGCCATTGGTCGAATGAAAGTCAGGGTGACGTCAGTCGACACTACTCAGCGGACAGTGGATCAACCGGTAGATGTCCGGTATGTCGTGAGTGAGGACGCCTGAGGTAGCGAGCGGCTGTAACACTCGAGGTGAGAACTATAATATCTATGAATAAGTGATTGATAACAAGATTATGCATATGGTTTAAGCAATTAACATTTGTAAAGAAATAATTACCATTCGGGGATCTCAGTAACAATAAATAAAATTTGAGCGACAAATGGGCCAAGCTAAACATTGAAAGTATCACAAAAGTGATCACCTGGTGACGAACGTTGGAACTTAAGATCATTAATCAAACCTAACTTACAAATTTTGCTTCTCACAAGTTTAGTTAGTAGAAGGTTCTTTTACATGCCACAAATCTATGACATGGGCCCACCGGCTTTACTTCCCCTCCGAAGGAAGGCATTCTGAGGGTGCGTAGAAGTACTCCCTAAGACTGTCTGTCGTTTCATCTGGTTATCAACGTCAACGAACCCACGGTCGCCTATGCTTCTGGGTAGAGTCATTCGCTCTACTGAAGATCATGGATGGTGTTTCCTTCCTTTTGTGAGCACCGTTCTCATTTTTTCGCTCAAGACTTTTGATGTCCGTTTTGCACAATTTGATTATGCCAAAGGAGTAGCTCTGCACAAGCACAGCATATGTGTTAACAGCCTTCACTAGGTTTTTGCTGTTCAAGTGCGTTTTAATTTTTTGACAAATTCACAGGACAGATCTTTCTTCACTGACATGGTCAATATTCCTAGCTTGGTTTACTCCTAAGTATTTGTAGGTAACTTCTGTCAACATAGGCTTAATATGGTGTCCATCTTCCAGCGCATACTCGAACTTCTGTACTTTTCCCCTCACCACCTTTAGTGTCCGACACTTGTCCAAACCACACCCCATTTGTTTGTCTCGTGAGAATGTTTCAACTATTCTCAGCACGTTTTCCAGATGCGACTGTGTTTCAGCATAGAGTTTAAGGTCGTCCATGTATAGCAGATGATATAGCCGAGTAGCAACTCTCTTTCGAATCTTGATAGAAAAACCTTAGTGAGTAGAGTTAAGTTGGGTAGATATAGGATTCATTGCCAGGACAAACCATAAGGGTTGAAAGATGCTTCTCCGAATCGATATCTCATCTGTTCGTATGTCTCCGCGTGGTTATTATTATTATTATTATTATTATTATTTTATTTATTTACTAAACTTACAGTTGGTAACATGACTCATATCGGTAGATTACGTACAAGAAAATGAGTAAAGTCACACTTTGAAAAGCCTATAGCATACATTTTCAAACCATATAATATAGACGTTTGGCATTTAATTGTTTTTAGTAGTCTAATATCTTCCACGTCTCCTTTTCACAAGAGGGTCCTAGAAAATCCTACTGCGTATTCAAAAATCCTCTAACGATGTTGCAGGTCTTCAGAATTGCAGCCTTTTGTGCAATAGTGTGGGTGTATATTGGGAGATTTAGTGTGGCTAGATTTACTGAAAAGGAGTTAGGTGTCAGGCCAGTGGGAGAAAGTAGGAAAGGAAGGATCGTCACATTCTTTTGTCTCTAGATTCTAGCCACCTCCAATGCTAGGGGAGTATATTTATCAATCTTCTCTCTGTATTTAAGGTGGATATTATGGTCATTCGGAACAGATATGTAAATCAAGTCCGTGTGATGGTTCTTCTTATGAGTTAAAGTCATGTCTGGTCTATTATGAGGAGTTGTTTTGGCAGGTTGAATAGTGCGATCCCAATACAGCTTGAAATCTTCGTTTTTCAGCACACTTTCTGGAGAGTATTTGTAATAAGGCGTCCTGTCGTGTATGAGAGATCGGGTTAGGGCGAGTTCTTGATGAATGACTTTAGCAACATCGTTATGCCTCTCAGTGTAAGATGTTGGCACTAGAATTCTGCAGCTGCTGGTAATATGCTCTATGGTTTCTGGGATGGTATTGCACTTCCTGCATTCGTCATCTATAACAGTCTGATCTTTCAGAATTTGTTACCTATAACTTCTTGTAATGATAACTTTGTCCTGTATCGCCTGGTTAAATCCCTCTGTTTCTGGAAACAGCTCTCCCGTTGACAGCCATGTGTTCGAAAGCTGTTTGTCAATATTCGTATCATTGCACTGGTTGTAGAATCTACAATGAAGTTCTTTTCCAGCCCATCTCTCTACCTTCTCTCTCTTCAGTGTGTTCTTGTCTTTCATGACGAAATTTCCTTCATGGAGGTTCAAAGGAGTATGGTTGAAGTCAGCGTTTGCTACCGCTCGATGTAAAACACTGGTATCTTTCCGAGAATGAAAGTAATTCCTTGGATGTATAACTTGTTGATTGTACAGAGCTATAGCATCAAGAAAACCTCTCTATACTCTCTCTATACAAGCATTGGGATGCAACACTCTGTGTTTCGTAAGCATAGTTCTTATTGTGCTATTAATGTTCTCTAGGTCTGTTTGTGACCATTTTCAAACACCAAATGAATACATCAGCATAGATATAGCATATGAATTGATAGCTTTTGTTAGGTTATGAGCACTAAGCTTGGTTTTCAGCAGAAGTCGAAGTCTATGAGTAAATTTCTGGTAGAGGTTCTCTTTCTCAGATTTACTGTTGATTCCAACTATTTGCTCAAATCCTAGATATTTATATGTTTCATCTTTCCCCATGCTGTCTATTCGCTCATCAGCTGTTATGCTTATTCCCTCTGTTCTACACCACTGTCCTTTATTGATGCTGTTGATTTTGCATTTGCCAGTCCCAAACTCCATGCAAATGTCCTTCGAAATGTTATCTGTTATATTGATGAGTGATGTCAGTTGGTTCCTATTTGCTGCATACAATTTTATGTCATCCATGTAAAAGAGGTCATTTACTTTGAGGAGATTTTGTTTATTTAATTTTATTTGGTATCCGTAGTTGTTCATCTTCAGAGTCTCTGATAAAGGGTTGAGACATAAACAGAACCACAGTGCACTTAAGGCATCGCCTTGAAAGATACCACGTTTGATTGCTATGACCTCTGTTTCAGTGGTAGTGATGTTAGATTTTAAGATGATTTCGGTACGCCAAAATTGCATAGTGATAGCAAGGAAGTTGATGAGTGTCTTGTTTACTCGGTATATCTCAAGGGTATGGATGAGCCAGCTGTGGGGCACCGTATCGAATGCTTTTCTATGGTCGATATAAGCCAAGAAGAGGTTACGTCGTTGCTTCTGTGCTTGGTGTATAATCACACTGTAAATGGTGAGTTGTTCCTTGCAGCCTTGGCCGCCCCTCTTAAAACCCTTCTGCTCCTCTGTCAAGATGCTATGCTGGTACATGTGACCATCAATGACAATAGTGATGACAGATGTGATGATCTTATAGAGCGTCGGCAAACAGGTTATTGGTCTTTAGTTTGCTGAATTAGCTGTATCATCACTCTTAGGCAATATGTAGGTTCGTCCCTCGGTGAAAAAGTGTGGGAACTCTTAGGGATTATAGATCATCTGAGTTACAAGATCAGCTAATTTTCTGTGTGTGCTGGTAAAGATTTTGTACCCACAGTTCTGAATTTTGTCTGGTCCCGGAGTTTTCCAGCTGTGTGTTTTGCTGATGGTTATTTTGATGTCCTGTTCAGTAATGACCAACTCTTGTGTTTGATTAATATGTGAGTGCTTCTCGTTGATTTTATGGATCCATTCTGCATCTTCTTTATGCTGCACCGGGTTAGACCACACATTACGCCAAAAGTTGCTTATTTCCTCCTCATTCGGTGTTTTAGAGATTGTTGGTTCACGGCTGCCATCAAGATTCGCGTAGAAGGTTTTCTCATTAGCTCTGAAGAGATAATTTTGTGTTCTTTTCTAATAACTTTCCTTGTTATTATTATTATTATTATTATTATTATTATTATTATTATTATTATTATTATTATATAAACTTTGTGCTACTGTCACACAGAAACATAACCATCAGTTACAGTAGCATGCCAAAACAATCGAACTGAACCTAATTATGACATATTGGCTTTCATTTACTATAATTATAATTATTATTATTAATATTTGTCAGAATAACGAAACTATGCGTAGTTTTATTGGTGAGTTGTGATTTTCTCTTGTCACCCAATTGTGATATGAGAGATTTTGAGCAGGATGACAAACGATTTAGTTACAGCAACATGGGTTTCTCTCGTAATAAAAAAAGAACGATTTCTTCGGTTGGGACAGAATCTACAATCTTTCGATCAAAATGACAACTTACTACTGTTCCATCGAGGATATCCTAAAGAGATTTTACTGCATTATACAAGTTCTAATCTTTATGGAAGGACGTAATAGACTACTACTACTTCTTCTATCCCCAACATTATCGGGATATCGCTTACCGCGTTGGCTCTGTTTCTATCTCTCGCATCCGATACATTAAGCCTCGTATGCACGAATGTTTGCAATGGTTAAAGAATTGAACAAAAAATATTGCAAAAGAATTATGGTAATTTTCAGGACCATTAACAATAATAACCATTGATAAAGTACATAGTTATATCTCCCTATGCACTACGGACATCCATTGCACTAACGGCCACAAGCTGCATGGGACATACAACCTCCATAAACAGAAAGCATGCGAAGTGAATGAAATGCTCACTGCAAAGTTTCAACAATAATACCAATAATTATCAAACCAGTATTATATATTAGTCCTGCTCATAACATATGGAAACAATAAACTCCGTTTTAATAAATCAATTACTGATGGAAATAATAAAATCAACAAATACACTAGTAGATAAATAATTGTATCATAAAGCATGTGTTTCGTGTATTAAAACATAAAGGGATAATTAAAAAAACGTAACAGTATGAATTACATATATTTTAGGGTTGTAATTTCATGTAATGATTTGTAAGTGGAATATAGAACAGAGTTCATCAATCAAAATACAAAATGCAAATTAAATATAAAATTTTAATTAATCTGTCAAATGCATTAAAATGCATTTTAATATTTGCGGCGTGAGGATGACATGAAAAAATAAAAGCAGCAACGCAGAGCCTTTGTACGCGACAACACAAGATGCATACATCAATGCGTGACTGTGTCAAAACAATGAAAACGAAAATAAAAACGCAGCAGTGGGTCGTTACGAAAGGGCGGTGGAACAAAAAGTGTTGTATTATTTTAGTGATGTAATTGAAATGGAAGCGCCCGACTCTTGTTTTAATTATGTAAATTACTGCTGTTGGTGGGGTGAGTAACAATCACTCAAGTTCCTGATTTAGTGGCGAGGGGAGATCGGGCGCACGCGACTTGAAAGCTTGTGAACTAGAATTACTGTTTTGTCCGGTCATTAGTGATTTATCTGTAAAGTTGGACATTGTTTTTGTTCTCTGAAAACTGTAGAAGCTCTCCGAGTTCTGTCCCTGTGGTAGAGAAACTTGGGTAGTTGTGGTAATTGATCTTTTAAGGGGTGAACCATCGATGTTAGCAAACTCTTGCAACATTCTGTACAATATTTAAACGCATTGAAGACATTTTCAGTGTTACCACATTAACAATTAATTCATAACATTCAGTCGCGCGTTTATTCCTATTGTTTCTTGATAAAAATAAGACCGTTTCACTGAACTGAACCAAATTTTACTTACCCATTGGAACACTGCGGGTAAGACTGTCCACTTGCTTGACGGCTTCAGTGGCGTAGTCGGTAGCATCCTGAGATTCTATGCCCAAGATCACGGGTTCAAACCCGGCCGAAGTCGTCGGATTTTTTAAGAGCGTTTAAATCCCTCAGTATGCCTTCCTTCGGAGGGGAAGTAAAGCCGGCGGTCCCGTATCATAGATTTATGGCATGTTAAAGAACCTTCCACTAATTACACCTGTGTGAAGCTAAATTAGGTTAGGTTAAACATTTGACAAACGCTCTTAGGTTCCGACGTTCGTCGCCGGGAGCCGACTGCAGTGGCGTCTGGTAACCAGGTTCTGAACTAGTAGTCGCTGACGGTGGCGTTTGGCGGCAAAAGTAGGAACTACTTGAAAAAGTTGAATATCTGACGTCCTTACTACACACACTAATACAGTCATCACAATTAACACCAGTTATCAGACAGATTCTAGACACACACAAAGTACACGGAGCTACATGAACGCGTTGTCGCAGCCCCTAAACTGATGAACCAACCATCCAACCAACTGTCCACTTGAAGTTTCGGTCAGCCCTCTCCATTCCTTATCTTATTATACCAACGCAGAGGCGGCCGGTAATAAGGTTGCAATGTTGCACAACGACCAGATTAATTCAAGAAAACAATTCATACCGTAATAATACTTTTAGTAATAAAAGCTGTAAGTTTCCTTTCATATGTATAAGAATTCATAATTATTTTGTTCTTTAATAATTCATGAAATCTTATAGTTAGTTACTGTGAACTGTCTGAGAACCGTCTGGAGCGCTCGTCCGTTTGGTCGTTGCTAGGCCCAAGCACCGACCAGATCTCAATAGTGAAGGGTATGGCAGACTTGCTAGACCGAGTAAGTCCTATGGTCGTTGCCCGCTGATTGCAGCAAGGGAGCCGAAGCGTTGATGGAGACATCCGAGGTGCTCCGTCAACTGCCAATGTCTTGTAATGTAATTTGCGCGTACTTGTGACACTCGAGGCTCTTTCTTGCCCTCGTGTATAACTTACGTTGTTTTATTTTGTTCTCGTGAAGATTTTCATGTCGACTAACTTTAAAAAAAATCGAAATTACCCTCCAGGTTGGTTGGTACCACGGACTCAGAGAGGGAACTCACCTCTACTGCCCCTACGGGCAGTGTCCTAGAGCTGGGAACATCTGATCGGAGTGGATACAACTGGGGAGGTATGACCAGCACCGCATCCTGGCGGCCTCATCTGCAAAACGAACAGGGGCCTCATGAGGGAAGGGAGGGGAAGATCCTCCCCTGCATAATTTTCACCACAATATCTGCCTGTCCGAAGAGTTCCTGTATTCCACATTTGTCCTTATTCTCCAACCTTCCTCCTCTCTCACTGGCCCGTATATTTTCCTCAAGATCTTCCTTTCCCATCTTCGCAGCCAGTCTTCTTCTCTTCTATTGAGAACCCAATCTTCCGATCCATACATAACCTCAGGTCTTACTATTGTAATATAATATTTTACTTTTGTATTCCTACTAACATATCTGGATTTAGACATGCTTTGCAGAGCGTAATAGCATCTATTTCCACTTTTACATCTTTCTTGTATTTCCACTGAGTTCTGATATCCTCCGTTATTATTGAGCCCAAATATTTGAATTCATCTACTCTTCCCCATTTATTGGGCTGCATAAAACAATAGGCTATAACTAGGGACAGATGATTCACCTGGTATATTTCAAGTTCCTATACTTTATACATAAATATATAAAGAGAAAAACAGCAAAATATAGGCCTACACAAAGAGAACACAGTTCGGACTGTACCGATATCTTTAGAGAAACAGATCGCTTCACACCGCTGACAACTCGCAGTTCACACAACTACTACAGGCGAGGATTCGTCAGACAGGTAGGCTAGTAGCTGAAGAAATGAAAAAAAAAACAAAAAAAAAAAAACAAGTAGTTCCGTGAAGAACTATACAGCCTATTTTCATATAACTTACCCAACTTATGTTAATTGCCTCAATCAACATACAAAATTTCAGTTTGATTGCTGTAATAGATTCGTAGATATTGAGAACCGACTAAATATTGCGGATGGTCGCCATGTTGGATTTTTATATATGTAGGTCTTAGAGTTATGTACTTTTACATGAAGATTATTGTGTACGTGTAGTATTCAAACTTCAATCGCATGATTAGGACACAAGAAATAAAAACGAGATTTTAAAATTTCGCACAGCTGCCATCTCGTGGTTATGGAAACAATTGAAAAAATTAGATGCCAGTGGATTAACATTTGTATAAGGATTTACTGCACCAAGTGTCATTGCACTCGGATGGTTAAATTTCGAGAAACGACCATGTGAATATTTATAGTTCGCGTCACCGCCATGTTGGATTTGTGATCACCAGGTTATTGAAAGTCCTATAGGTGAACTTATGTTCATAGCCCCTATGAACTTTAAAATATCCGTTTCATTGCTGTAATAGATTCGTAGATATTGAGATCCATCTAAATATTTCGGATGGTCGACATGCTGGATTGTTATATGTATAGGCCATAGAGTCATGTACCATTAAAGGAAAATTATTGCGTAGATTCATTAATGAAACTTTCACTTCGATCGCATGATTACGACACAAGAAATAAAAACTTAATTTTAAAATTTGCACACCCACCATCTTGAGGTTATGTAAACAATTGAATTAAATTAGATACCTGTGCATTACAATGGGAATAAACATTTCATGTACCAAGTTTCATTGCGTTTGGATTTTTAAATCGCGAGAAAGGTCTATATAAAATTTTTAAATTCGCTTGGCCACCATATTCGTTTTGTAGTTAACCGGTTTTTGAAAGTCTTATAGATGAACGTCCAGTAGTGCCCTTTATCTCCGTACAAAATTTCAGGGTGATACCGCTAATAGTTTCAGAGATATAGAATGCCGATGAAATATTTCGCACAGCCGCCATCTTGAGGTTATGTAAACAATTGAACGAAGTTAGATATCGGTGCATTGCCATGTGTATAAACATATATTGTATCAAGTTTTATTGCGTTTGGATGGTTAAATCGCGAGAAACGTCTATTTAAAATTCGCAAATTCGCTTGGCCGCCATGTTGGTTTTGTAGTTACCAGGTTTTTAAAATGCTCATAGGTGAATTTCTAGTAGTTCCCTTTATCACCGTAAAATATTCCAGGGTGAGATCGGTAAGAATTTCGGAGATATTGAATGCTGGTGAAATAATTCACACAACCGCCATGTTGGATTGATGGGACGTAACAAAATTTGAATGGCACGGTCGGGATCGTCCGGAATAGTGCTATGAACTTACCGAGTTTCATTGAAATCGCTCCAGCCGTTTAGAAGTAATTAGGGGAGAACACACACCATCACATACAACATCATACACACGCACCGACAGACACACGGACAAAAGGTGATCTCATAAGCCTATTTTTTTTTTCATAAATGAAAATAGGCTAAAAATGAAAATCCACAGCCTGCTTCCAGCCGACCGACCGGGTCAGGGGATGGTATGAATGATGCCCTCAAACTAGCGGCGAGGAGCCGGCTGCCAAGCCCTGTCGCACTCCCGTGGGGCAATGATTAAATGAATGACAGATGAAATGAGATGATGGTGGAGAGTGTTGCTGGAATGAAATATTGACAGGGAAAACAGGAGAAAAACCTGTCGGCCTCCGCTTTGTCCAGCACAGATCTCACATGGAGTGACCGGGATTTGGACCACGGACCCAGCAGTGAGAGGACGGCGAGCTGCAACCTAAGCTACGGAGGCTCCCAGTAATAGCTGAAGAGTGACTCATAATTTACCTCAGTAGACTGTACAGTCACAACTGCGCTATAGTACATGAGACCGTGATGACAGATAAACTGCTAGGAGACAGCGTATTCTGGCACCTGAGTTAATATTGTGCTTCAGTGTCACGGTTGGTTGGTTCCTCAGTTTAGGGGTAGCGACAGCGTGGTCATGTAGCCCCGTGTACTTTGGGTGTGTGTAGAATCTGTCTGATAACCGGTGTTAATTACTGTGATGGCTGTATTAGTGTGGGTTATCTGTAATTCAGGTCAGGACTGCAGACGGTCAACTTCAAGTAGGCCTAGTTCCTAATTTTGCTACCAAATGCTACCGACAACGACACCTAGCTTTGAACTTGTCTACTAGATGACACCGCAACCGGCCCCTGGTGGCGAACGTTGGAACTAATAGACCGTTATCAAATGTAACCTACAAATTTAACTTCACACAATTGTAGTTAGTGGAAGGTTCTTTTACATGCCATAAATCTATGACATGGGCACGCTGACTTTACTTCCCATCGAAGGAAGGCATACTAAGGGAATGTTAACGCTCTTAAAAAAACCCGATGACTTCGGCGAGGTTTGAACCCGTGATCTTGGGCATAGAAGCTCAGCATCCTACCAACTACGCCACCGAAGGCATCTTTCAGTGTCACGCTCACTACTGTACTAAGGAATGAAATTCTTTAAAAGTGGCGGAGTGTCAAGATACAATATAGCTAGTAATATTCACAGCTCCATAAAATATTAAACTTAGTTTGTTGTTGTTGCTTCATTTAGGGGCTTTTTGACATCATGGTGATGTAGGTAGCTCCATGAACTTTGGTGTGTGTGGAATCTATCTACTAACCAGTGTCATTGTGATGGCTGTACTAGTGTGTCTATGTCAATTGGGGTTAGGATTTGTGTAGGAGGCGACCGTGGCTTCGATTCAGGTTCAAAGCTGACATTCACCTGGAGTACAAGTGGGGGAACCACGGAAAACTACTTCTGGGTATCGAGCCCACCTCCTCTCAGTTTTGTCCCGTTCCAGCTCTCAGACCTGCATTAATTTCTTGGGCAGAGCCAGGAATCGAATCCGGAGCTCCACGGTGACAGCCAAAAAGGCTAACCACTACGCTACGCCACAGCGCGCTGTGTAAGTCTAAGAAAAAAGAAAGAAACAAACAAACAAACAAAGATGTTGTGGACTCTTTAAGGGCTTTCCCACATCGTGGTCAAGTAGCCCCGTGTACTTGGGTGTGGATATAATTTGTCGGATAACCTGTGTCACTGTTATGTCTGAACTAGTGTCTGTATTTGTAATTGAGGTAGGATTTTGGTAGGAAGCGACTGTGGCCTTAAGTTAGGTATTTACCCGTAGTAGAAGTGGGAAACCACGGAAAACCACTTCTGAGATAAGAATCGAACCCGCCTCTTCTCAGTTTTGCCTCACGAGGCTGAGTGTAACCTGATCCAGCCCACAGACCAGCATTACATTTCTTTGCAGTGTAGGGAATCGAACGCGGGCCTCCGAGATGACAGCCAAGAATGCTAGCCACTATGCGGACTAACTAACAGACTTTCATGTTGACGATGATGGATATTGTTGTTGTTGTTGTTGTTGTTGTTGTTGTTGTTGTTGTTGTTGTTAAGAGACGGAACATCGAGGCCATCTGCCCTCTCTAATTTATAGATAGAGATGAGCAGGAAATTGTATCTTAGCCACCCTTACGCCGTTAATTCTCAAGCTTAACATGCTTTATTACAGCGGAAGTATCAGTTATCATTCAGACATCTCCCTTTAAAAATAGCATATGGAGATGTATTCTATGCTAAATAGACAGAAAAAATACAGCAGCAATAGAAGCTATCGCACGAGTACCATCTGGGTGGCCTAGACCAATGCGGCACTGGATTAAATGCTAATGAACAAACACTCATTTATCTTGCATAGCGTTATTACTTATTAAGTATTGATTACCCGTATAACTTATGAATGTTCTGGTTTCAACATATGGAACAATGAATAAAATAAACAGATGAGAGATATTAAAACTTTAGTGGTAGATATATTGAATTCATATTTAATTTTTTAAATAATATATACTTAATGACCAACAATCATAATGTTAAAATAGGATCAATTAGTAATGTAGTCTACTGGTCATGTGGGTATTTAGCAAAAGTAACTCGATAACAAGAGGTAGAGCGAATTATAAATCATGTTATCAGTAACTAGCGCTGATCTAATGCAGTTAAAATCAAACGCCTCGTGCTTAGAATGATTTCAATGGTATATTAAAATGTAATTTCAGTAACTAAGAAATTAATGTTGCGCAATATATATTCCAAATGGAATGGAATGGAATGTAAATAATAGATTTCTATCGTACTATATACAAGGTTAATTTAGATTTTAATTGCTTCATTATGTATTAGTTCATGCCCATTTCGTAAAGGGAATCTGCTTAACAATAATAGGCATCAAATGGTCCGGAGTAGTTTTGCAAATGTCTTAAGACTTCTTGAAAGTCTGAGGAGTACGAATTGGTTCCATGTAATCTTATACAGTATATTGAAATATCGTACCAACTTTTCAAAACATAGGCTATGCTTTGAGAGACAAACTTGAGGTGTATGGAGAAATTCCATACCAGATTCTCTGTGAAGCGTCCTACCAACATTTCAAAAAAATAAAGTGCTGAGAAACAAAATAGAGTTGTATGAAGAATTTCCATTCTGTGAAGCCTCTTACCAATCATTTAAAAACAAAGCACTGTGAGTCAAAATCCCCGTACGCTCCCCAATTTTCAACAGGTCAGGGGCCGGGTGAGAGGCTGTGAAGCTGAGCGATGTGTCAGTTGCTAGTTTGAGTCCATCCTTGGGCACGGTGTTTATATAGTATTTAATTCAATGACTAATTCATCAATCTCATAATTCATCCTGTATCACGGCAATAAAATGAGTCGATATGAAAGGAAAACAAACTGCAGCATAATCAAGCTAAAAAAATAAAAATAAAAACAAGATGTTCAGTAAAGAACATATAGCCTACTTTCTCCTAAATGCATGGGTATTGTTATAACTCTTTGTCCTTTTCAAGGAGTATGATCGAATGTTGGTTGTAGTAGCTTGTTGAAATACAACGTGCTATAGGGATATTAAACATGAATATGAGGTGCCCTTTGCTAGTGCTACCTCTGTACCAAATTTCGTTCAATTCGGTTTCACCGTGTTTGAATTGATAGGGGGAATCGATTTGCACACATACTTGGCCACCATCTGCAAACTATTGGGCTGATGTTCTTGCAGTTTGGTCTGAATATGTTTCCCACATAAAGATATGGTGTTGCAAAATTTGGTAGAGACTAGATTATTAGGTTGGTCGTAATTACATTTTAGCTTTTAACATTTGGGTGGCCACGATTACGTTTCCGTCAAGATAGCGGTGATATAAAACATGACACTGAGGTGCCCTTTACTAGTGCTACCTCTGTACCAAATGTCGTTCCATTCGGTTTCACCGTGTTCGAATTGATAAGGGGAATCGATTTTCACACAAAGATGGCCGCCATCCGCAAAATATCAGGCTGATGACCTATTAGTTTGGTCAAAGGATGCTCCCTCCATAAAGGTATGTTGTTGCTAAATTTGCTAGAGATCGGATGCTTAGGCTAATCGTAATTTGATTTAAGCTTTGAACATTTGTGTGGCCGCCATTACGTTTCCGTCAAGATGGCGGCGATATAAAACATGACACTGAGGTGCCCTTTGCTAGTGCTACCTCTATACCAAATTTCGTTCATTCGGTTCCACCGTGTTCGAATTAATAGGGGGAATCAATTTTGACATAAAGATGGCCGCCATCCGCAAACTATTAGGCTAATGGCCTATTAGATTGGTCAAAGGATGCTCCCTCCATAAAGGTATATAGTTGCAAAGTTTGGTAGAGATCGGATGATTAGGTTAATCGTAATTTGATTTAAGCTTTGAATATTCGTGTGGCCGCCATTACGTTTCAGGCAAGATGGCGGCGATATGAAACATGACACTGAGGTGCCTTTTGCTAGTGCTACCTCTGTACCAAATTTCGTTCCATTTGGTTCCACAATGTTCGAATTAATAGGGGGAATCGATTTTCACACAAAGATGACCGCCATCCGCAAACTATTAGGCTAATGACCTAGTCATTTGGTCAAAGGATGCTTCCTCTATAAAGGTATTGAGACCGTTTAGTTGATGTCAACAACCACGATGACTCAACTAACGACACATAAATCGAATAAAAAGTACCGTGAGGATCAGGTGACCTTCCAAAAAGGCTAAAGCGGCACGAGAGTCCGTAGTCCACAGGGATCGTGGTACATGGTGACGATGGTCATAGACCGCCTAAGGAAAGGTTCACCTTAAAACTAGACTGAGAAAATAAACATCCAGACTCATGTAAAACACCGTGAAAATTTATTAAAATTCACAAGCCCCTAGCCTAGTTCGGAGGGTTATAATCGGCTAGTCCGCAAATTAATAAATAAACTAAGATAAAGAACAGGTCCCCTACCTGAGAAGTTACTGAAAACCCTCGCGAAAGATCTAACTCACAATGATAAAGCAACAACAGCAACGCTAGGAATATGGCACGACGCAAGTCCCTAGTTCAAGTTACAAGATCAAGCTAATATCCGAATTTACATTTAACAGGGTAGCAAAACAAATCTAGGTTAGGATGGTACCATTTCGACATTTAAATTTAACATTAATTCAACTAGCTAAGTCCTATCAATTAACAAAATTTACGGCAATGACGTCCGTAAAAGAAAACAATTACATCCAAAAGCTAAGTGTACAGCCATGAAAAACAAACAATTTAATTATGCTTAATAACTATGTGCTAACAGCACACAATAAAGTAACATGTAGGGTTTAATACACTTGACATAATAAATTAATAACGAAATAGACACAGTAGTTTTATTAAAAATTCCTGCCTACACCTTGGTTTACTCTTTGTAAACCATTGTCATCTAATGTGTATAGTTACGGTGACGAATGCGCAGTTGAGACCACGTCTGCCATCGCATGGCCTGAGCTCCACAAGCTACGAACTCTAGGTTCGCACATGCTTCAGGTCGCTACAAAAATGTCAACTGTCCTAGTCATTTCCTCACAAGGAAATTATCTTCAACTGCACGGCTATGTCAACAGTTCCAGAATGCAAAGAACAAAGTTAGATAGAAAGAATCGTTAGTTAGGCTTGTTTTACAACAATTATGCATTTTATTATTAGAATGTCGGTTTATAGGTTTATCGTAGGTTTATGGCGAATAACATTGACAATAGCCTGGGCACGGAGTGTCTCCAACTGAGATCATTCTCCACCAAAAAGCCTCGACTCAACAGTCGGAATATAATCAACGAGTATAACAACTCGGACACACAATAACACGGGTTACCAGCGGCGCTAAGCTCGCGTTCAATAACTCTGGGATAGGCCTGTACAACAGTTACCTTCCAGTAACATCTGGTCAACGGGATCATCCCCGGACAAAGCATACAATAACATCCTGCCATAACAGGGTAGACTTCACCATCCTATAGAAAACCTTACATAACTGTACCTGTCATACGACAATACACGCAACAGAGCGTTAAACTAACAAAAACCGATCCATAAAACAAGTGATCAAATACAAGAGTGGAAACTGATTTCCATAAGCAAAATAGCAATGAAAGGAAAAGCGAATACAAATTGTACTCTGTCCTCGTCTATAGTAGTTTTGTCTCACAATGAAGCAGGCGTGCTCTAGGTCACTGGGTTACATAACCAGTTTATTCAAGGCCGGCGATTTAATCAATACAAAACCTGCACTTGGCCGGTTCATAAAAAACTTTACCATAAGTTACGGATCTCTACAGAGTCCGTGTATCAAACGCACGCTATAAATCTGAGTATAGTAATACAATTCCGTCTTTCTACCAAAGACGTCTAAATGAAAGTAAACTTACAATAACTGAAGCTCTTTGCTTTAAAAATGCAACTCAGTAGTTGCTAGAACATCAAATAAAAACGTGTCTCACATGACACAAGAAAAATATGATAAATGTGGCACAGATTCACACACTAGATCTGCTTAATGATACGTTGGGAACCGCGTTCGATGCTAGGCAACGAAACATTCCTTCTAGTTGTTAGGTTCAAACATGACCAAGAATAGCTTCTGAGCTTATTCAAAATGAAATATAATGCATTTACAAACTGATAGTTACTGTCGACTACCTAAATGATACGACCGTTCTAACGACAGTCAGGGGTGTAACAAAGGATGGCTGCGAAGAATGCAGTCAATTAATAACCAAGGCATCTGATTGCCATAACTACAGTCAGCAAAGACTTGAAAATTACCCCAAGTAGGGTTGAACAAAATAGCCTCAAAATGACTACGATCAGGTTCAGCAAAAAGGTAGGCATTGACGTTCCACGACGTTCACCAAGCTGCACCAGGGCTGACCAAAATGTCTGACCCCAAGGGTGTCTCACTCTAAACTGAAATAAATGACATCTAACTAATCTAGTTACATCCCTACCTAGAAAAATGGCTGACACTGAGTGTGGTTGATTCACAAACTACATTAAAACTACTATACCACCAGAAACTAGAACAAAGAAGGGGTGTGACAAAAACTCACGAAATGGAGGAGCTCTCACTCAGCTCTCTATTCCACAACAAGGGTTGTACATAAACCTCTCTGGCTCTCTGGATCGGTATCCTCCTCATCAGGATTCCCATCTGGACTCCCCCAAAGACCAGGGTTCGATTTGTCCCTGTCGACATCTTCGTGGATATGCCTGGAAATGGCATTTTGGCTCCTTCCCTCTCGTTCATCGTTCTGGAAGTTCCACCATCATGCTGGTTCCTGTAGAAATGTCACCCCCCCCCCCCATACTGGGATGGTATTAGCCCATGGTGACTGCTTCAACCATGGTGAATAAAAGTCCAATCACGTGGGTAGCGAAATAAGTTGCGTGATTATTCATCCTCTCACTTCCAAAATTATAATGTCCGTCGTGACTATTATAGGCTTCAATTATAAAATACGACACAGCCTTAATCTTGCAGATGTGGATTAGCATGTGAGCTAACACTATTTTATAATGCTGCACGTGCTAGTGACGCTACTTTTGTATCACGCAGCATCCGTGAATTATACGACGTTTCAAAGATGAAATTTCCACTTTGGCAATTAAATATCTCATACTATTATAATCACACTTATTCAGGATAATTGTAACACTATTACCTGTATATTTCCACTAGGCATCTGCCCTCCACATACGCGTGGGTAATATGTGATGTCACAGCAATGTTGTGCAATACACTATACTTGCCAATAATTATTTCCCAAGCTTCTTATTTAATTCACTGGACTTCATCGACAGTGAATATTAGTATTTGCTTGCTCGATGGCACCTTATAATCACTTTTAACGCTAAACAGCGGATATTCTTCTACGTCTCGTAGGACAAATGTAATTCCACGCCTACACAAGGCGGATTCTCAAGACGCAGTGCTCCGGTACTGGGTGTCTCTAGAAAGTAGGTCGTCAAAACGAAAACGTTGAGCGACTACTTACGTTCCTTTTTGCGTATCTGAAAGGGTATTACCTTACCTAAAGTAAAAATAAACATTCTCCAAAATGTTTTAATAATGCAGCATGACGAAATGGAATATTCTGAGTCTCGTAGGAAAGATAAAAATAATTAATAAGACCTCAGATAATAATTATCAGTTTACACCAAAGTCAAAAGTGCGATTCACCGCTACTTCAAAGTATCGCGTGATCTCTCAGCTTCACGTGGCTTCCTGGGTGTGTTCAAAAGTACAACATCCCATCATAAATGCTCTGTCATAAAAAAATATCACATGAACCATAGCTCAGCGGGTTCATCTGCCTCTCTGTCGTTTCAAATAAAATGTTGGGATAACATTTTTATTTGCTTTGAAATTCATTCAAGAGTGATATTTTTTTAGATTGGCTGCATTAAAGGTTCCAATGCGTTCTCCTGTCCTAATGTCTTCTATCACATAACTTCCATTGTTTAAAGGCTGTCGGATACGACTAGGGCCATAATACAAGGATAGAAATTTCCCATATATGCGGTCTATAGGACTAGAAATTCCGGGTCTCCTTATAAGGATAAGGTCTCCTTCTACTAGTGGTTCTCTAAACCTCTGGCGTCTAGTTCTTCTCAAGCGCTTGGCAGCTTGTCTGTCCATAGTCTCTCTCGCAGCTAAAAGTCTGCTGGCATGTGATGGTTGTAAACAAGGTGGATTTACAATCACACGATCCCATATTCTCAGCGGCATCTGGTTCAAATGCAAGACCATAGGTATTTGACCAGTGCTCTCATGTACTGTTGAATTAATACATTTTGCCATAATAACAAGGACTTCAGTCCATCGCCAGTGTTCTTCTTGACAATATAATCGACAGAATTTTGCGATAATAGACATCACGCATTCTGCTGGGTTGCTCTCTGGATGTCGAATAGATGATAAAACATGACCTATTTCAAGCTCATTCATGGCATTGGCAAATTCTGCTGAGGTGTACTGTGATCCGTGATCAGTCAACAAGAATTGTGGCTTTCCTGCCTCCGGTATCACTTGACGTCTAATCCTCTGAATAATCTGATGTGCAGTAGCTTTTTGAATCGGATGAAGCATCGTATATTTCGTGAACACATCCACCGTTACAACGATGTATCGATTCCCACGACGAGCCTTAGGTATTGGGCCATACAGGTCCTGTGCATACAACTCTCTAGGTTGAGTTGGTAGTATTGGTCTAGGTTGTTCCTTCAGCAAGTGTGACGTGTATTTGTTCCGCTGGCATGCGTCGCAAGCACGTAAACACTGTCTAACGGTGGCTCCTAACCCTTTCCATGTGAAAGACTCCTTGATAGTTGCAATGGTTTTGTCTGTTCCACCATGTCCAATGGATAAATGTACCATAAGAATAACAGATTCTTGGTATCTCCTAGGAATAACTGCACGCAGTTGAGTGTGGTCCTCGTCTACAAACTTGTATAAGACACGATGATAAATCAAATAATCATCTGCAACAGCAGCAATCCTTGCATAATGATCATCCTGTGGATCCATTCTTC
The DNA here is from genome assembly GCA_946902985.2 of Meconema thalassinum. Classification (NCBI taxonomy): domain Eukaryota; kingdom Metazoa; phylum Arthropoda; class Insecta; order Orthoptera; family Tettigoniidae; genus Meconema; species Meconema thalassinum. The sequence continues at coordinate 1,376,115,257 of OX336388.2, read as the reverse complement.
GTTCTAGGAAACGGATAATATGTCTGAGTTCCTCCTCACGTCGCTGTCCTTCAGGTAAATGACGAAATCGGCGAATGTGTTCCTCGCATTCTCCCTCGATGTTTATGGCATTAACAGTAGCTTCAGGATTCCGGCTGAGGATGTCGGCCAACACATTCTCTCTGCCTGGTCGATAAACTATTTCCAAATCGAACTGTTGGAGAAACAGCGTCCAACGTGTGATCCTGTCGCTTGCCAGTCTTGTTCTCAAGATGAAGGTCAACGCATGATGATCGGTTCTCACAATAATCCTCTGACCTAACAGAAGTTTCTGCCAGTATTCAAGTGCGTAAACAATTGCAAGTGCTTCTATCTCGGTCGTGAAGTAGTGAGATTCATGTGCTCTTAAACGTCGGCTTAAGAAAGCGATGTAATGACGTTTCTTCTCATCATCTTCCTGCAGTAAAATGGCTCCTATACCAATGGCAGATGCATCAGTTTCTAGAATAAAGTTCCGAGAGTAATCTGGATATTCTAACTGAATTGAGTCCACAAGCATTTGTTTAGCTCTCCTGAAAGCTATCTCGCATTCATCATTCCAGTTCCACCTGCAGTTCTTTTTCAATAATCCTTGCAGTGGTGCAACAGTTTCGGAATACTTCTCACAATGGGCAGCAAAGAATTGGAGAATTCCTAAGAATTGTCTCACGTGTTTCACACGGGTTGGTTTTGGAAATGCAGCAACAGTTCTAATCTTTGCCGGATTCGGTCTATATCCTTCTCCATTGATTATGTGTCCTACGAATTTCACTTCTTCCTGAAAAAATCGACACTTGTCAAACTTGACCTTAAAATTTGCCTGTCGGAGATTCTCAAAAACAAGGCGCAATGTCTTTAAATGCTCTTCTTCTGTTCCCGAAGCTATGATTATGTCATCCACATAACATATTACTTTCTGCTTCACTTCATGAGTCAGCTTGGCATCAAGTGCTCTGATTAATGCGGCTCCGGCATTTTTCAATTCAAATGGTAGTTTTTGGAATACATAAGTAGTCTGATCAAACAAGAATCCAGTATATTTCTGAGTATGCTCAGATAATCTGATATGGTAATAAGACTGAACCAAGTCTAATGATGAAAATATCCTTTTTCCTTTGAACTTCCTGAGAATGTCCCTAATCTTGGGCGGTCTGTCGTGCTCAGGAGCTAGGCGTTCATTCAAGGCTCTGGCATCAAGACAAAGTCTCAAGCTTCCATCTACCTTAACCACAGGTATTATGGGATTCAAGAAAGGAGTCGGTGATTTCTTGATTGTACCTGCTGCTTCCATCTCATGGATCTTCTTAGCAGCTTCTTCGAGATGTTTCTCGGCAATCGGATAGATCCTTTTCTGGAATGGGGAATCGTCCAGTAATACAAGATCATACTCGTAGTCTAATATCTCACCAGGTGTGGTGTCGAATATATCTCGGTATTCGTTCAGTATTGCCTCAAGATCCTCATGTGTGGGTGCTGATAACGATTCTGCCTCTTCGTCGGCATCTAGTGTCGCCTCAATTTCCTTGCCATTTAATGCTTCGACTACGTCTACTTCGGATAGGAATTCCGGTTCTTCTTCAATTCGGCTCATCTGAATGGGTTCGTTCGGCTTAAACTCTACCGTATTCCGTCCCATGTCAATGATTCCATCATATTTTCTAATGAAGTCTGCGCCTAAAATGGCATCATGATGCAGGCCCTTCATTACGAGAAATTCGTGCAAGTACACGTGGCTCGAAATCTTCACAGTACACAAAATCTGGATTTTGCACGTTACAACGCGGTCAGGTATGACACCTCTGACTCTTATAGCTGAAATGGGCAACTCCGTCACCTCAGAGTTTGCTCTAAGTCTGGCATGGCAATCGGCGGAAATTACACTAATCATCGCTCCAGTATCGATGAGTATGACTACACTGACTTCATTCAAGGTGGCTACAATCTTGGGTAGACGTGTTAATTCATAATTGTGGTTCGTCGTTCGTCGTTCGTCCAACAAGTCTTCTTGGATTGGCTCCCAGAGTAATATAGAGGCAGTTACTCGGTGCTCAACCAAACAAGAATCTATTGATTTTTCGGAGTTTTTTTTCTGTCATGGCGAGAAGTACTGGGCTGGTTCTGCTCCGTCTCCTGCGCCGAATGTCTATTTTCCCTCGAAGTAGGGTTCCGTTCTCCCTCTTCTCGGATCTGCAATTCTCTCAATTGTTGGAGGTACTCACGGCTCTCCCGCGCTCTTCCTTTCCAATCTCTGTCTGGCTGGTATCTAGGGTCTCGATTTCTGTCGTAACCCCCACTATATCGATAGTCTCTACGGATACGTCCGTGTTGCTGATTTCTTCCTTCATTCCCTCGGCGGTTGTTTTCATGACGTCGGTTGTCGTCCGTCCTTCGGTCGAATCGCCGGTCCCAATGACTTCGCCGGTCATCATGTTGATTTCGAGTATACGGAGTGTTGTTCCATTCTCTCCTGTTATAACTGTAATTGTTATCACGTCGCCCAGAATCCTCTGTGGTTTGTGTTTGTTGTGGTGTCTGGCTCACTTTATCAACAGTCGTCAGATTCATATGTCTATCCTCGCGCCTATCAGCCTTCTGCTGACGGTGTGTAGGAAACTGTTCTGTGTTAGCGTCCAACCTTCGCAGTATCTGGTCACACTGCTGGAAAGTGGATGCCCCTGCAGCGATTAACACACGTTGTACATCCGCAGGGTACTGCCAAACAATTGTGTTCACCAAATCTTGTTCGGACAATGGAGGCTGAAGACAACGGAGCTTCGCGAGCTGTATTGCGAAGTAATTCGCATAACGAGTAGGTGTATTGGAACTGTACCTTCGAGTGTACATCTCAGCTCGGATACTCTGCTGGATGTCGCTCGACCAATATGTTCTTAATAACGCTTCCTTAAAGTCTTGGTAGCCTGTGAATGAGTATCGGAATGCTCTGAACCAGGTACCGGCTTGTCCCTCAAGCAGTCGCTCTATAACTCTTAGTTCCCTCTCTGGAGTTACCATAGTATCACGTAAGTAGCTTTCGACATTTGCTAGGAATTCCACTGGAGTAACACCGCTCCCAGTTCCCGAGAAGCGAGCTGGTTGCTCCTCTCTTGAACGAATTATGGTGACATTTCCCTGCGTATTCGCGGGTCTGAAAGTATTTTGCATGTAACTCTGCGTAGGAGTGTTAGTCTCATGACTAATTCGATTAGATGCTGGTTGAAACGGGTGAGCGTTAAAGTTCAAGGTCTGACCTTGCGCTAAATTAGTGAATTGTGACGGTTGCGGTTCCATAGGCGCGCTGGGTTGGAAATGGTTAGGCATCATTCCTCCTGATTGAGATATAGGCGTTTCCTGAGATTCTCCCATCTGTGGGTGTACGTGTCTCTCTCTTGGAGTCGTCTCGAGTCTGTCCAGGCGTCTTTCTATTACTTCAAGACCTGGGATGGTTCTGGCTGCGACTTTGTTGCCTAAGTCGTTCAATTGCAGCTCGATCCTGTCAACCTTTCCCTTGAGGTTTGTGTCTACCTCGCGTATGGCCGTCCTAAGGTTATAACTGAGGTCTAACCTCTCGGTCACCGCGACTTCCTCAAATCTCTTTTGTAAGGAATCGATATCTCCTTCAACTCTGGACATATTTTCTTGGATTTTACCCACATCGTCTCTAACCTCGGCTACCTTAGCCTCGACTGTAGCTTCGTGTTCGTTGAGGTCACCTCTCAATAACATGAGGTCAATTTTGTGTTCCTCATGATGAACATCAACTGTCTCACGTAGACTGGCTACGGTTTCCGTCAATTCAGAAATGTTTCTCCTGTTGGTGTTAAGTTCCTCTAATCTCCATCATGCCATCAACGATAGTCTTCACGTTGTTATTAACGGCATTGGCAGCTCCTCTCATCAAGATTAAACCAACGTTCATGGTTGCCATGTCCTTCTTCACATTTCCGATAAATCCCTCGACGTGATCTAGTCGAGTCCCGAATTCTTCCCTGGTATGTTCCAGATCTGCTCTCATGTCTATCTGGACTTTATTCAAGGTTGTCTGAATTTGAGCTGTGTGCTCCTCCAATCGGTTTTGCACCTCCTCCCTAGCTCTATTCATCTGGTCGGTTAAGCAATCTACGCGCTGGTTAGCCTCCTGATGGTGTCGTATGACATCAACCCTAACAGCTGCTAAACCTGTCGTCAGATCATTTCTCGCTTCGATCCTATATGTGTCCATGTCTGCCCTGACTTGAGTTAAATCAGCCCTAACATTATTTACAGAGTGAGTGTTAATCTCTAAGTCCTGTCTTACATTGTTCATAGACTGAGTGTTAATCTCTAAGTCCTGTCTTACATTGTTCATAGACTGAGTGTTAATCTCTAAGTCCTGTCTTACATTGTTGACTTCCTGTCTAACCTGGTCCACATGACCACTGACAGTATTTACAGCCTGAGTATTCTGACTTAAGTCAGCAGTAATCTGTTGAAGATTGGCATTCACACCTGCCATCATCTCTCCAAACACACGACGAATAGTTTCCTCATCCATAGATAAGAAATATATGAGAAAGTGAGGGATCAATTTCTACTGGAACTTACAGCTATGATTAGTTACTTGGTGGTATAAAGCTTGCTTCATTTATATAAATATTACGAGTACAGCTGGAGTATGCAAACTAAGTGCTTCTACATTTACAAAGACAACGGTGAGCAAAGCAAAGTATTACATTTACTTAGGATGAGGCATCATCAAAGAAAATCCTATCCTTCATTTATTCAACACTAAAGCCTCACCCCATGGACTTCTATCAAACATGAATGCCATGCGGTCAATTGATCTGCAGTACGACTTTCTAAGTTCGTCCCAGTCCTGTCAATTTACCATTAATCAACATTAGGATCCTCAAAAAAAATAACATGGTACTGAGGGTCACCACGTTAACGTCGGCACATGAGTTGGGCGCCATTTTATGAGACCGTTTAGTTGATGTCAACAACCACGATGACTCAACTAACGACACATAAATCGAATAAAAAGTACCGTGAGGATCAGGTGATCTTCCAAAAAGGCTAAAGCGGCACGAGAGTCCGTAGTCCACAGGGATCGTGGTACATGGTGACGATGGTCATAGACCGCCTAAGGAAAGGTTCACCTTAAAACTAGACTGAGAAAATAAACATCCAGACTCATGTAAAACACCGTGAAAATTTATTAAAATTCACAAGCCCCTAGCCTAGTTCGGAGGGTTATAATCGGCTAGTCCGCAAATTAATAAATAAACTAAGATAAAGAACAGGTCCCCTACCTGAGAAGTTACTGAAAACCCTCGCGAAAGATCTAACTCACGATGATAAAGCAACAACAGCAACGCTAGGAATATGGCACGACGCAAGTCCCTAGTTCAAGTTACAAGATCAAGCTAATATCTGAATTTACATTTAACAGGGTAGCAAAACAAATCTAGGTTAGGATGGTACCATTTCGACATTTAAATTTAACATTAATTCAACTAGCTAAGTCCTATCAATTAACAAAATTTACGGCGATGACGTCCGTAAAAGAAAACAATTACATCCAAAAGCTAAGTGTACAGCCATGAAAAACAAACAATTTAATTATGCTTAATAACTATGTGCTAACAGCACACAATAAAGTAACATGTAGGGTTTAATACACTTGACATAATAAATTAATAACGAAATAGACACAGTAGTTTTATTAAAAATTCCTGCCTACACCTTGGTTTACTCTTTGTAAACCATTGTCATCTAATGTGTATAGTTACGGTGACGAATGCGCAGTTGAGACCACGTCTGCCATCGCATGGCCTGAGCTCCACAAGCTACGAACTCTAGGTTCGCACATGCTTCAGGTCGCTACAAAAATGTCAACTGTCCTAGTCATTTCCTCACAAGGAAATTATCTTCAACTGCACGGCTATGTCAACAGTTCCAGAATGCAAAGAACAAAGTTAGATAGAAAGAATCGTTAGTTAGGCTTGTTTTACAACAATTATGCATTTTATTATTAGAATGTCGGTTTATAGGTTTATCGTAGGTTTATGGCGAATAACATTGACAATAGCCTGGGCACGGAGTGTCTCCAACTGAGATCATTCTCCACCAAAACGCCTCGACTCAACAGTCGGAATATAATCAACGAGTATAACAACTCGGACACACAATAACACGGGTTACCAGCGGCGCTAAGCTCGCGTTCAATAACTCTGGGATAGGCCTGTACAACAGTTACCTTCCAGTAACATCTGGTCAACGGGATCATCCCCGGACAAAGCATACAATAACATCCTGCCATAACAGGGTAGACTTCACCATCCTATAGAAAACCTTACATAACTGTACCTGTCATACGACAATACACGCAACAGAGCGTTAAACTAACAAAAACCGATCCATAAAACAAGTGATCAAATACAAGAGTGGAAACTGATTTCCATAAGCAAAATAGCAATGAAAGGAAAAGCGAATACAAATTGTACTCTGTCCTCGTCTATAGTAGTTTTGTCTCACAATGAAGCAGGCGTGCTCTAGGTCAATGGGTTACATAACCAGTTTATTCAAGGCCGGCGATTTAATCAATACAAAACCTGCACTTGGCCGGTTCATAAAAAACTTTACCATAAGTTACGGATCTCTACAGAGTCCGTGTATCAAACGCACGCTATAAATCTGAGTATAGTAATACAATTCCGTCTTTCTACCAAAGACGTCTAAATGAAAGTAAACTTACAATAACTGAAGCTCTTTGCTTTAAAAATGCAACTCAGTAGTTGCTAGAACATCAAATAAAAACGTGTCTCACACGACACAAGAAAAATATGATAAATGTGGCACAGATTCACACACTAGATCTGCTTAATGATACGTTGGGAACCGCGTTCGATGCTAGGCAACGAAACATTCCTTCTAGTTGTTAGGTTCAAACATGACCAAGAATAGCTTCTGAGCTTATTCAAAATGAAATATAATGCATTTACAAACTGGTAGTTACTGTCGACTACCTAAATGATACGACCGTTCTAACGACAGTCAGGGGTGTAACAAAGGATGGCTGCGAAGAATGCAGTCAATTAATAACCAAGGCATCTGATTGCCATAACTACAGTCAGCAAAGACTTGAAAATTACCCCAAGTAGGGTTGAACAAAATAGCCTCAAAATGACTACGATCAGGTTCAGCAAAAAGGTAGGCATTGACGTTCCACGACGTTCACCAAGCTGCACCAGGGCTGACCAAAATGTCTGACCCCAAGGGTGTCTCACTCTAAACTGAAATAAATGACATCTAACTAATCTAGTTACATCCCTGCCTAGAAAAATGGCTGACACTGAGTGTGGTTGATTCACAAACTACATTAAAACTACTATACCACCAGAAACTAGAACAAAGAAGGGGTGTGACAAAAACTCACGAAATGGAGGAGCTCTCACTCAGCTCTCTATTCCACAACAAGGGTTGTACATAAACCTATCTGGCTCTCTGGATCGGTATCCTCCTCATCAGGATTCCCATCTGGACTCCCCCAAAGACCAGGGTTCGATTTGTCGCTGTCGACATCTTCGTGGATATGCCTGGAAATGGCATTTTGGCTCCTTCCCTCTCGTTCATCGTTCTGGAAGTTCCACCATCATGCTGGTTCCTGTAGAAACGTCACCCCCCCATACTGGGATGGTATTAGCCCATGGTGACTGCTTCGACCATGGTGAATAAAAGTCCAATCACGTGGGTAGCGAAATAAGTTGCGTGATTATTCATCCTCTCACTTCCAAAATTATAATGTCCGTCGTGACTATTATAGGCTTCAATTATAAAATACGACACAGCCTTAATCTTGCAGATGTGGATTAGCATGTGAGCTAACACTATTTTATAATGCTGCACGTGCTAGTGACGCTACTTTTGTATCACGCAGCATCCGTGAATTATACGACGTTTCAAAGATGAAATTTCCACTTTGGCAATTAAATATCTCATACTATTATAATCACACTTATTCAGGATAATTGTAACACTATTACCTGTATATTTCCACTAGGCATCTGCCCTCCACATACGCGTGGGTAATATGTGATGTCACAGCAATGTTGTGCAATACACTATACTTGCCAATAATTATTTCCCATATTTAATTCACTGGACTTCATCGACAGTGAATATTAGTATTTGCTTGCTCGATGGCACCTTATAATCACTTTTAACGCTAAACAGCGGATATTCTTCTACGTCTCGTAGGACAAATGTAATTCCACGCCTACACAAGGCGGATTCTCAAGACGCAGTGCTCCGATACTGGGTGTCTCTAGAAAGTAGGTCGTCAAAACGAAAACGTTGAGCGACTACTTACGTTCCTTTTTGCGTATCTGCAAGGGTATTACCTTACCTAAAGTAAAAATAAACATTCTCCAAAATGTTTTAATAATGCAGCATGACGAAATGGAATATTCTGAGTCTCGTAGGAAAGATAAAAATAATTAATAAGACCTCAGATAATAATTATCAGTTTACACCAAAGTCAAAAGTGCGATTCACCGCTACTTCAAAGTATCGCGTGATCTCTCAGCTTCACGTGGCTTCCTGGGTGTGTTCAAAAGTACAACATCCCATCATAAATGCTCTGTCATAAAAAAATATCACATGAACCATAGCTCAGCGGGTTCAGTATGTTGTTGCAAAATTTGGTAGAGATCGGATGATTAGGTTAATCGTAATTTGATTTAAGCTTTGAACATTTATGTGGCCGCCATTACGTTTCCGTCAAGATGGCGGCGATATAAAACATGACACTGAGGTGCCTTTTGTTAGTACTACCTCTGTACCAAATTTCGTTCCATTCGGTTGCACCGTGTTCGAATTAATAGGGGGAATCGATTTTCACACAAAGATGGCCGCCATCCGCAAACTATTACGCTGATGACCTATTGGTTTGGTCAAAGGATGCTCCCCCCATAAAGGTATGTTGTTGCAAAATTTGGTAGAGATCGGATGATTAGGTTAGTCGTAATTTGATTTAAGCTTTGAACATTTGTGTGGCCGCCTTTACGTTTCCGTCAAGATGGCGGCGATATAAAATATGACACTGAGGTGTCCTTTGCTAGTGCTACCTTTGTACCAAATTTCGTTCAATTCGCATTCACCGTGTTCGAATTGATAGGGGGGGACAGACATTCAGAGTACACACACTCACACACACACAGACACACACACACACAGACACACACACAGACTCACACACACACATACACACACACAGACAGACACACTTTTTTCGCCCTGTGTTGATCTCATAAGTCTACTTTCATTTTTTGCAAAAATCGAAAGTAGGCTAATACGAGCCTTACAGTAGTCGCATATGATGTGTAACATCTGACATAGAAGAAACCTCAAGTGAAATTGTTGGCATACCGGTATTTTATAGTATTATTGGCACAAATATTAATCTATTGTAAAAGGGAGAGTCGCCTCCGTAGCGTAGCGGTCAGCAAGGTTAGCTGCCGCCCCGGAGGTCCTGGGTTCGATTCCCGGCTCTGCCACGAAATTTGAAAAGTGGTACGAAGACTGGAACGGGGTCTACTCAGCCTCGGGTGGCCCAAATGAGTAGAGGGGGTTCGATTCTCCCTCAGCCATCCTCGAAGTTGTTTTCCGTGGTTTCCCACTTCGTCTTCGGGCAAATTCCGGGATGGTACCTTCTTCAAGGCCACGGCCGCCTCCTTCCCTCTTCCTTGTCTATCCATCCTAACCATCCCTTACCTTCCCTCATGAGGCCCCTGTTCGCTTTGCAGATGAGGCCGCCTGGGCGAGGTGCCAATCCCACCTCACCAGTTGTATCCCTTCCGATTCGATGTTCCCAGCTCTAGGACACTGCCCGTAGAGGCGGTAGTGGTGAGTTCCCTCGCTTAGTCCGTGGGTTCCACCAACCTGGAGGGTAAACGACAAAAAAAGGGAGTGTTTTACAGATATTGTAGTTTATAATACGGAACTCATTTTATTAGATGATTTGTAGCTTCCAACAGCACTAGCCTAAATAAAGAATACGATATGGATCAACTAGATTAATAGACGTGACACCACTCATAACCTTACATTCCTTATAAACAGGTCCTCTTGATTCACAGACCAACACGTAATTTCATATGGATTCTGTTAAAATGAGTCATATTGATATGATAAATATCGTTTAAAATGATAATCTGGTACCAAAATTATCTACCCCGCCCAGGATTCGAACCAAAGATCTCTAGATTCACAGTCATACACAATAATCCCACGGCTATTTCGACTACGCAAACATCGTGCACAAGATGGTAACTTATTTCCACGTTCCAATAATACTGCATTACCGAATTAAGTTTCATTTATATTTTGCTTGTTTCGATAATGTTCCTGAGTGACATTGAGTTTAAAATGCCTTATGTCAATGCAATGCCGACTACTTACAATGTTTGATATTAAGGCATTTTACCATTTAAATAATGATACGAATACTTCGAACATGTACCATGGGAAAATGAAAATCCCACAGCCTGCTTCCAGTCTCCGACCGGGTCAGGAATGGAATGAATGAAGCGCCCATCTAGCGGCGAGGATATGAACTGTGCCGGCTGCCGAGGCCTGACGCACTCCTCTGGGGCAATGATTAAATGAATGAGAGATGAAATGAAATGATAGTGGAGAGTGTTGCTGGAATGAAATTTTGACAGGGAAAACCGGAGTACCCGGAGAAAAACCTGTCTGCCTCCGTTTTGTCCAGCACAGATCTCACTTGGAGTGACCGGGATTTGAACCACGGACCCAGCGGTGAGAGGCCGGCGTGCTGCCGCCTATGCCACGGAGGCTTTAACATGAACCATGTCATTTGTTTAAATCACTTGACACCAGAGTTCGCATGAGCGTTTTCCGTTCAGTATGTCATATACATTCCACATGGCCGAGAGTGCGTCATGGTATCAATTTTCGACACCGCGCGCTGATTGTTTCTCTTACCAGTGCCAGCTGGATCGATCGATCGAGTTGGCAGTGCGTCTTATACTTCCGTTCGATCCACCACTGCCAGCTAGGGCACACTTCCATTTGATCGATCGAGCGGGCAGTGCATACTTCCGTTGTCCACCACTGCCAGCTAGTACACGTCCGTTTGATCGATCGAGCGGGCGGTGCATACTTCCGTTTGATCCACCACTGCCAGCTCGATCGTTCCGATCCACTTCCGTCCCCAATTTTCAAAATCACTCCCACAAAACTATCCAGCAACCGAGCGGAAAGATGTTACACATCAATAAACATTTTAATTCATATTCCAGTATATCATATTTGCATAAATTTAAGGGTATTTACAGTAGTCGATTATTTTTTTGTAGTTTCGTTGTTCATCATTAGTTCATGCCCTAACCTTAAAGATGAATTATAATATAATATTACTCGTATATCAATTATTTTTATCATGATGGCGCAGTGGCAAATGCCCGTTGCTCACGGTAAAATTCTCCTTCAAATTTATTGTACAATAATTTAATTTGATAAAATTTCTGTTGCTCACGGTCAAATTCAAGTTTTATAAAACCTTTGATAAAACTTTCCATAAAATAGGACATGTTCTATTCCGTAAAATTAATTTTGCGAAACGAACCAATCAGAGAAGCTGACATGACGATGAAGCAGGTGCCACGTGTGGAGAAGATTGTGAAGCTCGCTTGTAAACAAACACTTCGAAAATGCCAAGCTCCGGCTGGACTAAGGAAGCTGTTAGTGTTTTACTAGACGAGTACCAGAAATATCCGTTTTTGTATGAGGTTAAAACGCCCATATACCACAATAGAAATACAAGAATGAAGGCAGAAATCTCCTCCATTCTTAGAAAATTCCTATATGAATTCTCATCTTCTAACCTCAACTCATTTTCGACCAAGGACAGCATTCCTCTACATTCTTCTCTTCTTTTTATCCATTCCCGAGTCCAGCACTTCCTAGCATTTCTTTCCCTTTTTACCACCGTACAACATAATTATAATTGTAGGTAAAGCACAATTTGTGCAATTTTTGCTTTGTTGGAGCCATACTCTCGAACCAGTGTGTGTTGAACAGCTGATTCTTGGTTCAGAAGTTTATCGATAGATGGCGATCCTGATACATCCACGGATTTTATAAAATAATTTTACCGTGAACAACACAGCTTGCTTTCATCAAATGTTTATAAAATTAGTTGTACAATAAATTTTAAGAAACATTTTACCGTGAGCAACGGGCATTAGTTACTCGTCTTTCTCCAGGATGGCTGGGGATCGAATCCCGGTGACAGCTGGGCGAAATTTTCAGCTGAAGAAGTGGCGTCAGGAAGGGCATCCGGTCTTAAATTCTGAGCCAAAACCAAAATGAGCCAGGTTGGCTCCGGCGACCCGAATTAATATGTATGTTTTATATCAATTATTATTGTTTTCCAACAGTAAGTTACCTCGCAGAATCCACTGTACTCGGGGTTGCACACAAACAAAACTGAAAGATCTATCTTCAGTTCACACAGTTTTGTATTGTATAAGATCTATTTTCTTACAGGGAGCGTGGTAGTGCAGTGGTCAAGCTGATTGCCTCTCACCAAGGAGGACTGGTTTTAATTCCCGGTCAATGCTTTTGAGATTTTCGAAGTGAAATATTAGATCCTGTGGTTCGGATGCACGTAAAATTGGAGGTCCCGTGGCTCATGATTGCGAGATTAACAGTCACGTAAAACTACAAGCTTCCTTCCTTTTATCTTCTTACACGATAATAAGGCGCCCTTCAGTGCAGCCATCTGCGTTACAACACGCACGAAAACTATGGGGATTGGAGACTGCCAGTGATCGCACTGAGTGTGATTGTTCCCCAGGTTTCTTCCATACTTCCTCAAGCAAATAATGGTACCTTATTTCATGTCCAGAGTCACCCTAATCATTGGAGTTACACATTATATTACGGTCACAACAGAAGCAGAGGTAATAATAATAATAATAATAATAATAATAATAATAATAATAATAATAATAGCAATATCGTATGGCCTCGGGTGCCAGGTGAAAAATGAAAATCCACAGCCTGCTTCCAGTCTCCGACCGGGTCAGAAATGGAATGAATGAAGCCCCCATCTAGCGGCGAGGATATGAACTGTGCCGGCTGCCGAGGCCTGACGCACTACTCTGGGGCAATGATTAAATGAATGACAGATGAAATGAAATGATGGTGGAGAGTGTTGCTGGAATGAAATTTTGACAGGGAAAACCGGAGTACCCGGAGAAAAACCTGTCTGCCTCCGTTTTGTCCAGCACAGATCTCACTTGGAGTGACCGGGATTTGAACCTCGGACCCAGCGGTGAGAGGCCGGCGTGCTGCCGCCTAAGCCACGGAGGCTTGGGTGCCAGGTGCAATCTTTGTTATTTGATGCCCAGAGGGCAGCTTGCATGTCGAATTTTGTCGTTCCTTTGAGTTCTATAAAAGTCAAGGTGGTTAAATATCTAAGCTCCTTAACACTTTACAGTAGCGCTTTCTAGTAGAGAAAGGAGGAACTTTGTGTTGGTGGAAAATCCCGAGATTAATATTGCCATTATGAACACGGCCTACTGAATTCAAATGGGTTATTTAACATGCCAACAAAGTGTGACATGCGTGCCGAGATTTTTGTCGCCTTTCAAAAATCACTTACCATGGCCAGGAGCGAACCTGAAAGCTTGGGGTTGGTAGTCCGACACGATAATCACTCACCCACCGTGGAAAGGAAAAACAGAGGTTATTCAGACAAATTCAACACACTCTCACAAGTGAATGAGTTTGATGACCAAGATGTCCCAAGCCTCAACAATGAATGAACTATAAACAACCTGACAATAAAGTATCCTAACGTTTTCCTGATATGAATATGAAAGCCCGGTGAAAAATCTCCATTCAGGATATCAGCGCCGGCATTAACTTAAATACTCCTGAAAGGCCTTAGCCTACCAAGTGACCCTGCCCAGCCCCATTGGCATAAAGATTGTGGGGCGACGCATGGTCAGCACTTCGGGCCCCCTCGGTCATTAATCTTGGGGTTTCTTGACCGGGGCACTGCATCTTTGATCAGGCAGATACTCAATTTATTGCCCTCACGAGGCATAGTGAACCCCGGTCCAGCCCTCACGTCAGTTTCTAAATTCTCTGAATGAACCTGGAATCAAACCCGCGGCTTCCGGGTAAGGAACAGGCTACCCCCAACACCACGAGACCGGCTGTTCGAATTTATATTGGAATTGCAGCCAATGGCCATAGCAGGGCATTTCAATTGAATGGCCATACGCTTCCCAACAAGTTCAATTTCAAGTAGTCACTGACACCCAGTGGCGAATGTTGGAACTTGATAGAGCGTTTCTAACAAAATAACCTACAAATTTTGGCTACACACTACCAATTGTAATTTAATTGAATGTATGATCTTCGAATTATCAGCACGGAGTCCTGTCAGATATTGTGGGTGTCACGCAATAAAAACACGAGACTGATGATTGCATGTTTCCAGTTCATTAAAAAATGGAACAGCTGGTAAATGAAGTACAATAACGTTTCACGTTCACTGTTGGTGGGTACGCATATTTGCTTTAGAAGCGAACAATGTCACAGACAGAATGGAATGGAATGGAATATGATTTAGTAGCAATAGAAAGTGAGACAACCTACTTCAGATATGGAGTTATGACATGCACACTTCGGGGAAGTACTCCATTCGTTGCGGCTATTCAAACATCATGCTACACATTATAGCACCTCGCGCACACACCTCCACGATAAGAACACACGCCAGTAATACAGGCTACTGGGATTTCCTTAGCGAGACTCACAAGCAATGAGTCACTCTGACATGTTAACCCTTTGAGAACTGCTCCTTCGTGTGCTACCGTAAGCTTAAGCCATTGTGTAACTTCACTAATATTGTTTGTTTTGCAGGGATGTTACCAGTAGGTGCTGAGAGGGGCTTGAGTACAGTCTCAAGTCACAGCAGCACCTCTCAGAACACTGTAATGGAGGAAAGCATTATATATTTTAATGTAGGGTAAAATAAATAAATAAATAAATAAATAAATAAATAAATTAATTAAATAGTTTATTAATAGAAGCATATATAAATACATAGTCGCCTCCGTAGCGTAATGGTCAGCGTGGTTAGCTGCCGCCCCGGAGGGGTTCGATTCCCAGATCTGCCACGAAATTTGAAAGTGGTATGAGGACTGGAACGGGGTCTACTCAGCCTCGGGTGGTCCAAATGAGTAGAGAGGGTTGATTCCCACCTCAGCCATCCTCGAAGTGGTTTTCCGTGGTTTCCCACTTCATCTTCGGGCAAATGCCGGGATGGTACTGTACCCTTATTCTCATGTCCCGATTATATCACTTTCCAAGCACGACATTCCGATCTTGGAGAAGCGAGTCAGCTGGCCGTATCACATGCAATCCCCTGTTGATACTTCGTCGAGCGGAATTTACCAAACCTCGCCGAACACGCCATAGGGTTGTCCAAGTATGCACGAGACCAGATTCGAGGGTAGAAACGACATTAGCAGTCGATCACTCTGCCTAGCTTTATCGAGGTAGTCACCTGAGGATCATTTATATACATTATGAAGAATAGAAACCTATATGTGCACGTTTGTGTGTGTAAGAAGTCATTACAATATAGCACGGTGTAAATGATAACGTGTCTTCATTGATATGAGCACGATAGAATACCTGAGAAGTAATTATCATACACCAAAGAAATTAATATCGAAATACGACACGTGATGGTGGGGTGATTTGAGACTTCCTATAACCTGCGGTCAGGCAGGAGCAGAGAGATATTACTAAGTCTCGATTGAATTCACATCGCCGTTCCTGGAGTGAAAAGTCCGCTTACGCTAAGTGTGCTAACACTTGTAAATTTCTACGATGTTCTAAAGTGACGAAGGAACTCTAAAATATTTCACATGAAAGTGAATATTTTATTAGCACAACGGGCCGGAACTTAGAATATTTCAAGCTGATATTAAACATGTTCGCATTCAGCAACATAGTATTTGAACTTATAACCACGCGGTATGATTTGAACTGTAGCCAGCATAGTCAATGCTACATTTGGAGGAACTGACTTTCATACCGTTCAGAATCATCATTCTTATCGTGTGTATTGTACCCATTTGATGGGACAGGGGTCGAACCTATGATATTTTAGGTCATATAAAGAAATAATATTATAAAACTTTGGGGTTCGTACGGCCAGCAGTGAGGCAAGATGTTGAAACTCACGCATGACTCAATGCAATAAATGTCCATTATCTGAGTTATTGGATGCAAGCCGCGTCTGACTCATGAGCCCACGCACGCATAGGAAAATTTTAGTCATGTAGACAGACCGGGCATCCACCGCCGGAGCCCAGTTAGCCGTTTATTGGCAACGATGTATTGCAGCCCAACACTGTAATGTTGTGAAATAGCCTGTTTTCTTGGAAACCACGAAAATGTTTACAAGTTTTGGCACGCTAATCAGAATAACTCTGGGAGTTAGGAATTTAGAGAGTATAAAAATCTTTAATAAATGTACAGGAGAAAAGTGTCAAGTAAGCCCTACGTAATGCTGGGAGGAGCAAGCCAGTCGCTAGTAGTAGGAGGCAAAAAAGAATTACACTCACACACTGCAGGAGCGCTTTATTTTTTTTTATAAAGAATCGCTATGATCGATGTTTGGAAAACAAAATAAAATGTAACGTTTAGATCATGAGGTGTAAATAGGTAATTTTTCTACAGACGTACGACGTCTGGTTCAAAAGTTAATTTTGAGAAGGACGGCAAAGTAATCCTTTTTGTGAGTTATGAATAAATAGCGAGGCTTAGAGCCAGAAAGTATTCAGTCTACAGTTCCCTCTGAGGAGGATACGCTGGATCGCATCGCCAGTCTACTTGTCGTAAGATGTGCTAAAGTTACGACAATATGGGTGAAATCTTTCATATCGGAGGTCCATGGCTGCCGGATGCCAGGTGAGTACCCATGATTTGATATTATATTGAACCGCCGTGCACCCAAATTTGAAATATACCATTGAAAATATTATGTGCAAAGTGATGACAGTTAAAGTTTCTTTAGTAAAAATGTTTCTTGTGAAGAACGGCCGGAATTGTGAGGTCGCGTAATGAATTAAATGTTTTATAAGAAAGAAAGAAAGAAAGAAAGAAAGAAAGAAACCCCGAATGCACGCAAGCAATTATAATGTTGAATAAAGGGAAGGGACCTAATCGTTGTTAAATTAACAAACGAATATATAGTGAAAACAGTGACGGTTAATACACAAGTAAATGTAATAAAAATTGAGCGCAACTTAGTGAATACAGATAAGCTGATAGGCAAATAAATAAATGAAAGTTGAGATATAACTAAATGGAAGTTGAAGTAATTGAAAGTAATAATCAAAGTAATTGATTAAAGTTATAATGAACCAAGGACGGTTAATATACTAAAGTAATTAAATGCAGATGACCTTAGTGAATGAATAAGTGAAGGCTTAAAGGCCTAATTAAAGTAAAATGAAATAAGAACATATCACGGAAAATAAAGTAATGTGAATAAAATAACGGGAATAAAGTAAAATTAATAATACAAGTTGGTTCGTTATCTTGGCAAGGTTACCGAACTGAAATGTGGAAATAGTTGAATATCCAAGTTCAAATATTATTGTCGCCAAAATAGGCTGGACCAAATGTAAGCCCAAGGTAGGGCTCTATAAAGAATGAAGTTTATGTGCAAATAGGACGACCGTTGAGACTGTCAGGGAAATCGTCGAAATGACCGGGGCGGGCTTATACGCCATTATATTGTATCAGAGTGATAGTACTTTCTCACTGCTGAATTTTGTGTTGATTGATTCTCACGCAGCCAGAGTGCGCGTGATGGAATATATGTGTAAGTCTGAGTGGATGATTATGGTTGCGGATAACCGAATTACGGTGAAATAATCCTAATATCGAGTTAGTCTGGCAAAACAACTGGACAAGGCATTGTGCGCTTGGATCAGATTGTATTTTTTTGGGTTCCCACTGCAGCAATTATTTGGAGCCAAATACGGGCTAAGAATAAGTACAAGGTAAAGGTTAGCAACAGATGGCCCATTAGGTAACAAAGCATACATATATCTTCCCGACAGCAAAAGAACGATCCTCCAAAAATAATGCACACATAAACATGAATACGCTAATTAGACTGTATGCAGTCAGTAATGGAAGAATAGGAATTAATTGCTTGGAAGCCTGGTCATCCTAATGTCTTTATTGCTGCCATCTTTCAATTTTTGTAGTATGATCGCAAGGTGAAGTTTAGGCATGATATTTTGTCATGACTGATTTCACATTCGATCGGATTCAGGCCCGAATAACGGGTGCAACCTTTCTTGTTTAATTGTATTGTTGATACAAGTAATATTTATATTCAGTAAATTAAATTCATTTAATTCGAATCTTCTTAATCGTAAAGAAGAGGACTACTTAGGGGAAGGTATACTCGTTGCGTATTTATGGGAGTTTATTGAACATTGATAGATGTCATTTCTTGACATCATTTACAGTTTTGAATTTTGCTTCATGCTCCTTTTGTGAGTAAGCTTAGCTATGATTATATACTCGAGAGTTATATACTCTATTATTATTAATACTTTTGATAGTATGGATATTTCCATTTTGAGAGGATTTTCAAGTTGTGAAGTTTTTTTTGTTTTTGTTTTGTGTGGAGGCATTCTTCAACTGAGTGGAAGATAGATGTATGCTTTGTTACCCAATGGGCCATCTGTTGCTAACCTTTACGGTTACCTAGGTCCATGGTGTAGGGGCATTGCTATCATTCTCGAGGCCATTTGAGGGGAGATGGATCTAAATTAAATTAGTTAATTATACCTCTTTGATACACTCATGTTCTTTATACATGAAAGCTATGTTGATTAGAGCCATTATTTAAATCCATGTTAGTCATGATTTTGCTCATGAGTTTAATAAGTAGTCAGACAACTAGAGATATTATCCAAGAAGAACATTCAAACTTTTTCTAACAACTAACCCAGGAATAATTAATGTGGAGGCACATCGTTGTTAAAGGATTTGTGACTATGATGATGCTTATGTATAGCAAGGTTATTTGACTTCGATGAATGATATTTAAAAACCCATTCTATTTTATTTGATATTCAGTGTATGGATTTGTATAAAGATAAAATGACACAATACTATGTGCGGAGTAAGATGCAATATTAATTAATTGATTGAAGTTATAAACCACCAGGAGGGTGTTGATCGAAGGTATATATATATGTGTGGTAACGATATTGTTACATGGAATTAAATACTCAAAGGAGTATTGGTATATTTTGAGGTGCAGATATGAGCAATAATATTAATAATGGTATTTTGAGTAACAGCCAAATAAATAATGTTGAATTAGTCCATTATTGAGTGGATATATTATGGTCATGTGTTACTTGAATAAGTTAAAGTATATCTCAGTGAAAATCGACAGAAATATTATGTGAGTAGATAATGATGCATTTCAGAGCACGTTCGGGTAATTTTTAGGTGGAGATTTCTTTATAATTCTAATACTGGAGTTTCAAAAGCCATGCATTACTGAGTGTGATAAGTCATCCCAACTTATTGTTCAGGGGATGATAGTTGAAAATAGCAATGTGATAAATTCCTTAGCTTTATTGCTTGGTGGAACATAACAGAATTCAACGAGTTACTTAATTATGAGAAAATTACGAATATAGCACTATGGAGGAGTGCCAATTTAACAAGGTCTTTAACAAATGCACTTAAGATGCAGGAAACATACTATATATATATGTAAATTTTTGTACAGAAGGATTACAATAAGTTATGTGTGATGAATTGGAATGTGGGATATCCAAACTGCTGATCCAGTAGGATTAATTGTTGCATAGTGTGGATCATCATTGTGTGAGAATTAAATAGGGCATAATGCAGTTTCGTCCACGGGGACTATGTTTCACTGCATTTTCTTGTGAGAATTCACATGTTTCTCTTTTGTTAATACATTTCTTTATTTAAATTTTAATCTTTCGATATGATGATTTATAGAGGTGATAAAAGGTTGCATTAGGAAGACCATTGCTGGGTATTTTAGATGTTTTCCACCCTTTTGAGATTAAGTTTTTTGGGATTATCGTGTTCTCTGAGCTTAACTTTTCTTTTGTCATTGAGGCATGGTCTTTCTCAATGCCACCTTTGTTAGGTATATCTGGTACCCTGTTATCCCCTTCTCTTGTTGGTAGGACCTGGGGATTTTTTAGCCGGGGATGTTTAGGTCCCGTGATCCAGTTACCATCGAGGGATTTTTTCAGGTAAAGGGTAGGTAATAAAGCGTACATTACCTACTGTAAGGCCACGGCTGCCTCCTTCCCTCTTCCTTGTCTATCCATCTTACCCTTCCAATACCTTCCCTGATGAAGACTTTGCAGTTGAGGCCGCCTGGACGAGGTGCTGATCACACCTCACCAGTTGTATCCACTCCAACCAGATGTTCCCAGCTCTACGACACTGCCTGAAAAGGCGGTAGGGGTGAGTTCACTCGCTGAGTCCGTGGGAGCCACCAACCTGGAGGGTAAACTCGATTGAAAAATACCAACAACGTAAATAACAATAAATACATGAATTAATAAATAAATATAAAATAATTAATTAAATAAATAAAGAAATAAAATCTTTAAATAACTAAGTAAATAAATAAATATAGAAATAAATATAGGATAATGAAATAAATATAATATAAATTAATTCATTAATTAATCAATTAATTAATCAATTAATTAATTAAATAAATAGTTCATAAATAAATACATAAATATAAAACTATGAAATATATTTATTAATTAATTAAGTATTAAATAAGTTAATAAGTTAATGTTAAATAATTAAATAAATATAAAATAATTGAATAAATAATTAAATAAATAAATACAAAGAAATTAATGAATAAATACATTTAAAATAATTGAATGAATAAATAGTTAAAATAGAAATAAACAATTAAGTAAATGAAAACATAAATATATATAAAATAATTATATATATAATAATAATAAAATAAATAATAAAGTAAACAATCGCAGTGAGATACGGCAGGCAAGCTGAGTGTTGCAAGAGTTGCAGCAGAGTTGGCGTGGGTAGCTATTTATATGGACGACCTGGGAAGTCGAGTTCAAGGCTAAAGTCAGAGTGAGGGCGCATATGATTTGGCGTCATTTTGGGCGTGCCAGAGGTGAGTTTCCAACCGAAGCTTGATTGAATCATCGAATCAGAAGAGGGCAAGCCAAGAAGCCCGCATAAATTGGCGTGCCTTAAAAACTGCGTGAATTCACGTGTAAGAAGAACCGCCGATTCAATCTGAATCTGCAAGAGTGCATTGAGACATGCAATCAAAGAAGAAGTATGAGACTAGTTCCAAGCCTGTGAGATAAAAAATGCGGATTATTTTTCTCGATTGCCCCCACCCCTAGTCCAATCTGTCAGTTTCCAATAAATTGATCGTCGGAGTTTAGCTCTACACACAATTTGATTAGGCTCTGAGGAGTACAGTTCACGCCAGTTTGAGTAAAATTTCGTTAGGCTCAGAGGAGCGAGTTGGTGTATTTTTGGAAATACACGGAAAGAAAGAATTAGCTATTGCTGTTCTTCATTACTTTATATCAGTCCATTTATTTACATTTCTTTCCAGCACACACCAACATCGAACTGTTACCTCCTGTTTGCCCCGTGCATTTGTTCATTTTTTCTGTCAGTTTTTTACAGAAACGCATATTCCGTCGAACCAGCCTGATAGCGTCCCATCGCTGCCATCCGAACTTCCATTGCTTCAAGCCATGAAGACTTCTACATTAATCCGCACGGCGTCGTGTTTTTCACCAACCAACTATTCCGTGAAGACACCGCTCCAAGAAGAATTTTATTTTTGTAAAGTTTTTTCATGTTTATGTATAACCTTTTTGTTTCCTCCCCTTATTCGCCCTCTTCTCGCCTCCTCCTACTGCTCGCTTCTCCGCGCGCGCTGCTCGCTCGCTCGTTCACTTCTCGACTTGTCTCCGTGCCGTGAGCAACCGCTCACCCTCTCAAGTGCACTCAACTTCTTGTTGGACATGCCGTTTAGGCTAGTGTACTTTCTCTGCGTCTAGCAGCCCTCACTTGTGCGTCGGAAGTCAAACCAGTCAGTTGGAGCTTAACTAAAGCTCGCCTCCTCAACTCTAGAGACAAACTTTTAAATTCGACGCCATGTTCGAGTTTTAGAATCAGCCGTCACCAGCAACATCGCCTTCTTCATGAAGCAAAGATAAGTACCGACTTCATGTTTTAACCACATTCTCATCGCTTTTAAAAGGTTTAATGCTTTTATTTGGATTTTATAGACAGTGAAAGTTGCTATGTGATAAAATAACTGCTTTCAAGAGATCTTCTTGATCAAACTCAAACTATCAAAGTAGGGGAGTGGTAGGAGTTCTAACGCACCCATTTTATTTGTACCCGACTGTACATGTTAAAATAATGAATATCTCTCGAACGCATGGTCTGATTTTGACAAATGAGGTGTCGTTGGACTCGAGCTAACGTCCTCTTTCCTATGGACCATTCGTTATATTTTTTTTGAATTTTTTGTTTTCGAAAATAGGCGATAGTTTGAAAACCAAACAGGATAGAACGTTGTGCCATAGCTCAAACGAATGGTCATTATGACCTTTATTTTCTATAATAAAACTTTTTTACTTTTTATGTTTTTTTGAAAACACTCGAATTTTGAAAATCCTATATTTTGGAAACTAGGAACTCTACAAAAAATTGTTTGACGTAAATCAATGGTCCCTCACCCCTCTACCCCCAAAATAAATTTCAAGTCTCTAGAATGAAAACCTGTAGTAGTGTGGTAGGGACAAAGCTGCTCCACTTAGCAAGTGGTGAGCCCCTGCGACCTTGGAATGGAAGGAGTCATGCTAGGAGGGCGTGCTTGGATTCGTTTTTTCGTCTCGTTGCGCTCTTTACGGGAACATCGGTGCCGAAAAGGTGAAATGCTGGAAACATGGGTTTTTCGGGGCAAAAACGTGATTTTAGACTTTTTGCTATATCTCGCGAACCAATCATGCTAGAGGCGTGTACGAGGGGTCCAAGGACTCGGGCTGACGTCCTCTTTGCTATGGACACTGTATAATATTTTTCTTTTTTTTTAAATGTTTGTTTTTGAACGTAGGTGATGGTTTGAAAACGAAACCTGATAGAACGTTGTGCCATAGTTGAAACGAATGGCCTTTATTTTCTTTATATTTTTATAATAAAACAAATTATTTTTTAACATTTTTTTGAAAACACTGAAATTTTGAAAATCCTATATTTTGGAAATTAGGAATTATACAAAAAAGTTTGTTTGACATTATTGATAGGTCCCTACCCCCTCTACCAAGAAAATAGATTTCAAGTCTCTAGGGGAAAAACTAGGCATGTTATTTTTTTATAAAGAGTGTAGACAGAGAGCCGGTAGCGCTTGGCGCGTGTTTCAACGAGGCTATGACTGACCATGGTGAATACAGGAAAAGGCTATTTCGAGGGGACGATGTATGGCCAAACGAGGAGTCGCTTTTCGATATTTTCTTATGACGAACCAATGAAGGTGAATATTTCGAAAAACCATTATGGTGATCTTTAAAATAGGTTAGTAAACACTGACCAGTAACCAAATAAAACTCATAATGCTATGAGACGAATGAGACTAGCAGCCAGAATGAAAAAAAAAACAGAATATCTGCTCGAGAGGCCTGCCAGAAGCTTGGCTGGCTGGGTAACAGGATGTGACATGTTATCGCGTTTCAGGAATGTGGCCAGAGCAGACAACAGGCCAATGGAAAAGTACAGTGACGTAGAGGTGAGTTGAAGGTCGAACAATATCACAACGACGTCAGAGAAATAATGTAGTAAGCGAGTATGACTCCTCCCCCTACCATTGCCATAGTCAATTGCAAGGCAAGAGCAATGTTAACAGCTATGGTAAGAGGGACACAGGGCGAGGGGCTGGGCGAGGAGAGGAGGGCAGGGGGTATTAGAGTGTTGATCATGTTATGACACACAGTCAGTCATTACTGTTCTAAGCTTTGCAGTGTAAACATAGGCTGCGTCGTCTGCGTATAAAAGTGATTGCATTCGTGTGCTCAACCGCAGTTGGTGACTATATTGGATACATTATATATTTGAGGTAGGTGCGAGATTAACACTGTTTAGTTTATTTTAATGCCAATGAAAGTTTAAATGATTATTGGTTTACCATTTGACTTATGGACTGTTTTTTATTTTGTTTGTTTTAGATAACCTATATACCTGTTGTTGTGGACAAGAGAGGGACAGAGAGAGGCAAACCATTTCACAGAAACCTACAAGACAAGGCAGAAAAAACAAGTTTTTCTGTGGTCCAGAACAGCAGCAGCAGTATGAGCATGCCACGACATGCCATATTTGGGAAAAGCCACTGATCAGTGCTGAAGACACCGTTCGTGATCACTCGCACTTTACAGGGAAGTTTCGTAGAGCTGCGCATAGTAAATGCAACTTGAACTTTCCAGCTCCTCGTTTCATCAGTGTCTTTTTCCACAATCTGGCGAATTATGACATTCAGTTTTTGATTCGTGAATTGGGCCATGTCAACAAGGGCTCGTTTACCATTATTCCCCAAAACCATGAGCGTTTTACAGCCCTGATATGGAGGTTGAGCAACTTTAGCATTCGATTTTTGGATTCCTTTAAGTTTATGGCATCCTCGCTAGACAGCCTTGTGAATGGCTTGAATGAAGAGGAATTAAAAATACTAGAGTGCATTTTAATGATCCTGAGCAATTGCAATTGTGCATTCGGAAAGGTATATTCCCGTATGATTTCTGCAACAGCTGGGACGTGTTAAAGCAAAGAAAACTCCCACCACAAGATAAATTTTACTCGAAACTAATACGCAGTACCGTTTCCGATGAAGACTGTGCACATGCATGTCAAGTTTGGCGAGTGTTTGGCATGAAGACGCTAAGTGAATATGCTTTGCATTACCTAAAACTGGATGTATTGCTGCTCACTGATGTGTTTGAAAAATTTCGTGAGTTGTGTCAACACATTTACGGTCTTGACCCGGCTCACTATTATACGAGTCCTGGGCTCTCGTTCGATGCCACTTTAAAATACACTCAAGTGGAATTGGATTTACTCACTGACGTAGACATGGTTCTATTTTTGAAAAGGGAATTCGTGGCGGCTTTGTGTCGCTTAACCAACGCCATGCCGAAGCGAACAATGTCTACATGCCTGATTATTCACCAGGCAAACCAGAATCGTACTTAATGTACTATGACGTGAATAATTTGTACGGTTACGCCACGAGTCAGCCTTTGCCCTATGGGATGTTTGCTTGGCTGACAGACAAACAAGTGTCAGAATTTGATGTGAACATGGCTAGCCAAGAAACAGGCCGTGGATATGTGCTAGAAGTGGATATTGAATATCCATCATCCTTGTATGATGAACATGCCGATTTACCATTCTGCTTTGAGCAAATGGTTCCCGCTGACAGTAAAGTGAAAATTGAAAAATTCATGGGCACACTTTACAACAAGAATCGGTATGTGCTACATATCCAAATGTGGGTGCAATGCCTCTCCCAAGGCTTGGTGTTGTAGAAAATCCACAGGGGTATTTCTTTTGCTCAAAAAGCATGGCTTGAGCCATACATGCGACTCAACACAGAGCACAGACAAATGGCAACACAGCAGTTTGAAATTATTATTTTTAAATTAATGAACAACTGCATCTATGGCAAGTCTATGGAGAATGTCCGCAAATACCGTGACATTAAATTGGTGAATGTCTGGGAGGGGCAGTGGGGTGCCCGGCGGTACATTGCCAAGCCAAATTTCAAATCGATCAAAATTATCGATGAGGATTTGGCTACTATTGAAATGAGTAAGACCAGCGTGACCATGGATAAACCCATTTACTTGGGTCAAGTCATTTTAGACTTTTCTAAATCGGTCATGTATCGATTCCACTATGAGTTTGCGAAACGCCATTTTGAGGACGTCTCTCTTTTGTATATGGAGACGGACTCATTCATTAACCACATTCGCCACTGCAACCCCTATGACGTCATGAGGCAACATAGTGACTGGTTCGACACCTCTTGCTATAGCACTGACAACGTGTTTCAGCTACCCATAAAAAACAAGAAGGAAATGGGCGTTTTAAAAGATGAATGCGGTGATTCCATTATGATGGAATTCGTAGGTTTGGCTTCGAAAATGTATGCTTATCGCACACTCGACTATAAGGAAGCCAAAAGAGCAAAAGGTGTAGGTAGGGCAGTGGTAAAATCGCTACGTGTTGATGACTATTTAGCGGTTTTACGCACTGGCAAAGCTATGTCTCATACACAGTGCAGGATACAATCCAGCAACCATCATTTGTATCTTGTGGAACAGAGAAAACGCACCCTCGCCTCCATGGATAACAAGCGTGTGTGGGCTGATGACCTGCTCACCAGCCTGCCCTGGGGTTATGATCGCAAGGAGGAGGAGGTGTGATTTCATTGTTTAATCGTTTATGGGACATAGCTTTATGTAACTTGTAGATTTAGTATTTTGTAAATATTGGTTTCTGTCATTGTAAATAGTAGATTTTGTAAATAGTGGCAACCCATTTGGACCTTTTGCTCTTTAAAAAAAGTTCTATGCAATTTATTTTTTTAAATTTTTTGATTGGTGAATAGTTTGATTCTTTTAAGCTGTACAAAGTTGTGTTTTTTTGTAAATATGAAATAAGTAAGATTTTTAGTAGCTTGTTTTTTCTTTTTTTTTGAAATGGTAAAATGGTAAACTAAAAAAAAAAGTTCTTTTGGGATGAGTGTGCATGTCGAAAATGTGCTTTTGGGAATAAATAAAGTGGTTGTGTTTGTTCCCAAAGACAGGTGTGAATGTATGAGTAGAGAGAGAAAGCTCGTGTGTATGGTTGACCAGAGCAAACACGGTGAGGTAGGGCGGGTGAGTGGGGAGGGGTAAATGGTCACTTATATATACTCATTTTGTTTTCAATAGTTTTGTTTTCTTTGAAATGTGGCAGACAATAGACATTATTTTTGTAAAAACAGTCTTACCTGCAGTAGTCGTAGACCTCGACGTTTCTCCAAACACCCATAAACACATTGCAGCATTATCAAGGTCAAGCACTTGCATCAACATCATTGTCAAATCTCAACTTTCGACATACACCAAATGGAAAAATGTGAAAACAGCAAAATGGAAATTCCATGTTTCCATATCACCAAAAAAAAACCAAAACTCAAAACGGACATTTTAAAAAACTGGAAATGGTCATGTGTGAAATTTGAAAATTCAAAAACTTCAAACGAACATTGTTTAAAATGTGTCATCAACAAACTGGAAAAATCCATATCATCAAAAACGCAAAACTTGAAACGAACTTTTTTTAAATCTGTAAATTGCAAAATGACAAATGGCAGTGTGTGAATTCATCATGTGTGAAATGTGTAAAATGAAACATAAGCCATCCACATCACTATTTCTTAAAATTAAAAATAACAAAACATCGTGCTCTGGCAAACCTTGGTTTTATTTCATAGTCATAGTGAATTGACAAAAGAAAAATAGAATACAAACAAATCCCAATTCCTCACTCCTCAATGTTTATGTCCATGCATCATCAACTTTCCTTTCATAGCACTCATGACAATCAGGGCTGCCATCCTTTCACCCACTGAGGCAGCACTGGATGTGAAACGTTGTTTAGCTTTCTTCAATAACAATTTATCTGCCACATGTCTTAAACCAGGATGACTATGGCGATAAGAAAGGTCATGTTCCTTGCATGCTTGATCCAAAAGATTAATGGGTACATCACCACGTTGTAAACGTTTTTCAAGGTGAGTTCCAGGGCCGCAAAAACGATAACCTGGAAAATGGATTTCGAAAGGTAGGTATTGAATCACTTTGTCAATGACGCCATTGCCAGTACAGGTCTGGCATATCCTTTTCCATCGATGGTAAAAAGGTTTGGTCTTCCTCCTCCTCTGTGGACGATGTTTGTGTTTGTTGTTGTTGATGATTTTTCTCGCCATGACACCCGTGGAATGATTCAACGAAGTCTTTACATGGACTTTTATGACCGTGATACAGTTTCACTAGCTGGCAAGTCGCACACTGACGCATAGACGGTATTTTTGCCATGGTCACTTGCTTATGGTGATCGTAATCCGTACAGGGTTGCAATTCACTCAACACAGGGTCTTGAGTCCATGATTTTGGTACATGTTGCCAGATTTCTTTCACTGCGTTGGCAGCCACATAATAAATGAACGACTTGGGGAGTGCCAAGAGTTCCTCTTTGGTAAAACTGTCTAGTTTCTTTTTGCACACAAAGAACTTGCCGATGGCTTTGTCCGTAGCATTGCCTTTCTCCATGGTATCACGTGCTGCAGATGTTTACAC
This sequence comes from Meconema thalassinum, assembly GCA_946902985.2. Taxonomy (NCBI): domain Eukaryota; kingdom Metazoa; phylum Arthropoda; class Insecta; order Orthoptera; family Tettigoniidae; genus Meconema; species Meconema thalassinum. The sequence goes on along the minus strand of OX336388.2, from coordinate 1,376,086,707 downwards.
GTCGCTTGTAGAAATCTCACTGACGTCATTCACAGGTAAATCTTGAGTTATAATTTTGTTCAACAACTCCCAGCAGGCATGGGTGGTTAACCAATGAAAGAGATGCCACGCATGCGATAGGGCTGTATGGGTAATGTTGCCACAGGAACAAGTATCCATGAGCGTTTGCAGGTAGGGGCAGCCCAACTCCATGAGTTCGATACATTGGCAGTAAGACGCCAAAAATGGTTGCAACCATTGACGTTTTTCATTACCTTTCACAAATACCACATTGGCCGAGGACAAGTGTGCTTTCATGACCACGTCCAAATATTTATAGGAAATGGTTCCCTGATTCCAGTCTAGTTGCCTATGATTTTCAATCCACTGGGTTTGTTTACGGTCTTTTTCACACAACAAATCAAAAGCATGGGGTGGTTTAAATTGCAAATGCGTAGCTTGCGATATCCAAAACGTGGTACAATCGATCATGGCCACTTGTTTAAATATAAATTTGTTGTCACCAATTTTAAACCCTTGGCAATCCACAATGAGTGTGCGCAACATGTTGACGCTTGCCTGGACCAAGTTCAACTGACGATCGACCACTAAAGTGTGATCATGACATGGACTTACCTGCCATGCTAGTTTCAAATTAAGGTAGGGTATGACAGGGGGACATGCAAAAATAAGAATTTAAGAATTACATCATACGGTCCACACGTATCGTAACTTGGTTTTTTTTCATCACCCAGAGACACAAGTGAGGGATAGCTTGAATGACAGGGTATATTTCCCACTTTCATTCTGCACAGGTAGGGGCAGGTGGGTGACCAGCGCTGATGTTCCTGCATGGGTTCATCGCCCTCCTGCCATTGGTCTATGATGATGGGACAAAAGGCACATTTCACTTCATCTCTTGTTTTTAAATAGTAGAATCCAGCGGCCGCCAAGGCTTGAGGGTTTATGAAAGGCACCGGCCACGTGGCAAAAGTCTTGAAACGTTGTTCCTCAGAGTTTAAATTCATGGATGTGACGTCTCTTGAGGCTTTAAAGCAAGACATGACTGAGCGGCTTGACGTGGGTTGAGCTGTTATTTATCACTTGTCACTTGGTTGGACAGTGGATAATAGTTCACTTGTTTGTGATGAATAATCAAACAGTAGGCCGTGGTATTGGCTGGTACATTGTGAAGCGTTTCAAAATCTAGCCGAATGTCGATATTGGATGGCTTGATAGACTCTTCCAGGTAAGAACAGTCAAAGAAAATCAGTGGCTCTCTTGCCTTAAACGCTTGGGGTAGTAGCATGGGGCCGTTCTCTTTTTGATAATACGACCATCGAAATTTAGAAAACAAGTCGTACAGGAGGCCAAACTTATTTTTTGAAAAATCCAAATCCAGTCCTTCATAGGGAAACACGGCTCCGTTGAGCAAAAGACGTGCATTTCTCAATTGCAGGTAATCAAATTGCGTGGCATCTTTGGTTTGTGGATAGTTGCGATTCGTTTGAAAACCCACGATCAGGTAGAGAGGTCTCTCTGTATAGCGAGCTGATTTTACAGACCAACTGTGTGTGTTGGTGGTGGGCAATAGCGGATACTCATGGAGTGCCCAGCTTCTAAATTCCATGGGTAGAGGCATATCTCTCTTTACCATTTTGAGTATGTCAAGTTTTTTGCTATCTTCAAGGGTCACATGAGGCACTTTCCATAGCAAGCGTTGTAGTTGAATTTTTGAATCGAAGGGGGCATGGTCGGCTCCCTTGAGTCCATTATTATCACTCTTGTCTCTCACTAGATAAAGCACTTGCCTTGCGTTGACCACAATGCGTTGGTGATCTTCGGCAAAGCCTAAAATCAGTTTAAGAGGTAAATATCCAGTAAAGGTCCCATCGGTGTGTACCATCCAGTCATTGGTCGATTCAGGACACCAACCTGCCATGCAAAGTGTTTTACCTTCTTCCTCACTATAAGAGGGGTATAGTTTCATGACACTGGAAATGCCCACATTTCGAGTACTATCCACCACGATATCGTTAATGACATACCGCACTTCAGAAAACAGAAAGGCCAAAACATGGTTGGCCAACTTGGATGTGGTGGGTGTAGAGCCATCGGCTTTCGTGAGCCGACCTTCAATCTGAATGACACTTTCATGCGGTAGGGTGTAAATATCTTGGTTGTTGATAACAAATTGAATTTCATCATTGTTATTGAGTCCAGGTGTTTGAGCTTGATAGGAATGGAGATCAATTCTTACCACTCCTGGTTGCTCCTCGATGCGGTTTGCTATCTCTAGGATAGAATTCATCATGAGGGTTGACGTGGTAACCCAAATGCTGTAAAATCTGCTTCCCTTGAGATGTTAACGTGTATTCACATGGCAAACAACTAACACCATTCCTAGACGGTGTTGTTGCTTTATACACAAACTTCATAGTGGCCTTAGCACCAACTTGTAAGTCACTGGTGTGGTAGAATCTAGATCAATGAGTTGTTGATCTCTATTGATCAGTCTTAATGTTATATTACTCATACTATCGACAGCCACAGAATGAAAAAGCACCACTGGAGGGTTTTCACGAATAATATACCCATTGGGCGATGTCACAATAAAGTCATAAAGCGAATGCGATGGTTCTTGATTGGTGTACACTTGGCTAATAATATTACACGTCACCGACACATGATGGTCCTCAATGAATTTCACTTCATGGTCCGATTCATGTTTTTTGTTGGGCTCCAACACACGTGGTTTAAATCCTAGTAATGGACCAATGGAATCGGGGTGAGTTTTAAAGTCAATGTTGAAGGTAGAGAAAATACTGCAGCGATGAGTGTTCGTATTTCCTACAAGTTCAAACTTGTGCGTTCCGTCGAGAAATGACTTTAAACCATATTGATTGATCAACACCACATAAATGTGTTCATAAATGTCATCGATCGTGTATCCGCCAGAGTTCAAGGTGAGCACAGAATCATCATAGTAAAACTTGTTGTTCACATTTTCACGTATGTTGTATATTCAATTGTACGTTTCAAGAGAAACAAGTCCTAAACCATAGGGTTTTTCACTCAATTCGATAGGCGGGTAAAAGTCTAGGCTGACTTCAGGTCCACGTCCATGCAGTGTAAACGTTTTACTTTCTGCCGACATACTGGTGGCGTTTTTGCTTATGCTGCGTCTTATATAAAAAAATAAACACAAACGTCCACACTGTTGGCTGTTAAACGTTTGCTCTCGTGTCACATTATAATATATCTTGATCCTATTTCCAAAATAGGTCACTAGTTCCATGGGCGGAGGCAAATTCCCAAAACTGTCAAAGTACCATACCATGGATCCTTCTTTGACATAAGCTACATAATGCGTTCCTGGTCCTCGGTGACCATCCAAATTGACAACAGCACATTCCTGTTTCCAGGGTCGTGGGGGTAATTGGTTTCGCATAAACACACCTCGAAAATGAGAAAGCTTTAGTTGTTTAGCATAGCTTTCCACTTGTTGATGCGTCAGGGCATGTCTCGCTATGGCTGAGGTAAAAAAAAATAATACTTCGAAATGGTGAAATCCCAAATCCTTGTTGATAAAAGGCTGGCTTTAAATTGGCATTTCTAGCCCCCTTGGCAATCGCTTCCATCGTTTCATTGTGTCGCTGACTTTCTTTGAGTTGTTGCTTGCCCTGCTGTGCGGCTTTAATGGTTTTCGCCACTGCACTGGCACCGCCCAAAAGTGAACCCAGAGCAGCCAAACCGGCAAATAATGCAGGTAAAAATCCCGCTCGTTTGGGGACGGGAATCACTCGTCCTTGGTTTGAAACCTATCGCCGACGTTTTGGAATAACATGTCTCTGTGCTGCTCGAAAGGCTTTCCTTATGGTCAATACATTATTTTTTCTTTTTTTCTTTCGCAAGGGCTTGTCCACGAATGTCGTAAGCCCAGGCTTTGCCAAGGACAAAGTCCTTTTTTTTAGTCTTTCTCACCGCATACCTTTGTTTCACCATGATGATAATGACCAACAACCTTTCACAAGAAAGTTTAAATCACAACTTACGTTAGATGGTTATTTCATGGCTGTATATTCCAATTCCACATAAAGTGGGAAATCGTTTATGGTTTTTCCCGCTTGCTTTTCATCCCATGTCAACATGAGATGAAAGGATAATTCGTCACCTGCATTGACCATTTCATGGTTATGGATCAACATCCTATGACCATTTATCTTTATTTGTAAATGGTTCTCATCAGGTATGGCATATTTGATGTGAATGGTTCCATCATAGTGTAATCGATAGTGGCTTAAACCCGAAGCAAGCACATAGGTCAAGTGCTGATCATGAACTAGCGGTAAATGGTTTCTCTCATTCACAGGTTTTTCATTTGTCAGATACACTAAAAATACAGATGGGATAAATTTATCAAGCCTTTTCATTTCATAGGTCATGTAACGCTTGGTACAGACATCGTCTTCGTCTTGCGGGTCTTCCACGTGAATAATCCGATGGTGATTAGCGCTATAGCCATTCACCGTAAGCTGGGGCACTTCGTCATATAACTCATACACTTTGTTATCCACATACTTTTTCGTAGTAACGTCTGTAGACACTTGAGGATGTTTTACATGGGTTAACCGCTTTCCCTTAAAGTCATAATCTCCCTGTTTTGTGCGTGGCACTACTGACCTATCCACATAGTGTTCATTAGCAGGATCTGTGTCTTGTTTAGGATCATGTATGGGGACAGACCTAGCTTTGGCCATCAACGCACGTCCAATGACATCCATCGTCAACCTGTAGTACCAGTCTACTGTTTCTATGACAAGGTTCGGTGTCCTGTATATAGACAGCCTGCTAGCCTGTCGAAGCCTTAGTTGAAATGAAGATTATTAAGCAGCAGGAGTCATTCCCCGTGGGGGACATGGTTTCCCATCTCTGTCCCACATCAAGTGAACAACGCCATGGTTCACTGTTTCCATCTTCCATTCGCTGCATCATTGTGGGGCCTTCCGGCTGTGGAAAGACAAATCTTTTGCTAACGCTCATCACAGCACCCAATGGTCTGCGTTTTCAAAATATTTATATTTTTTGCAAAATCTCTCTACCAACCCCTCTACGTGTTTCTGGATCAAGTCATGTCTGGATTACAAAAAGAGAATATGGGTTATTTTACATTTTCCATGCAAGAAAATGTGATTTCACCGGATGAGGTAAAGCCCGATTCACTCATGATTTTCGATGATGTATCCACTGAACGTCAAGGTATCATTCAAAGCTATTTCAGCATGGGTCGTCACAAACATATCGATTGCTTCTATCTTGGGCAAACGTATTCAAAAATGTCCAAACAGTTGATTCGTGACAATGCCAATGTCATTGTTTTATTTCGTCAGGACGAGAGGAACAGTCGTCACATTTAATTTGAACATGTGAATCCGGATATGACCTTTCAAATGCTTACTGAATTGTGTGCCAAGTGCTGGAACACTCAACGTCATGCCTGTTTAGTGATTGACAAACAAAGTGAACTCAACCAAGGACGATATCACTTAGGGTTTGATCATTTTATTGCTATTTAAGGCCCTGTCTCATTCCCCGGCAAGTCATTGGTCAAGATACCATGGCGTTAGCAGAGAGTCAATTGAAAAAGCATATTATTAGAGCAAAAAATACTATTCGCCAAAAGTTTCGTCAATTGAAACAATCACGTGTAAATCATGCTTTGTTTATTCAACAACATTTAGCACCTCCGCTAAAAGCCATGTTGAAACCCTCTTTCAAGCCATCTGAAACGCTACCCACCGTTTCACAAGCCACACAGACGCTGCACGAGGACCCTGAGGAAGAGGAAGAGGAACAGGAAGATTTGACTGGTGTTAGCGAGGTTGAGGATGACGAGGAACAAGTGTTTACGCCTCAAAAAAGGCCGCACCCCCTGCAGAGTTTTTGAGAAAAAAGAAATCCTTGGCCATGGTCGAACCACCTTGCCCTTCCAGAACGTCTCCGTTTTCACAACTCTTGGCCACCCCTCAACATAAAGCACAACTGAAAACCATTTTAATAAAATATTATGGATCAACATTGGAACCCTATTTCACCGATCTATTTATTGGAAACACAGATACCACGTAAGGTGTTCGCTATGAGGATGATAGTTTTAAAATTGGTGATTCATCCATTAAATTTGCTCGTACTAAAGCTGTCATTAAAACATCAACTATAAATTAACGCCAGGACTGTTAAAGCTGCTCTTTTCTCGAACCCCCTCTTTCCATGATTATACACCAGAGGATCTTGACAAATATAAATCCATTTTATAGGATACCCATGCCCACAAAAGACAGTATGATCCCGCTCGACAAGTGAATGCCAATATATCTCAAAAATATAAAACCATCATTGCAAAAATGTTTCCCACCAGTCAAAGTACTCGTCGTAAAGCGTCCGCTTCGGGAGTGACATTTAAACCATTAAAACCCCTTGTGGATGTTACCTACTGGCACAATCCCAATAAGCTCGTCCAGCGGCTACAGTTGTTGCATGCTTCACGTCAAGCTGGCCATACCGGTCACGATTGGGAAATTCAAGAAATTGAACAAGAACTTCGAAATGCCAAAATTATTGTTTAAGCCCTCACCCATTAAAATGGGTATTGCTCACGAGTTGCATCGCCCAGCTAGGCGTCACTATCCGCGACTCAAGGTGATTTCACGAGGTGTGGATGAACTTTGGCAGGCTGACTTGGTTGAAATGATACCCTATGCTGGCGTTAACGACGGTGTACGCTATATGTTGACCGTCATTGATGTCTATTCCAAAATGGCCTTTGTTGAACCTGTGCGTCGCAAGTCTGGTCCACTAGTTACCAAGGCCTTTCAACATATTATTCAACACTCCAAACGTCAACCTCAGCTGCTACAAACCGACCAGGGGAAAGAATTTTTCAACAAGGACTTCTCCAGTTTTCTCAAATCTAAGGATATTCACCATTACACCACGTACAGCAATCTCAAAGCCAGTGTGGTCGAACGGTTCAACCGAACATTGAAAACCCATATGTGGAAAGCGTTTACCGCTCAGGGCAGTTATCGCTGGTTGGACATGTTACCTGAGCTAGTATCACGTTACAATGACACCAAACATAGAACGATTGGGACCAAGCCACGCCTCGTGACTAAAAATATCAGCGATTGGATAAACTGTTTAACCCCATAAAAACAGCCAATCCTAAACGTCACCGACTGAATATTGGGGATTTTGTTCGTGTGAGCAAATTTAAGTCTGCCTTCAATAAGGGCTACACGCCTCAGTGGGGGACTGAACTATTTCGAATTCGTCAAGTCAACTTGGACACTCCAGTCACCTATTTACTCGAGGACCTCAACCATCAACCCATAAAAGGTAGATTTTATCTCCATGAACTTCAGAAAACAGCATTTCCTAAGCATTATCTTGTGGAAAAAGTGTTGAAACAAAAAGGAAATAAACTCTATGTCAAATGGTTAGGGTTTAACACTACGTATACTTCTTGGATCAATAAATTACATGTTGTGTGAACCTGTGCAATTTTTTATTTATGTATTTATTTTATTGAATCGTGTGTACGAGAGCTCGGTGTACGGCGCTCCACGCTTCATGCATGTCCATATATGTTTCTCTTTCTCTCTCCACACTCGCCTCTCACTCTTTTACTCTATGTTGACATACAACTCGTTCAGCTATTGGCTGTCATGGGTTCTCCACTCCACCCCTCACCTCTCCCCCGACTCTCTGGCCCCACCCCTCACCACTCTGCAGTGGTCACGTGATTTCCTGTTGTGTAGAGGTTTCCCTCCTTTCCCCTCACCCACTCCGTGGGGCCCTGCCCACCACTGTCTGCTAATCTGGCTGGCCGTTATCACTTTTTACAGAGTTGTCAGATGGTTGCAACCTGTTATCATCTTACAGCAATGTTGTCTGCTCTGGCCACATTCCTGAAACGCGATAACATGTCACATCCTATCACCCAGCCAGCCAAGCTTCTGGCAGGCCTCTCGAGCAGATATTCTGTTTTTTTTTCATTCTGGCTGCTAGTCTCATTCGTCTCATAGCATTATGAATTTTATTTGGTTACTGGTCAGTGTTTACTAACCTAGTTAAAGATCACCATAATGGTTTTTCGAAATATTCACCTTCATTGGTTCGTCATAAGAAAATATCGAAAAGCGACCCCTCGTTTGGCCATACATCACCCCCTCGAAATAGCCATTTCCTGTATTCACCATGGTCAGTCATAGCCTCGTTGAAACACGCGCCAAGCGCTACCGGCTCTCTGTCTACACTCTTTATAAAAAAAATAACATGCCTAGTTTTTTTTTGCCCTAGAGACTTGAAATCTATTTTCTTGGTAGATGGGGTAGGGACCTATCAATAATGTCAAACAAACTTTTTTGTATAATTCCTGGTTTCCAAAATATAGAATTTTCAAAATGTCAATGTTTTCAAAAAATGTAAAAAAATATATTTTTTATTATAAAAATATCAAGAAAATAAAGGCCATTCGTTTCAACTATGGCACAACGTTCTATCAGGTTTCGTTTTCAAACCATCGCCTACGTTCAAAAACAATCATTTTCAAAAAAGAAAAAATATTATACAGTATCCATAGCAAAGAGGACGTCAGCCCGAGTCCTTGGACCCCTCGTACACGCCACTAGCATGATTGGTTCGCGAGATATAGCAAAACGTCTAAAATCACGTTTTTGCCCCGAAAAACCCATGTTTCCAGCATTTCACCTTTTCGGCACCGACATTCCCGTAAAGAGCGCAACGAGACGAAAAAAACGAATCCAAGCACGCCCTCCTAGCATGACTCCTTCCATTCCAAGGTCGCAGGGGCTCACCACTTGCTAAGTGGAGCAGCTTTGTCCCTACCACACTACTACAGGTTTTCATTCTAGAGACTTGAAATTTATTTTGGGGGTAGAGGGGCTAGGGACCATTGATTTACGTCAAACAATTTTTTTTTGTAGAGATCCTAGTTTCCAAAATATAGGATTTTCAAAATTCGAGTGTTTTCAAAAAAACATAAAAAGTAAAAATTTTTATTATAGAAAATAAAGGTCATAAAGACCATTCGTTTGAGCCATGGCACAACGTTCTATCCTGTTTGGTTTTCAAACTATCGCCTATTTTCGAAAACAAAAAATTCAAAAAAAAATTCAAAAATATAAAGAATGGTCCATAGGAAAGAGGACATCAGCTCGAGTCCAACGACATCTCATTTGTCAAAATTGGACCATGCGTTCGAGATATATTCATTATTTTAACATGTACAGTCGGGTACAAATAAAATGAGTGCATTAGAACTCCTACCACTCCCCTACTTATCAAGTCTAACTTTCAAAATGACAGATTTTCTGAGATGCTATCTCACATCGAGGGATATTTCTAAAATACCCACTGTCTATATAATCTAGTTTTCCGCCGGGGAATTCTCTATCCAATTTAAACAAGTCATCATTGCTCTGGAACCTTCCAGAACCTACACTCGATCTACCAGTTAAACTGTCATGTACTTTCCACTCACATATGGGAATACTTTTTCAAACTAAGGAATCTTCCTTATGAACTGCTAATCAATATCTATTTTTTCTTCCTCCGTTGGAATTTTTCTGGTGCATTCAACTATAACCTACAAGTTTTTCAAGCAATAGACTCTCGCAAATCTAGTGTAACTAGTTATTTTCCACCATTGCAATAACTTTCTTTGCCATCAACTTTTTGTGCTACTACAGTGAACTTTTCAACTATATCAACAGACTATAGTGAAAACAGTGCCTGTTCAACTTTTCATCCGCCTCGCGCTCGTCCGAGTACAATAAATACGGCCATGATCACTCTTCCACAATCCCATTTGATCTTTCCCAAACCCTTTACTAACAAACTAAAATAATAAAATTGTTATTTTAGGTCTTTTTTTCAATGAGGTGTCACTCTCCATAAGTGCCCTTCCTTTCTTGTTCCACGTACAACGAATTAATGTCTGTAAAACTTCGTGTCTAGTACACGCCTTAAATTATATTGTTTCTCCCTTCTAATGAGGGAATACAATTCTTTCTACTCAAAAGTTAGTTATCTCTAGGTTTCACGAAAGGGAAACTTGCCCCATTTTTCTCGTGATCCCTACTTAAACATAGGAGTTCTAGAAACTTCCTTTCAATAGTTCTCTTCAGGATTCACAATAAGTGACCTACCCTATTTGTATAATCTTTGAAAGTATTTCAGAATTAATACAAGAAGTTATAGAAACTTCTATTTCATTCTTCCTGTTTTGTTGTTGTTACTTTCGAAGTTGTTATTTGGTCATATTTCTAAGATACCTATCCAGAAATCCTTAAAGTACACACCTTGTACTTGATTTATTGTTTAACTTTAATTACGTCAATTATCTTAAAATTTTCCACTTATTCATCTTAGCAACATTTCCAAATCTTACGAAGATTTTAAACATATATGAAAATCCACAGCCTGCTTCCAGTCTCCGACCGGGTCAGGAATGGAATGAATGAAGCCCCTATCTAGCGGCGAGGATATGAACTGTGCCGGCTGCCGAGGCCTGACGCACTCCTCTGGGGCAATGATTAAATGAATGACAGATGAAATGAAATGATAGTGGAGAGTGTTGCTGGAATGAAATTTTGACAGGAAAAACCGGAGTACCCGGAGAAAAACCTGTCTGCCTCCGTTTTGTCCAGCACAGATCTCACATGGAATGACCGGGATTTGAACCACGGACCCAGCGGTGAGAGGCCAGCGTGCTGCCGCCTAAGCCACGGAGGCATTTTAAAGCATATAAAAGTTTTAAAATCAAAAGAATTGTCAATTGCCTGGCGCAAGCTTTAGATGTTGTCGGAGGTCTGCGACCCCAATTGTTTACAAAATCAAAATTATATATTTGTTAGATAAACTACTTCCTTTTACATTGTTAAATAAATTAAGATTTGTTCTTTTGATTTATCATTTCTCTAAAAGAACTATTAGGCAAGATCCTGTCTTCCCTTACTCTTCCTATGGGCTTAAATTTAAAAACCTCACAAATAAAATTAACAACGGTTCCACTTTTTGTTGCATTTGAGCAAGAACTCTTAGTTATAACTTATGTCAGATTCTCGTCCTATTTCTCCATCCTTTTTCTCCAGTCCGAAACCCACTTCTTTTTCTTCATCATCTTCCCTTGGGGGTTAGGTTATTCCCAAGCTAATAATCTACCCACGAGTTAAAGCCAGTTTTGCATTGAGATCTTGTGATAAGATAAGCGCTGCTCGGCGTAAATAACATTTGAGAGGCATTTAAATATCAGCTGCGTTGCAGACTAACTATATTGTGAATATTTCTTAAGACGTTGAAACAGTAATCAGACATGGTTCTGACATGTAAATTTTATTTGTGTGTGATTTTTTTATATGTGCGTGTGGACCAAGCGAATGCTTAGTTAGGGCAAGTTCTTCGTTGTGTAATCGCCTAGGACTCTTGAGCAAAAGCCATTAACTCATAGCGATTCTAGCAGGATAGTGTATTAATTTGAACATTTCTTTTCAAGAAGCCTCTACCAAGATGTCTACGACAAGGTCGATTTACAACGCCTCTACAAGGATGATTACGATGTTGGAGTAAATTTCCAGTGGGAAATGCCCTGGGATGGAAGTTGATTTTCTGGAGGCTGTTCGGTGATGTACAAACCATTGATTTATTCAATATGTAGCTAGATTCGACGCGGGAACGTTGTAAATAGTTTTGATCTGATTTCTTGGTGTATTTTTGTAAATTTAGATTTTGTGTACCGGCACTCTTATTTTATTTAAATGTACGTGGGCACGTGGCCAAATATGTTTGCTAGAGTATTATTCTTACGAGTCATTGTTAGTATGCACGGCGCGTGCATTGGATTATTTTATTCATGCGAATGCGAAGTTCGTCTTGGATGTCAAATGGTGTTTTATTCAATTCATTCAAATTAGGAGAAGGTGGTGGATTGAGATTAGATGTTTACGAACAGGTTTTTTTTAATTCATACTAGGGTTGCCGAGCGCAACACTTTAAGATTTCATTGTAGAACACCTTAGTTCTATATTTTGAGTTTTTTTATATCCCTTTCAGAATCTTCAGTCACAGACTAGATTGGGAGCCCAATTCGGTGGAAATATTTATGTCTTTTATTTACAGGTTTCTGTCAAACCCATACGTGTGATTCTGGTGTGTTTATTGTGTCTATGTGTGTGTATTGGTTCTTCGTGGTGAGGGGTAGAAAGTGTCTACCACCCTCAAAGTTGGTTGTATTTGTTGGAAAGGAGGAGCGCTCTAGGAGGCTACCTTACTTTGTCCATCGCTGATTCTTGGATATCCAAAGGGAAATACTAAGATAAAATTTTGACACACACACTCACGTATATTATGTGCTATTGTGAGTACGGTTCTTCGAGACCCGAACCATTGCTACGGCAGGCCGAGGTATTTTGACACGTGGGTTCACAGATGTTGCAGATTCCACTTTGCGCCAATCTATGTCTGGTGATTCATCATGTAGGCAGACCGGCTGTGACCGACTGACCCCTTTAAGCTATCTGGTAGCATACCTGTTCTTTTTAAAGATCGATGGATCTAATAACTGGGAGTTCGCCATATCCATCAGTAGCTACTGCATGGCGTGTGAAATGAAATATTGCCGTCTTGATGTAAATGTTGGCTTTGAGCCTAGTGATTCGAGTGACTCGTTATTTTGCTTATTTTCAATTTGTTTGTCTTGACACAGCTGGGTGTATTGATTTCTTATATAAAAATGGCAAGCGGCCATATGTGTATTTTCTTGCTGTTGGTCACGTGTTGATTTACTTGTATTTGATTTAGAAGTCCTAATTTTAGGCGTCATTGTTGATTGCTTCGGCAATTTCTTTTATTCCAATTTTATGCGGAAATTGTCTGCCTTGTTCAGTGTAGGGAGTGTCGGATAAGTATAACTTTAGATTGTGTTCCCTCGTGTCTGTCTAGCTCTAAGACAATGCAGATCCGTCCCCTGAAGCTTCACTGGATGGTGACGGATCTCGCATTAATTGTACACATCGTACCGCATGCAGAGAGGCCGCACACGCACATGTCAATTGAAGTTGTTTGGGGACATTTGGTTCAATTGTTTACGATCTCTCTCGAAATCAGACCATGTATGGCACTTTGTTAGTTCAAGTGGGAATCATTTGGGAGTTGTTTTGGTTGTAATTATTGTTAAATTTGTTATTTGTTGATCTGTTAATTAAATTCATATATTTTAACCCCTGGTATTCACTTTTTCCTGCATGATATTTTGTATATGTTACCCTGCACCATTAAGAAGCGCTCACAGCAACAACTTAACGAAATGGACCGTTATACTTCCCCGAAATCGAGTCTCATATGCTTCTTCGCAAGGGTTCAATATTGTACCCGATACCTAGTTTAGGCTATCGGCTACGCCAGCAGACATTAAGCCGTAGTTGAGGTTTTGGGAAGAGTTAAGAAAAGATAGCGCTCAGATCGAGTCAAGAGGAATGGCAGGATGACGTAGTAGGTCTAGGATCAAGAAGGCACTGACATCTGTAAGAAGATGGAATTATGGATAGAATTATGAAGCTTTATTAAGATTTATATGGAACATGGTATTTAAACATCTTAGAAGAGAAGATATAACATGCATTATATGTGGTAATAATTTTAAGGAAGTTAGATAACCCTTAAGTTATTTTATAATTTAATAGCCGAGATGATGAGGGTTCGAGACTATAATTGTGACGCGAGAGCATAGTGGTGGGGTGAACGCCACGTGTCTGCGCCATGCAGATAAGGAAAAAGACAGTGCGGACACATTCAGTGGAGCTCTGTCAGCCGAGCAAGCAGGGTCGAGCTCAGTAGCGCAAGCCAAACGCATGGTGAAGGTCGCGTAGCGAACCGAAACTGTCACGGCAAAGTGTAGGCGACAGTTTCAACATCGCCGAGCAGCGAACGACAAGCAGGTCATTGATCCAGGCAAGCATAGACGGCCGGGATATGTTAGGACAGCATTGCAAGTAGTTGGAGACTTGATTACAAGCTACATTTCAACGCAGAACAGAACAGTAGAGCGACATGACGAAGTCAGCTTTAGGCGGAGATGATTATATACGCAAGCATTATAACAGAAGCTGAACTTCATTGCTACATTGTGTTAGAAAGTTTATTCGGCAGTTGAATTATAAAAGCAGATTGTTACGGGATACTGCAACTTTGAACTTCGAAGGAACATAGTTTTCTGAATAACATTACGACAATGCATTTCATAACGCATTCCAAGTAACATTGACAATTTCAAGCAAACGGAATGTTGTAAGCATATGCACTGATGAACATTAGCTCGTGCATTAATGCATTTATTTCTTATGCAGTTCGATAAATTACCGAGTATGAACACAACTACAGGGTGTTTCATAAACTTAGACACTCTCGTATAAGATTTTATTTTACGAAAGTGAGACTTATCAGTTATTGGAGATTGAACTTTCGACACTCAAACTGAACATTTAATGGAACAGTGGCGTAACGTAGAAGAGGAATAGGGGGTCCGCTGTTTCCATGAACTTTTTCGAGAGGATTTGGACAATATCCGCTATGGATAATCAGAAGTTCATCATGTCAGAGTAAACGCAGATAGAGACGCGATGGCACTGCAGAGCGATGGATTCGATTCCTGACGAGAGGAGGTCCACCAGCTGATTCACTTGGGATTTCGAAGGCAATCGTAATTTCATGGATGGAATGATATTCACGCCGATCTTTCGAGAAATTCATTACGTAGGGAAAATCGATGATCTTGGAAATTTAATAACAGCTGATTATGAAAAGGTACTGTAAGAGTTATAACTACCTGATACGATTATTTTTCATGAATACTGGGCACACATGTATATTTTTCTAATAGGAGTGATACGATTATTTAGACATGGTTTGACTTTATATGCTTCGAATTTTGCTAGAATATGGCGTGACCATATGATATGGCAGGCATCATTATACGAAATTCTCACCATTGGTTGGCTTTATTAAGCAGATGTTTGGTCTTTTAGACAATTTTTCCAGCAAGGATATTTTTCATGAATAGTTTTTTTTGTGTAACGAGTATTTCTAACTCGTGATCTGCAATTGATTATCTAAAATTACTTCGTCAGTTCATTGCATACTAGCGAGTGTGTATTATTCATCAGTAGGGATTTTTTTCCATTGGATTGTTTGGAGATATTAAGAAGTTATTCACTTTAGTGAATGAATATCGCTTTTATATGACAACTAGAAACTTGTTGATTCCTATCTGGTACATTCACTCATATAGTCTACGAGATGGGGTCTTTCGTATTTATACGATTGTATGGTGGCTACTCATCTTACCCATCGTTTAGGGCACTATCATCTTAGTCGACGGGGCGAGGTCTTTCGTATTTATACGACTGTACGGTGGTTACGCATCTTACTTGCCATAGAGGGACTCATTTTTATCATCCGAGTGTACATGAGATTGTAAGTGAATCAAACAAGGAACTACTAGTCACATATCAGTCGAAATTTTGTTAAATAAAGTAACGATAAATGTCAGCAGGATTGCGTTTAGTAATTCTTGTTTGCCAATCCAATATTTTGTTGCTATACTCTTTTGAGAGTAATTTCAGTTTAACAGCTGGTACAGCTGATGCTTTTGATGATTTTTATAATTGTGTTTGATACCTTTGAGAAGGATTTAAAGTAATTGAATCTTGTAAGATGAATCATTAATGGTCAGATTTATTATAAGGCAGATCAGTATTGCAGATTTTGATATGAGGGATTATAGCACATTGGTGTTTTTCTGTGATGTGAATTATGAGAATTGTAAGAGAATTTATGCTATTTGAAAGCAGATCTTGAATTACTAAGGTAAAATATTTTTTCCAATTGTTTAAGAAGTTGTCTAGATGTGATCAGATTAATTACAGTTATTGGAGATTGTGTGCGTTGATAATTTGAAGCCAGTTGTATATTTTTTGTAGATCATGCAACATGGTTAAGTGGAGTTTGTGATAGGCATTTTGTAGAAGTTGCCATGTGATAGTTGCAACGTTGCTAATGTATTTTGAGGCAGACATGAGGTCGTCGTACCCAGTCTAGCGTAATTGTTGAGATTCATGCTGTATGTGCTGAATATTTATGGAGTTTGTGTGGAATAATTGTTGTATTCAAATGTGATATTTGAAGAATTGAGGATATATAATGTCGTTGTGGATAGTTAGATCCAACGTGATGTCGTGAAGGCAATAATATTTTTTGGCATGATAGTTAAATACGAGATATAACTTGGAAGTGATAAAACTGTAAGACAACGTTCTATAAACCATATTAAACAATTTGTTAGGAAATTAAACAAATAAATAAAGTTGATAATGCATGATTTTCTGAGAATAATAATTAATGAAATAATAATCTGAAAATTAAGAATATTAATGATCTGACCTAATGAAATAAAAATCAGAATGACTAGATGAAATAATAAAAATCTAAATAACCAGAAGAATAAAATTTAAATAAGTTGATAAATTAAATTTTGGAATAAATCAATGAATTAAATAAATGGATGAATTAAAGATTGGATAAATTAAACTGATTGAAATAAATTAATAGATGATTGTAATGATGATGAATAACTGTATTAGAAGGTGATAATTAACTAAAGAAGCTGATGATTAATGAATTTATATGGAATTAAATAAATTTAATTGAGAGATGAATTAAAGGAATTGCAACTTGAGTTGAGGATTTAAATGATTAAATGGTGATGAATTAATGATTCTGACAGGAATATGTAGAATTTTGAGATGAGAATTAATGTGAGGAATGTTTAATTTTGATGATGATGATAACGATGACCAATGAGCCGTGAATTTTCTGTAATTCACGAATAAGTAATTATGAATGACAATGTAAATAGTGTAAATTAATTATTCGATGTTTAGGAGCATTTGACTAACATGTTCAATATTTAAATTATGCCATGCAAGCCATAAATTACGTGATGTTTAATATATGTGATTATAATATGTGTATGTTTAGACAGATTAATAACTTTTTCAAATCAACATTTATGATGTTAAATTAAAGAGAAATTAGGTCTCAGGTTTCACAAATGTCAGTGACGAAAGACATAGTGCTACAGTGATCCTGAGAACCCAAGAGAACTTTAGAGATTTTTCTGTTTTATGTGGATGAAATATATTTGATTAGAAAAGAGATGGTTCGATTTTTGGACAATGACAATTTAACGTTGGCATTCGACCATACTCTCAGGTAGGAGGTTTATTTAAAATGTCTGTCTGACTATCAAAGTGAAATAAATTTGTTTTTATCTTAGTTGTGATCTGATGATGGTGTGATTTTCCTTTTTCTTTCCTTGTCTTGAGTACGGCTTAACCGGAAAGGAGGTGGTTTGCTAGGAATTCAGTTGATGGTGCCCATTTATATTTGCATTATTTCTATTAAACTTAAGCCCGTAACGACCCTAGAGATACTTTGTCTCGTGTTACCCACTGCTTTTTCGATAACTCAGCTGAATTTCCGACACATTCCTTATTTGACTAGAGGTTCATTTAACTCCGCTCTGTCCTGCGACTCCAGGAATGCGATGTAATAGCAGATGGGTCATCGCATCCCCAGGACGAACGGGTACAATATATATAATAATAAAATAAATAATAAAATAAACAAATGCACAAATAAAAAGTAAGTAAGAACGAAAGAAAGAATGAATGAAAGAATGATCGAATGAATGAATGAATGAATGAATGACTGAATGATAGACTCCTTGTGTTCTATGCTAGTGAATGTTCGAAATTGAACTGATGTACCTCTTGACTTAATGAATCGGGCCAAGCGAAACGTAGCATGACAATCCTGTATGATTGTTTAAGTATTCTAGTTAATATTCACTTGGTGCAGTAAAAATTAACTCATACAATCCATTTTTGTGCAGCAATATGTAGATGACATACGAGCTGACTTCTAAATTAATTACTCTGTCCGTTGTACTAGTGAACTTATAATTGGGAACCGGCACTACGAGTTACATATTCTGGCAGGTAGCTAGTATTAATAAATTATAGATGGCGAGCCTTATAATGACCTCGCTATGAATTACTACAACTCCTGATGTAATAAAAACAATCTCAGTCCAATTTGAAACAATGAGATTCAAATAATATGGTGCATGCTCTTTTATTTTATTTTTGTAGTGTTTGAGAATTATTGGTGCCACGGCGTCTTTCACAAATACAAAATAAGGTTAATCCAGCCATGTCTGCCTCAACTCACTATTTCGTTTGATATGTCTAATGGTGGAATATCACGTGCAATGAATCAATACCGGTGTCTCTTGGTATTAGAAGACTGAAGATATCGACCGTCAACATCTGGCTTTAACTAACATCGAAAGTTTCTCGGTTCTTGCCTAGTGATAACTGTATGGTGAACCACTCCAAGCAGAATTACTTGCATTCAACTCAACATTCAATACTTACAGAAGCATGGTTGCCACTATTATTGCCCACGTCTCGAGCCAATACGTTTCTGCAGACTTTTGTTTTTCCATGCATGTCGAGCTTTAGGTGATTGTCTGCTTAAGGCTGTGCGGACGTTTCTGCTGACAGTCGCTGGACAAGAGATGGCAGCACTGCCGTCCCTTGCAAGCCACCGCATGTGAATAGCCACTTCCCCTCCTCCCTTCCATTACTCCTCATCCGCACACTTATCTTCCCCTCTCTCAGTTGAAGCATTCCTTGCGAGTCACACAGCGATCTGTTTCCGAGTCGTAAGCTTATTGCAACCTTGAGATCTGTCCTCCAGCCGGATAAAATGGGTCGGGGCGTTTGATTGATAGGACTATGCATTTCAATTTTCTTCTGCTACAAGGGAAAATATTAACTTACTTATTGTTAAGTAAAGTGCCATGTGTTCAGATTTTCTGTAGCACGCCAGGTTTCCTTTCTTGTAATTTTGAAAAGAAAATCGAAAAAACTTCAAAATTGGCAAAGTTTATCATTAAAAAAAAATATAATATTAATAAGACAATATACCTAAATGACTGCTTAGGTATTGAGGGATGTAGAATCCAATTCTGTATTCAGAGTTTCTCTATCGTGTCACGTTTTCTTGTTGTTGTAATTTTTTGAAATAAGAACGAAAAACTTCAAAATTCGATCAAGAATTTCAATAACGTCAAATTAGGTAACATATTACTTTTTAAAGTCGCCTCCGTTGTGTAGTGGTCAGAGTGATTAGCTGCCACCCCGGAGGTCCGCGGTTCGATTCCCGATTCTGCCACGAAAATTGAAAAGTGGTATGAGGACTGGAACGGGATCTACTCAGCCTCGGGTGGTCCAAATGGGTAGAGGGGGTTTGATTCCCATCTCAGCCATCCTCGAAGTGGTTTTCCGTGGTTTCCCCACTTCGTCCTAAGGCAAATGCTGGGATGGTACCTACCGTAAGGCCACGGCCGCCTCCTTTCCACTTCCTTGCCTAACCTCCCAGTCTTCCCATCCCTTCATCAGGCACCCTGTTCGCTTTGCAGGTGAGGCCGCCTGGGCGTAATGCTGGTCACACACCCCAGTTGTATCCAAGACCCAATTTTCTAGCTCCACGACAATGCCCTCAGTGGCGGTAGAGGTGGGATCCCTCTTTTAGTCCGTGGGAAAAGCCAACCCTGGAGGGTAAAACGATGGCGAAGAAAACAAAATATATTTTAAGCGTGTTTTAACACCGCAATATAAAGCTACTATAAAATCTTGAATTATATTAATACCAAGTTCTTCCAGCCATTCAGAAGTTCAATTTGTCGTTTGAATTGTGCAGTTCAACAGGAAGTAATTATATGACACCACTTAACCTTCTCAGATCCACTACATATTTTCTGAACACAGATTTACTGCGCTGGATATATGACACATAAAATGAATACACAATTAAAGCTTACAGTATACCCACCAGTTTCAAGGATTGGAATTAATACAAATGTAGAAATGCATTGAGTTTTTTAGTTTCTTTGCAATATTAACCAAGAGAAACAAGATGTTCGGGAAAGAACATATAGCCTACTTTCTCCGAAATGTATGGGTATAGTTATAACTCTCTGTCCTTATCATCTCCTAATTTCTTCCTATTTGAAGTGCAAATTGGCACACAGGATTTGAACAGTGGCGTTCAAACCATAGTTTATAATTTACCCCAGCATTTTGCAATTTCATCAGCAAACACTCCAAACACCGACTACTTACAATAATTGAAACTTCGTTGCTCTAATAAGGCCCATCTACAATGCGCAGTCGGCAGTTCGTAGTTGGTAGTCCTCGGTCGGCAGTCGCGATCGACTCCGTGTATACTATAGGCACCATACACAACATGAAGTTGCAGTTGGTAGCTGGCAGTTGGCAGTCGAGAATTTTATCCTTGACTGCCAACTACCCGACTGCAGCAATGTAATAGCCAATCAGAGCAGATCAGAAACTGACGTCACGTTGTTGTTCTGTGTCGTGTACGAATGATATAGAACTAAGTGAAGTAACTTCGCAACCCGTAAATTTATAGGCTAATCTTAAATACACGGTATAACAAAATAATCCATCTCCAAATCATCCATATTGCAAGTTTTGAGATTATCAACAACGCCTCTGTGCACAAGGAATAAACGAATGTTACTGTCTTATTACTCCTAGCAGTCGTTAAGACTGGGTTCACTAACTGGCCGGTATAGAGCGCTGCTCGAATCTATAGTTTCTGCATAGTACAACTGAAGGATGGAAGATGTCACTCCAGTGGAGAATGTCGTTTTTTTTTAATATATAATTTCCATTGCAAAAAGCACCATATAAAGCTTTATTTTATAACGTCTCAGTACTCAAGAAACAATAAATATAAAAACTAGCCGTGATATCTAGTTGTGAAATATCGAAATATATAATCCTAACAGAGCGAGTGCATTCTAGCGGCCAGAAGAAGAAACTTTTCAATAAAATCTGTTACCTTTTTGTCAGCTTGATGTCTCGATTAAATCTGCTGGCGAATTATGTTTTAATTAAGTACTAGATGAAACCCGTCAAAACATGACGGACAATGGAAAACAAATTTACTGAAGAAGCTTCTTATATAAGTTACATTCTTTGTACGATTACTTTTTAGCACTATTGCAACTTTAAGGGCGTCAAAAGATAGCACTCTCAGCATTGCAACATATTGCTGGTCATGACTGAAAACGTGATGAGGTCATCATCATCTTGCACAGTTTCCAGCCACTGGCCGGGTCTGTTTGGAACACAAGCCTCTCCAACGTCTTCTGTCTTCCCACCATCTCTCAGCCTCCACCCTTGTCCAGTCTTCTCCTCTCTTCTTCATGCTTTCTTCCACCCCCTTCAGCCACCTGTCTCTCGGTCTCCCTCTTGGTCTCTTTCCTTCCCACTTCGTCTCGTGTATCCTCATGGGTATCCTCTTCTCCTCCATTCGTTTTACATGTCCATACCATATAAGTCTAGATTTCTCTATACCATCCTGTAATGGTTCCTCCTTCATTAATTCTCTGGTCCTCTCATTTCTTATTCTGTCCCTCTTTGTAGCTCCAATACTGCTTCTCAAGAACCTCATCTCACTGGCCTGTATTTTGCTCTTCTCCCTTCCTTTCATAACCCAGGTCTCCGAGGCATACGTCAGGATAGGGACATAGTACGATATATGATCTACTTGCTGTTCTGAGGGACATCCCTGCTCCATAACATGCTTCTCACACTCCTCCGGAATGCTTCTGCCTGTCTCCCCCGCTCATTTATTTCTCTACCGTTTCTTCCATTCTCTTGTATCAGGCTTCCCAGATACTTGAAACTCTCCACTTTCTTCAGCTGTTCCCCACCAATTGTTATTCCCGTTGTGGTCCTTTCCTTCTTCCTTGTTGTGATCACCATCTCACTCTTATTTATGCTAAATTTCATCCCATATCCTTGAATTATTCCTTCCCACACGTCCAACTGTTCCTGTACCTCCTCCTCCTTGTTTCCACAATCATCAAATCATCCGCAAACACCATTTCTTTCATCTTTCCTTCCCCAATTACTTGTGCCGCTCGGGTCATTATGTCATCCATCACCACAATGAAAAGTAACGGTGATAGTGCACTTCTTTGTTTCAGGCCGTTTCTCTGTTCCACCCAGTCCGATCTCTCTCCTCCCACTTTCACACAGCTCACGCTTCCCTTGTACATCTCTTTTATCCTCCTTATAGTCCATTTTTCTACTCCTCTATCCTCCAGGGACTTCCATACTTTGTTTCTGCATACACTGTCATATGCTTTCTCAATGTCCAGGAAGGCCATCAGTAGATCTGTTCCATACTCATAGTGCTGTTCTTGTAACTGACTTACAGCAAAAATCAAATCCACTTTGGACCTTCCTGCTCTGAAGCCATGTTGTTCTTCCCTCATCCCTCCTTCTATCCTTGTCCTAATTCTCCTTTCTAAAACTTTCTCAAACATCTTTGCACAATGACTCATCAGTGTTATTCCCCGATAGTTTTTGCATTCTGTTCTACTACCTTTCTTGAAGATCGGGACAATTATTCCCTTTTTCCAGTCCTCTGGGGTCTTCCTTTCCTTCCATGCTGCCTTCATCACTCGGTACAACCATTGTATCCCCACCTCTCCTGCTGCTCTCACCATCTCCTCACTCAACTCATCCACACCCGGTGCCTTCCCTCCTTACATCTTCCTCACTGCATCTTCCACTTCTTTCCATGTTAAGTCCTTTTCTGTTTGCAGTTCATCTACTGTACCTCTTCCCCGATTTCTTCTTCCTCGCCGTGGTTTCCATTTGGGTTCAGGAGTTCTTCAAAATATTCTTTCCACATTTTCTTCAGTTCTTCCCTATTTTGTATCCCTTGTCCCCTTTTGTTCACCATTCTGACATAATCCGTAGGATCCTTCCGCCTCTTATTCTTTACCATCCCATACAGGACCTTGTTTGTACCATCACTATCCTGCTGGTCATGACTTAAAACGTGATTAGGTAAATAGACCAATACGTTCAAGAGTTTCTCCATGAGCTTGATTGATTGTGATAAAGTAGGCCGAGCGAATAGGACATTGTTGCCTATTAAAAGAAAATGTACTGTACCTGCAAGTGTTTTATCGGAAGGTGTTAAATCAAGTCGTAGGATTTGATCTCTCTGCCTAATATTACTGCACCTATTATATCCGAATCCAAGCAATTTCTTACATATTTCTTACAATTAATATATTACCATATATGAGTCCTTGGGAAACGTTCAGATTTCTAAGGAGCATAACTATGGCTCAAACGTTCGGAGTATGTGGAGGCGAATCACTTAATTCCAAGGAATTGAAAAATTCAATAATAGGGAAATGAAGTAGCTGGCTTTCATCTTCAGTATCCAATCTGTTAACGCTGATGTATGTGTTTGAACTACTGGATATAAGTTCAATGACTTTTAAATTAATATCATTACATTGTTGCAGCTTGGCAAATATTTTATATTCCAGCAGATCAATTTTACCCTCACAACAGTAAAGACCAAAGTAACCACGCATAGATTTTACGCAAGGGAAGTACAATGTAGAACAATGTTTACATTTGATCGTCAAAGACCTTACAGTACACTGTACTGAATAATATCTGGAATTGTTTCTGAAATGGCCTATTTATATTGGATTTTAAATGTGGCTTCGTATTATTCGATAACACTATAGTGTCCTGCAATAACGGAGCCGCTAAATATTACATAGCAAATAATACTTCCATTGCCGAAATCAACTGCGTAGTTAGACTCAGTACTCTAAACAAATAATCATTAAACAATTGTCTTATACAATGAAGTTCAACATGACCGTCCAGAGACTTTCATACTCAAGTTGGTTGGTGAGGACCATGCGATGAGACCGATCTCTTAAAATAAATTCCTTATAATTGTTCCTGCCAGCGAAATTTTTAGCGATAGCTTGAAAACGCAGCTCAGAATGACGTTCTTCATTTTGTTATAAACAGTACGAAACTGCTCTTAATAAGCAATTTCCATCACCTGTTGTAGGTTATGACAGTACATTTTGCAGGGGAACATAGAATCACTTCGCCAACTACTGGAACGACCATAGGCCTATACTCAATACTCACTTCGGCAGTCACCCTAATGGAGGCAGTTTTTGAATTATATGTCCCGTGCATGTCAAAAATCGTATTAACACATGGAGGCCCACCTATTCTTGTCTATCGCCCCGGAGACCCGGGTTACATTTCCTGCTCTGCCAAGAAATTGAATTCTGGTCTGAGGGCAAAAACGGGGCACATTCAGTCTCTTGAGGTATAACTAAGAAGAGGAAGGTTTAATTCCCACCTCGACAATCTTGGATGTGGATTTCCGTGGTTTCCAACTTCCACTTAAGGCAAATACCGGGATGGTTCCTAACTTAAGGCCTTGGCCGTCTCCTTGCCATTTACCACCTTAATTACAAATACACACAGTAATGCAGCCATCACAATAACACAGGTTATGAGAGAAAATTTCACACATACACACCCAAGTACACGGGGCTGAGTGACCACGATGTCGGAGCCCTTCAAACGAATTATGTTTGCCAAGTGTCTCTTATGGCGAAAGCAATTGTGGACACGCGCGAGTGCCTGGAGAACTACTTTTTTCTTTAATAATTTAAGAGTATATCGACGATGCATAATTATAACTTTTAGTCTAGGACGCTAATAACTTGACCACCGAAGTATTGGGAAGAAATTGCAATATTAAGGTACATAAACAACATAGCCTACACATTCAACTGTCGGTTAATGTTCCTCAAAATTTCACTTCTTAAATATTCCCCTCCTTTATAATTCTCCATCACGTGAAAACGTGCCATGTCTTAAGTTTTAAATATATCGATGCAATGGTTCTGCCATCTACTGTCAGTTACTGGAACTATATGGGCGATGTACTGCCATCTGTTGTCAGTTATAGGAACTGATTGCAGATATTTAAACGGCGTACTGAGGACAACAGTTTGCTCTTTTGATCACATCCTGTAATGCAATGGTAAAACGGAAATAAAACGTATTGAGAGGGAATGTAGAAATATGTATCTTTTACAGACATAAAACCTTACTAATACTCCTTGATTAAACAATATTTCAATGGTAAAAAAAAAACTTATATCGGCGAGGGCTGGGATCGAACCGGCGAACCTAGGAACCACAGTCTGTCGCCTTAACCACATAGCTACTCGCGCAATCTTGTACAGTTGCAGACGCAGCCATTCATTATCTTCAAAAGCTGCTGCCTGAAGGAAATAATCCATTTCATTATCCAAATAAATCAATGTTGCACATTCGTATACGTTCATACTGTTATTATATTTTATTGCCAGAACTTGGTTAATGTATGTTTTCAATTACATGGAAGCTTATTAAATAACTTACATTTTAGTGGAATTCTCACCGCCATTTTGTCATGACCTCAGGCGGATTGTGCGCATGCGTGAGGGGCGAGAATTCTGCTATTTTCTATATTAATTCAAAAATATACCGAGAGGGAATGTAGAAATATGTATCTTTAACAGACATAAAACCTTACTAATACTCCTTGATATAACAATATTTCAGTGGTAAAAAAAAAAAAAAAAAAAAAAATATCGGGGAGGGCTGGGATCGAACCGGTGAAGCTTGGAACCACAGTCTGTCGCCTTAACCACATAGCTACTCGAGCACTCTTGGTAAGGCAGACGCAGCCGTTCTTTATCATTAAAAGCCGCTGTCTGAAGGAAATAATCCATTTCATTATCCAAATAAATCAATGTTGCACATTCGTATACGTTCATACTGTTATTATATTTTATTGCCAGAACTTGGTTAATGTATGTTTTCAATTACATGCAAGCTTATTAAATAACTTACATTTTAATGGACTTCTCACCGCCATTTTGTCATGACCCCAGGCGGATTGTGCGCATGCGTGAGGGGCGAGAATTCTGCTATTTTCTATATTAATTCAAAAATATACCGTAATATATTTGTTTATTTTATAGACACTCTGCAAATCTAGAGGCCAAGAGCTTTCGTTAGAGTGCTCTACGAAGTAAATCGGTTCTGTCGTTCTCTCAATCTCGTGGTAACAAAAATCACCTTACTGTTTTAAATATATAGATATGTTTTGCACCGTAATATGCACAATATAACGCTTAATTTTAAAACGTCTGAGTCATTACAAAGCAACAAATATGTAAAATGTCAAGCAAAAAACATATCTCTGATGGGGTTTGAACCATAGGCATATGAATGACAGACTAGCGCTTTACCACTGAGCCATTTGTGCCAACGAACATTGATCCATATAAAATGACTTACATAGAACTTGTTAGCAAATAATGATTTATACTAAACGATTTCATCACTGAAGTATATTATTTATATATAAAGCATTTCATACAAAGTTTATTTATTTTGTTTTAGTACGCTATATTGCATGCAATACTCAAATTAGTGAAATATAAGTCAGGCACAAGATATCCGCTGCCATCTTGTCTTATTAATGAATCAGCTGAGCTTTTTAAAATCACGTCTGCACTATAGTATTACAAAATAAACTTTTAATTTCGTACGTGCCTCTTCCTTTAGAACAGTTAAAACGATTCTCGGCTCGATAATCGGAACTGGTGGGTCCCATGATATGGATTATAAAGTTTGCATAATTCGCACGGCCGCCATCCTGAAATGGTATGGCGGACGACCTTGTAGTTTGGTCACAAGACGCATCCTATACGAAGGTATGTTGTTACCAAATTTGGTAGAGATTGGATGATTTGGTTAGCCGTTATTTGATTTTACGTTTTGAACGTTTGAGTGGCCGCCATTCAGTTTTAGTAAAGATGGCGGCGATATAAAACATGACACTGAGGTGTCCTTTGCTAGTGCTACCTTTGTACCAAATTTCGTTCAATTCGCATTCACCGTGTTCGAATTGATAGGGGGGGACAGACATTCAGAGTACACACACTCACACACACACACACAGACTCACACACACACATACACACACACAGACAGACTCACACACACACATACACACACACAGACAGACACACTTTTTTCGCCCTGTGTTGATCTCATAAGTCTACTTTCATTTTTTGCAAAAATCGAAAGTAGGCTAAAAATATACGGATACTTTGCTCATAACTGTTAATGCCAGTTATTTTATAAGATTTCAGGGATTCCATTTGTATAAATTACCAGCTTTAACGCAATAATAATAGTATAATTGATGTAAAGATATATATCAGTTTCAGTATTTTGACAATTTCATAATTTCCAAAAAAGTTTTTTTTTAATTTGCGTGCATGAAACGAAACTACATATGGGCTTTGTAACTACCCATAGGGGGGAAGAGTTTTTCTGTAGCGAAGTGGTTGCATATCAGTGATATAACTATAAAATTAAAACACAAAAGAAGTGTTTGGATGGGTCATAAACCTTTTATTGCGCACTGACAATACTGCAATGGAATGCAAATCATTATATAAAAAAATATAATGCAGTAAACCACAAAAGGTGATTTATGTAAACAAAATGACTGCTCATTCAGTAATGAAATTTCAAGTTCACGCATGCAGAATTTTATGAAGTACAATGCATATTTAACATTCTGTGAACAAAACACACACTTTCACAATTAAGAGCCAAAACACTGAAAACACATAATATTTGCTACATACGTATGTAAATGAAAGTTAATCTACTATAAATTATAACATCATTTCCAAATAAGAAACCATCTCCGGAATTTTTTCAGAAAATACCCAAATTATGCACTATTATCAAACAAAAATTATTTTTAAAATGTAAGCAGCAAGTTCAATGACAATCGGCTGCACATACACACTAGCAAGAACATGAAAAACACAATAACACGCAGCTATTGATATATTTAAGTATGTTAAAGTTGTTATGTTATTAATTATTTCACATTAAATAATAAAGAATAATTTATTATACACTTCCTAAACCAAAGAAACTTACAAGGCAACTGATAAAAAAAAGATATTTAGGCTACGTATTCTGAACAATTTACAGTACGTTCGAGTATCATTCAACATAATTAGCTTCTTGTTGTTGCTTATTTTAGGGCTGCGACATCGTGGTCATATAGCCCCGTGCATCTAGGTGTGTTCAACCTGTGTTATTGTGATGGCTGTACCACTGTGTGCAGTTGTAAATTAGGGAGACAAATAAAGAGGCGGCCGTGGCCTTAAGTCAGGAACCACCCCGACCACAGAAAACCACTTCCAGGATGACTGAGGTAGGAATTGAACCCTCCTCGTCTGAGTTTTATCTCACGAGGCTGAGTGTACTCCGTTCCAGCCCTCACAACAGTATTAAAATCTCCTGGCAGAGCCGGGAATCGAACCCGGACCTCCAGGGCGTCAGCCAAGAACGCTAGCCACTACACCCCCAGGTGATTAATGTTTTTCTTGTCTGTGAATGTGTCAGTGGTTTCCTCTTCTTTCGTTTGTTGGTATTATTTGTCGCCTGCTTTTGTCGTTGTGCCTCTAGCACAAATGAGGGATCTCGGATGTTCATGCCTCGAACAACTCGACTGTCTAGAATTTCTGGCAAAATATACTCCTTATAAAATTGTACCAGGTTTGGAAGCATTTTTCTTTGCCATAATATCTCATCCTTTTCTATCCTTTCTACGAATAGTTCTCCTTTCTTCGTATAAACTACATTGTCGCACCATTTTCTCCTGGTGATATTCAATTGACCTTGGACCTAGAAGAAGTAGCTGTAGCTTCGTTTCAATTCCAATTTTCCTTCTGACAGTTCCAAGCACAAACTTTTTTTTTTTTTGTCACCTTGTCTCTCAAATCTGATTCAGTGACGGACGCAAGGAATTTTACTTCTACGAGGCCACCACAAGCAACCAAACCATCAGGACTGGTTCCTAAAAATGAATGATCTTGATCTACGAAGAACCCACACTTGGTGACCATGTTGCCAGTTTTGTCTTCGTACATTTTCAACACAGCGTCCTCATTATCTCTTCCAAATATGACGGAAACTGAGGTGAGATTTTTGGGATACAAAGTTGATTTTACAAGGTTGTGGCAAGGGGTGTGAGATAAATGCTATGACTAGCCCAAACTTGGAAGCTGTCAAGCGATTCACTCTTTGGTCGTGCCACATGTGGTTAGTGTGTTGTCCAAGAGTTGATACCTCAATAGGACTACCGTTTGTTGCCTCATCGTCCATTTTCTTTGAAACATTGATCATTCTTGTCTCAAGAACTTCATCTTCAACGTCAGGCAACTGTACTAGTGGCCCATAGTTTTCATCACACTTTCGTCTCTTCTCTCTGGCGACAATTTTAGCCTTGAAAATACTACCTGGGCTTCCATGTAGTTTTCTCCAGGGACTAAGATGCCATGTAGACACAGTGGTGTGACTTAGCTAAACAAAAGTAAACATCGCCATTTTGCAACGAAAGGAAGACGTGAAATCCCTTTAATATTTCCCAAATGCTTACAGCACCACTCAGCGAGCTCATCCCATGTCCATACGACCTCTTCGCCCAGCCTCCGTCGCTAATAACAGATACAGTATGTACGGAACGCCATTCAAATAGTTGTTCTTTTCAATGGCAATACGTCTTTCTTCTTCTGGATTTTTCTTCATTTTACGTATGAGAGCTACTTCCCAAACCTTTAGAAAGAAAATAATAATATTAATAATTTACAGAATGTATTTATTTTAAAATCTTAAATATGTTTTGAATAAAATGTTTAAAATTGTCTTAATTTAGAAATGTTTGAAGAGAGGCTTTTCTTTGCATAATTTTCATCTAATAATGAACAACAACAACAACAAAATAGTATTCATAATTCACTGAAACCACTTATTCAGAATTGTTTATAATATATAGGTCATAAGGAAATATGGATCAATATACAGTACTTATATCACCAACTCGTATTTCATGGTTTGCGTATTTGTTGTGGCCCACGATCGGTATGTCCAAAACACTGAACATGTCCTCGACTTGAGAAAACCCGATACCTACTGCCATAGCTCCCCACACCTGGGTAGATTATAGGCTAAGGAATAACCCACCCACCAAGGGAAGATGATTAAAAAAAGGGAAGTAGGTTTTGGATTGGAGAAAAAGGATAAAAAAATAGGAGGAGAGTCCCACAAGAGTTATAAATTTAACTTTAAATACCTTAAGAGGCAGTTGCCACTGGAAATTAACTCTCTGATACCTAAAGTAGGCACGAGCTTGGTCGAAGCTAACGGGAACCGCAGCTAGGACTTGGGCGATTTGCAAGAGAGAGGCTTTAGTGTATTTCATCCCAAGCATGTATAAAACTACTATGGGAAAAGGTGATGGTCTGGCAAAACTAAGAGAAACAAATTTATTGTGTGGGTTTTCAAAGAAATTCGTTTTGCGAAATAATTCGAAGAATGCCAATAATTTAAATCAAGTTTGGTATTTCCAATTTTCGAAATTATGGAGTTCCTGAAAAAAGCGACCCAGTGCTTCCAGGAAGGAAAATGATAAAAGATTATAACCTGGGGAGTAATTTTGTTGAATAAGCCAATGGTTGCATTTAGAAATGGCTAAGCTTTTACTCGGCGAGGAGCCGGCTAAAAGTTTAGACAAAAAGAAACACTTATCTTTTGGAAAACTGACCATAAGTTTTCGGAGAGGATCTCCACAAGCAGGTAGCTGGCGTAGCGAGCTTTACTTGCCTTACTGGCCAATTAGAATTAGCTATTAAAGCTAAAAGAATCTTTAGTGAGGTTACTACTAAGAGTTCTTGCTCAAATGCAACGAGTGGTGAAAGCCCTATTAATGGTTTTAATGGCATTAAGTGGAGAGAGCCAAGGAGGACAGGATCTTGCTTACCCGTTGTATTAGAAAAATGAAAAAGCAAAAAAGAAACTCTTAATTTATTTAACAAATAGAGGAAGTTGATATCTTTAACAATTAAATATGTTTCAATCTTATTAACAATTTGGGGTCGCAGACCTCCGACAACATTTAGAAATTGCTCCATGCAAATAATAATTCTTAAGGTTTTAAACCTGGTACTAAAATCTTTGTAAGATTTTAAAAAGGCAAATGAAATGATTAAAGTTTAAACATTCACAAGAGTACAAGGAGTGTACTTTTAAAAAATTACCAGGTAACTGATTTAGAAAAGGTTACAACTTCGAAAATAACAATAAGAAAAACAGAAAGAATGAAATAGAAGTTCCTACAACTTCTTATATGTATACAGAATTAATGTTGGTTATTATGCAAATAAGGGCAGGTCACTCACTGTGAAACCTGAAGAGATAATCAAAAGGAAGGTTCTCGACCTCCTATGTTTTAAATGGGAATCACGAACCAAATGGGGCAGTTTCCATTTCGTGAGACCTAGAAATAACTCACTCAAGAGTTGAAAGAATTGTTTTCCCTGATCAGAAGGCAGAAACAATGTAAGTTTGAAACGTGCGCTTAACACGTAATTATACAGAAATTAATTAATTACACATGAGAAAAAATGGGAGGGCACATCTATAGATTGACACCTCGTTGAAACAGACCTAAATTTAAAAGTTTATTACAGATTGTTAGTAAGAGGTTTAGGAAAGAGAAATAGGGATTGAGGAAAAATGTTCATGGCTTTATTTCTATGTAAACGGACGATCGCGACGCGGTAGAAAGTTGAACAAGCACTGGTTTTCACTATAGTTCGTTGAAATATATGAAAAGTTCACTATCGAAACACGAAAGTTTTTGGCAACGAAAGTTATTTCAATTTGAAAAAAACTGACTGGTTGCACTAGATGAACGAAAGTCTATTGCTGGAGAAAATGGTGAATTACAGTTAAATGCACCATAGAACATCCAACGGTGGAAGAAAATTCGCCAGGGAGCTTTGATTCAGAAGTGAAATTCTTCAATTTTAAACAGCATTCTCACAAATAAGTGAAAATTTCAAAACGGCAGGACTTGTAGATGAAATACAGAATCTAGAAGGTTCCAGAACGACCTTAGTAGAAAAATGGGGTTAAGGAAATCCAACGGAGGAACTAGCTTGGTGAATTATAGACAGCGGGTATTAGATAATATCCCACGTAGTGAGAGGATTTCTCATTTGAATAGCTTAAGAAAAGCTCTTTTCTAGTAAGGTTGGCTTGTACGAACAAAAGCTCAACATGGGAAATCCCACGAAGAATGATTTTTGCCCCAAAATAAATAATCTCACACTGTCTATAAAAGTATCGTTAAAAGCACGTGAAAGTTAAAACCATGAAGATGAGGTTAAAACTTTAAGATGGTACTTATCTTGATTTCATGTTGAAAGTGAAGTTCCCTTTGACGATAACTACTTTGTCAACATGGCGTAGAAGAGAGTATGCCTCTTGGTTTGAGGAGGCTGGCTCGAGAGGAGCCTTAACTGATCGAGTCAACTGCCGACTGAGAAGTGAGACTTGCTCAACGGAGCTCGGAGGGTCCAAGGAAGGGGAAAAGAGTGGGGGATAGGAGACAAAAGGAGAACATATAAACATTGCCAACTTTATAACAAAAAATTATTTTCTCTTGATGAGCTGGTCTTCAAAGAGTTGATAACAGGCGATACTAGCGCAGCATGGTGAGTAAAAAAGTAGACAGAGTCCTCTTGCTCAAGGAGAAAATAGCTGGCGATGGTAACAGGATCTGGTGGCCAAATGGATAAGTAAGTCCTCTTGCACCAGGAAGAGCTGAAGAACTTCAGAGATTCGCTGCTAGATGACGCTAGGTGAGTCACAGAGAATATATATCTAGAACAGACTCATAAAAGATATAAGCGACCTGAACACCTAAGAGAAAACAAAAGATCACTGTTGGTGTTTGACAAAGAGGAAGGAAAGAACATGCAAAAGCATTGAAAATTACAATCTCTCGTACCGTGTATTCCAAGAATACACCATACTGGGAGGGGAAACACCAACAGAGAACAAATAAGCAGTTAGACATTTAAAGGAAGAGGAGCGATCAAAGACAGGTGTCTTGTAATCGGACCGTTAGTGGTCAAGACTCTGACCACCCTGACTCTCCCATCTCTTCCAGGATAACACTCGGTCACTCTACCAGAGATCCAGACTAGAGGGGGAGAAACATCCCTAACCAAGACCAAGTCTCCCACTTTAATGTCGGGACTGGAAAGAAACCACTTCTGTCTCCGTTGCAAGGAAGTTAAATATTCCAAGTTCCACCTCTTCCAAAAAGAATTACGGAGGGCTTCAAGTTTACGCCAAGTGATAGGTAGATTGGAATCCCTGTAAGAATTGGGAAGAGGAGGAGGAGCAGAAAGAGAAGTGCCGATAAGGAAATGACCAGGTGTGAGTGGAAGCAGGTCATCAGGGTCATTGGAAAGCGGAGTTAAAGGACGGGAATTAACAACACCTTCAATCAGAACAGACAGTGAATTGAATTATTCGTAAGTCAGAATTCGATTACCTAAGACTTTTCTTAAATGACGTTTAGTGAGCTTTACGCAAGATTCCCACCTACCACCATGATGAGGAGCGTAGGGAGGTATAAAGCGCCATTTGAGACCTTTTGAATAAGAAAAATTAGAAATTTGTTCCATGGCAGGAGAGGAAGTGAGAGCTTTCTTCCACAGGGAAGCTGCGCCCTGAAAAGTGGAAGCGTTATCAGAGAACATCTCTGAAGGAACACCACGCCTAGCAGTGAAACGAGAGACAGCTGATAAAAAGTAGGAGGTAGAAGCATTCGTTACTAGTTCCAAGTGGATTGCGCCAGTAACCATGCAAACAAAGAGAGAAACATAAAGCTTACCAAACAATTTGCGTTTAGCTTCAGGAGAGTTTCGTTGATATTGGAACGGACCCATATAGTCCACGCCAGTTAAAGCAAATGGGCGTATAGGAGAAGAGCGAAAAGAGGGCAGATCGCTCATTAATTGAGTATTGATTTTAGGTTTCGCTTTGAAGCAAGGAATGCACTTATGAATTACAGAAGAAACTTCGTGAATTCCATTTATGATCCAGTACTTTTCCCTTAAGAGGCAAAGCAGAGTGCGTGTACCAACATGCAGATTGCGATAATGAAAGTCACGTATAATTAAAGAAGTTACGTGATGTTTAGAAGGCAAAATAACGGGATGCTTTTTGTCCTCAGAGAGTAAAGATTTCGAGAGCCTTCCACCTACCCTGAGTAACCCATGGTCATCAAGGAACGGGGCTAAAGCACGAAGACGGCTGGATTTGGGAAGATCCCTTTTAGAAGAAAGCAAAGACAATTCAGAAGAAAAGGCTTCTTGCTGTGTTAGTTGTAAAACCTTAATGGTAGCGAGATTCAATTCATGATTGGTAAGGTGTGGTTTGGAGAGGAGAGGTTGGTCAACCACTAAATATTTCCATCTAAGGAGATAGGCGATAATTCGTATTAATTTATGAAAAGAAGAATAGCGGGACAACAAGGGATGAGAAGCGTTGGAAACAAGACACGAAGCAATAGATAGAGGTACTTTAGCATCGGGCACGTTGGAGTTTGTAACCGTAGGTTTAGAAGGCCATGAAGAAGAGTCTTCGATTAGCCACGAGGGCCCATGCCAGTACAATTGGGAAGCTGCCAATTGAGAGGGTAAACAACCACGAGAGATAATATCGGCTGGATTATCCGCACTGGGCACATGCCTCCATTGACATCCAGAAGAAAGAGTTTGAATTTTGAAAACCCTGTTTGCAACAAAAGTTTGCCAGTGAGAGGGGTTCTTGGCGATCCAAGAAAGGGTGATCATGGAATCGCTCCAGAGATAGATTTGCAAAAATTCGACCTTTAATACTTCCCGTAGTTTTTTAACAAGTTCTGCAGCCATGAGTGCAGCGCACAGTTCGAGCCTAGGCAAAGTGATAGTTTTAAGGGGAGCGACCTTCGATTTGGCACAAACAAGGTTGGAAACTGGAGATCCATAGAGTGAATCGTGATGAACTAAATATGCACAGCAACCATAAGCTTTCTCGGAACTGTCCGCGAACACATGAAGGAAAAAGGATGCATTAGAATGAGAGCTGATTAAATTCCTAGGAATTTCAATAAGGGAAAGATCCAGCAAATTGCTGCGAAACGAGAGCCAACGATTAAGAAAAGAAAGAGGGACAGTATCATCCCATTCACATTTAAGCGACCACAGCTCTTGCATGAAGAGTTTGGCTATAACGATAACTGGGGCAAGGAATTGAAGCGGATCAAAAATTTTTGCAATTTCAGATGGGATTTGTCTTTTTGTATTAGGAAGCTCTTCTGCGAGCGAAACTTTATAGATAAGAGTGCCAGTGCTAGTGCACCAGTGAACTCCTAGAGTTTTTATAGATTCGGAGTTTCCACAAATTGCGACGGAAGAAGGATCTACGTCTTCGATGGGAAACTGAGCAAGAAACTCAGGGGAGTTGGAGTTCCACTTATGAAGTGGGAAACCTCCATTCCTTAACAATGCCTGAAGTTCTAAAGACACAAAAGAAGCTTCCTCCAAAGAGGGGAAGGACTGCAAATAATCGTCAATATAGAATGACGTAGTTAGTGCTTCAGAGGCTTTGGAATTAAATAAATGACCATCTTGTGAGGCTAGCAAGTGTAGGGATCGGATAGCAAGGAAAGCAGAGGGTTTTAAGCCATAAGTAACCGTTTTCAAGCGAAATACCTTAATGGGCTTACTGATTTCATCACGCCACAAGATTCTTTGAAGATCTCGTTGTTCTGGTTGAATTAACACTTGACGGTACATCTGTTTTATGTCGGCTATAACAGCTATGGGATATAACCGAAAGTTTAAAAGTATAGCGGATAGATCTGACTGAATAGCAGGACCAGAATAAAGAGTGTCGTTAAGGCTGTTGCCATTAACGTCAGGCGATGAACCATTGAAAACAACTCGGATTTTATCTTTTACAAGAGGGTTCTTCCACACGGGATGATGATTTAAATAAACCGTTTCAATTGGGGGGTGCGATTCATCATCAGATTTGTTAACAACTTCCATATGATCCAAGCTTTCATACTCGTCCATGAAATCAGTGCACTGCTGTTTGACAAGGGGTTCTTTTTTGAATTTGCTCTCGATAGCAAAGAGAGCTTTGCGAGCTTTAGGCTGAGAGTTGATAAGTTTGGGAGGATTGTGTAATCTTGGCATTTGAACAACGAACCGGCCATCAGAAGAACGAGTGGTGGTGTTCAAAAAAAGTTGCTCACAGGATTCATTTTCTGAAGAAGTTACATTAGGAGAATCAACGCTTTCAAGCCTCCAAAACTGTTCCAGGTCAGTATTGGAGAAATAACATTGCGATGCAGGTTGGGTAGAATAATGGGGAAGTTGCCCTGTGACGATCCATCCAAAATTAGTGTCTCTGGCGACCACGTTTGCGGATAACTTGCGAACCTGTTTACGTAGGCAATTCCAGAAGACATTGGCACTAAAAAGTATGTCAATAGGGCTCTGCATATTGAACGAAGGATCGGCTAGCCTTAAATGCGAGGGAATGTTTAACCCTGAAATGTCCACAGAGTGACTTGGAGTGTCTTCTCCAATGCTATTGAGAATTAAACAATTAAGTTTAAAGAAGTTGTTTCTATGACAAATATCTCTTATGGTTAGTTTTGAGAATTGTAAAGCTTGCGATTTTGAGCTGTTGATGCCCGACACATTGATAGAAGTGGGGTTTACGGGTAGGCCTAGTTTTCTAATCAAAGAATTAGACACAAAATCATGAGTTGCCGCTGAATCTAGAAGACCGCGTGCACGGACCCAGTTGCCAAAGTTATCCTGAACTTCAATTTGGACAGTAGACAACAATACTTGAGCACTGCGAATGGACTTGGCATTCTGAATATACGATGAAGCATTAGAACTGTTAGCACTATCATTTTTCGGAGAAGTAGATGCTGTCGATGACCTTGCCTGATCATGACGATGTAGCAAAGTATGGTGAGCCTTTTCACAATGGTAGCAAAGTCTTGTGGACTTACAATTAGAAGCAGAATGCGTGGGCGCTAGGCAGTTGAAACAATGTTTATTTTGAGCAACTAATTTTCGTCTGTCGTCGACTGACATTTCTTTAAAGGATTTACAGAGGTATAGGGCATGGGGATCTTTACAAAGTATGCACTTTACAGGTTCGTTTAAACTTTTGCGAGGTCCGCTTTGCGTGTTTAAAACAATAGAGCTAGCAACACGACGTTCACTAGACCTCGTTGGGTAACCAGTAGTGTTTGATTTAAATTTGGATGAGCTGAACCCAGGTTTTTGGGTATTGGACGCTGAGCGTTCACTTTTGGGTTTGATGGACATTAATTCGAATTTGGAACTAGGAGATGAAGGTTCACTTTGATTAGCTAGAGCGGTTAAAAGTTGGCATCTAGCGTTTATGAGAGTAACTAAATGCTCGTAAGTGTAGTCGTCTTCTTTAGAAAGTTCAATTTCCCAAGCTTTGAGGGTAGCAGCATCAACTTTAGAAACCACTAAATGTATTAGGAAAGTATCCCAATAATTAGTAGGTTGATCTAATTGGGACAAAGCCTTAACGTGAAGTTGTGTAGTGTCAACTAGAGTACGTAAGCTGGTGACGTCATTGTGCTGTGACGCAGGTAGATTGAATAGAGCCTTTATATGGCGCTGAATACGTAACCGTAAATTTCCATATCTTTCCTTTAATAAGTAAATGGCAATGGGGTAATTTTCGGCACGCAGAGGAAGTGCTTCGACCAACTGCAAAGCTTGACCTCGGAGAACAGATCTCAAATAATGAAACTTGTAAATGACTTGAATATCTTCATTGTCATGAACAAGGGAGCAAAATAATTCATAGAAAGAATCCCAAGCAGATTCATCTCCAGAAAAATGGGGTAAATCAATTTTCGGTAAAGTTGGTTTGGGCTTGTGAGTACCCTCACGGAAAGAAGTTATGGTTCTTGAAGGGAACCAAGAACAGAAGCGTCCTTTTTCTGCTCCTCTTCGAGTTGGCGTATTATTTTGAAAGCAGAACCTATGCCTTCGTAATATCGGTTTTCTACTTCGACTCGATCCTCTGTTTGATTGAGCATGCAAGTTTCTATTTCAGTTTGAATGTTGCAGTAGTTTTCATAAGAACGTTCAAAATCCCTTACACGATGTTTCAACAAGTCTAATTGAGCTTCTGAGGGATCCAATTCTTTTATGTACTTTCTGAATCGGGTAATTTGCCCTTTATAGGATGCTCGTTTAGAAGTAAGTTTTTCATCCTTATCCTTATCAGTAGGAGCCATGTTAAAGAAGGTAGATTGAAATGTAACTCACGAAACTGTGGAACCTTGGAAATGCTGTCAAGCTGGCAGCAGCAAATGAGTAGAAAGAACGGGACACACCAAAGGAGTTAGGAGCGGCCTCTTTCCCGTTCACAGGCTTTGCATGATGTAGTTATAGCTGAAAAATTCAAAGCAGATATTAATAATATGCAAAGTATTGTCAAATGACACTTTTTTTAAAGAAAAAATGGAAAATGGACTCTCCCGGGTTTCTGGGACAAAATTTTGGGTAGATTATAGGCTAAGGAATAACCCACCCACCAAGGGAAGATGATTAAAAAAAGGGAAGTAGGTTTTGGATTGGAGAAAAAGGATAGAAAAATAGGAGGAGAGTCCCACAAGAGTTATAAATTTAACTTTAAATACCTTAAGAGGCAGTTGCCACTGGAAATTAACTCTCTGATACCTAAAGTAGGTACGAGCTTGGTCGAAGCTAACGGGAACCGCAGCTAGGACTTGGGCGATTTGCAAGAGAGAGGCTTTAGTGTATTTCATCCCAAGCATGTATAAAACTACTATGGGGAAAGGTGATGGTCTGGCAAAACTAAGAGAAACAAATTTATTGTGTGGGTTTTCAAAGAAATTCGTTTTGCGAAATAATTCGAAGAATGCCAATAATTTAAATCAAGTTTGGTATTTCCAATTTTCGAAATTATGGAGTTCCTGAAAAAAGCGACCCAGTGCTTCCAGGAAGGAAAATGATAAAAGATTATAACCTGGGGAGTAATTTTGTTGAATAAGCCAATGGTTGCATTTAGAAATGGCTAAGCTTTTACTCGGCGAGGAGCCGGCTAAAGGTTTAGACAAAAAGAAACACTTATCTTTTGGAAAACTGACCATAAGTTTTCGGAGAGGATCTCCACAAGCAGGTAGCTGGCGTAGCGAGCTTTACTTGCCTTACTGGCCAATTAGAATTAGCTATTAAAGCTAAAAGAATCTTTAGTGAGGTTACTACTAAGAGTTCTTGCTCAAATGCAACGAGTGGTGAAAGCCCTATTAATGGTTTTAATGGCATCAAGTGGAGAGAGCCAAGGAGGACAGGATCTTGCTTACCCGTTGTATTAGAAAAATGAAAAAGCAAAAAAGAAACTCTTAATTTATTTAACAAATAGAGGAAGTTGATATCTTTAACAATTAAATATGTTTCAATCTTATTAACAATTTGGGGTCGCAGACCTCCAACAACATTTAGAAATTGCTCCATGCAAATAATAATTCTTAAGGTTTTAAACCTGGTACTAAAATCTTTGTAAGATTTTAAAAAGGCAAATGAAATGATTAAAGTTTAAACATTCACAAGAGTACAAGGAGTGTACTTTTAAAAAATTACCAGGTAACTGATTTAGAAAAGGTTACAACTTCGAAAATAACAATAAGAAAAACAGAAAGAATGAAATAGAAGTTCCTACAACTTCTTATATGTATACAGAATTAATGTTGGTTATTATGCAAAGGTACTCCAACAGCAGGTCCTATCTCACACATCACATCTGAGGAAGTCACCAGTGCCATTAGGAGTATGAAGAATCAAAAAGCACCAGGACCAGATGACCTGCCGGCAGACTTCTGGAAGTTGCAGGAATTAAAAGAACCCGCGATCAACTGGCTGACCAACTTTTTCAATGCCATAGTTGACTCTGGAACTGTTCCCAGTGATTGGGCTACAAGCATCACTGTACCTATCTTTAAACAAAAAGGTGATCCAGCAGAATGTACAAATTATCGTCCAATTCGCCTCCTGTCGCACACAATGAAGATTTTTGAGAGAATCCTTGATCGACGACTGCGGGACATCGTCAGTATTAGTACCAACCAGTGCGGCTTCGTCAAGGGTGCGGGAACAACTGATGCAATCTTCGCTGCCAGAATGCTCATCGAAAAGCATCGCGAGAAACAACAGCCACTGCATATCGCCTTTCTTGATCTTGAAAAGGCTTTCGACCGTGTTCCACATCGTGTGATCTGGTATGCACTTCGTAACCATGGTGTACCAGAAATGCTTATCAGCTGGATCAAGATGCTATACACAAACACCACAAGTTGTGTACGTTGTGCTGTTGGCACCTCGGAGAGCTTCCCAGTGAAAGTCGGTGTACACCAAGGATCTGCACTGTCCCCATTGCTCTTTGTCCTAGTCATGGACACAGTCACACGGGATCTGCAAAGGAATGTCCCTTGGACACTCTTATATGCTGATGATGTCGCACTTGCTGATACCACCAGGATAGGATTGCAGCGTCAAGTTGAAAATTGGAACAGCCGTCTCTCACAATACGGTCTTCGACTGAACAAAAAGAAGACCGAATACCTTGAAACTGTCCCAAAACGGATCCATCCAAGTTGATAGAGAGACATTGACGAAGACCTT
This sequence comes from Meconema thalassinum, assembly GCA_946902985.2. Lineage (NCBI taxonomy): Eukaryota > Metazoa > Arthropoda > Insecta > Orthoptera > Tettigoniidae > Meconema > Meconema thalassinum. The sequence goes on along the minus strand of OX336388.2, from coordinate 1,376,045,939 downwards.
AAGCTTCAGGTATCTAGGATCTCGCCTACAAGCTGATGGTGAGATAGGTGATGAAGTGCGAAGTAGGATAAAGGCTGCATGGATGAGATGGAGGGAAGTTACAGGCGTACTCTGCGACAGAAGGATGCCACTATACCTTAAGTCCAAAATATACCGCATGATAGTACGTCCTGTTGCTTTGTACAGTGCTGAATGTCGACCAGCTGACAAAGCTACGGAGCGCCAATTACATAGCATGGAAATGCGTATGCTCCGTTGGTCGATGGGCATCACACTCCTAGATCATATAAAGAATGACTCTGTTCGCCAGCAAATAGGAGTTGCACCCATCACTGAGAAGGCACGGGAAAAACGGCTTCGATGGTATGGCCACGTCTTGCGTGCTGCACCTGGAACTGTTGCCAATTCCGCTCTCTCCTTTGAAGTTAATGGGCACCGTCCACGTGGGCGCCCAAAACAGCGCTGGCATGATACAGCAAATGCGGATATGAAGGCTCTCAATCTAAGACCTCATGTTGCCCAAGATCGTGCAAAATGGCGAGCCAAGACCAAAACAGCGGACCCTGCAGCAGCGGGAAAACGCTAGGAAGAAGAAGAAGAAGAAGATTATGCAAATAAGGGCAGGTCACTTACTGTGAAACCTGAAGAGATAATCAAAAGGAAGGTTCTCGACCTCCTATGTTTTAAATGGGAATCACGAACCAAATGGGGCAGTTTCCATTTCGTGAGACCTAGAAATAACTCACTCAAGAGTTGAAAGAATTGTTTTCCCTGATCAGAAGGGAGAAACAATGTAAGTTTGAAACGTGCGCTTAACACGTAATTATACAGAAATTAATTAATTACACATGAGAAAAAATGGGAGGGCACATCTATAGATTGACACCTCGTTGAAACAGACCTAAATTTAAAAGTTTATTACAGATTGTTAGTAAGAGGTTTAGGAAAGAGAAATAGGGATTGAGGAAAAATGTTCATGGCTTTATTTCTATGTAAACGGACGATCGCGACGCGGTAGAAAGTTGAACAAGCACTGGTTTTCACTATAGTTCGTTGAAATATATGAAAAGTTCACTATCGAAACACGAAAGTTTTTGGCAAAGAAAGTTATTTCAATTTGAAAAAAACTGACTGGTTGCACTAGATGAACGAAAGTCTATTGCTGGAGAAAATGGTGAATTACAGTTAAATGCGCCATAGAACATCCAACGGTGGAAGAAAATTCGCCAGGGAGCTTTGATTCAGAAGTGAAATTCTTCAATTTTAAACAGCATTCTCACAAATAAGTGAAAATTTCAAAACGGCAGGACTTGTAGATGAAATACAGAATCTAGAAGGTTCCAGAACGACCTTAGTAGAAAAATGGGGTTAAGGAAATCCAACGGAGGAACTAGCTTGGTGAATTATAGACAGCGGGTATTAGATAATATCCCACGTAGTGAGAGGATTTCTCATTTGAATAGCTTAAGAAAAGCTCTTTTCTAGTAAGGTTGGCTTGTACGAACAAAAGCTCAACATGGGAAATCCCACGAAGAATGATTTTTGCCCCAAAATAAATAATCTCACACTGTCTATAAAAGTATCGTTAAAAGCACGTGAAAGTTAAAACCATGAAGATGAGGTTAAAACTTTAAGATGGTACTTATCTTGATTTCATGTTGAAAGTGAAGTTCCCTTTGACGATAACTACTTTGTCAACATGGCGTAGAAGAGAGTATGCCTCTTGGTTTGAGGAGGCTGGCTCGAGAGGAGCCTTAACTGATCGAGTCAACTGCCGACTGAGAAGTGAGACTTGCTCAACGGAGCACGGAGGGTCCAAGGAAGGGGAAAAGAGTGGGGGATAGGAGACAAAAGGAGAACATATAAACATTGCCAACTTTATAACAAAAAATTATTTTCTCTTGATGAGCTGGTCTTCAAAGAGTTGATAACAGGCGATACTAGCGCAGCATGGTGAGTACAAAAGTAGACAGAGTCCTCTTGCTCAAGGAGAAAATAGCTGGCGATGGTAACAGGATCTGGTGGCCAAATGGATAAGTAAGTCCTCTTGCACCAGGAAGAGCTGAAGAACTTCAGAGATTCGCTGCTAGATGACGCTAGGTGAGTCACAGAGAATATATATCTAGAACAAACTCATAAAAGATATAAGCGACCTGAACACCTAAGAGAAAACAAAAGATCACTGTTGGTGTTTGACAAAGAGGAAGGAAAGAACATGCAAAAGCATTGAAAATTACAATCTCTCGTACCGTGTATTCCAAGAATACACCAACACCAGAGCATCGTTCACTTCCATTTTTTGGTAAACAGGCTCTGAAGTTACAGCATATTCGTTTTCGCAGTTATCACAATAATAAATCCATGTACAATATAATGCATTTTGTATTTCTTTTTTGTATTTGTATTTTCCCATGGTACAATGTTTGGAATGGATCGTTACTAATTCTATTTCTTTCATAACGTGACCAATATCAACGATGCGTCGCCCTATTGGAGGCAGTTCGTTGGCCTCAGTATTCCTTTCAATTACCATCGGTGGTACATCACGATCAGACTCATTGTCATCGTCTGTATCACTTCCTGAATCGTTTGGAAAATTTATGTAATAATCTTGATCTTCATACCTGAAATCACACAATGTTAAAAAATATCGCCTTGATTATTATTAACATACAGAAAGCAAATACGCATTAAAACAAACTCCAGGCAAATGCTGGGATGGTTCCTCTCTAAAAGCAATCATATCCCCAATTTAGAAATTCACACAATAGTACAGCCATCACATTAACACATGTAATCACACAAATTCCATACACACCCAAAAATACATGGGGCTATATGACCGCGATGTCTCAGTCCCTAAAATAAGCAACAACAACACGTTTTAGAAGTAGGTAATCTACTAAAAATGGCAAGTTCTTTCAAATTAATTAATAATTAATTTATATATTGTAGCAATAGTTTACTTACCGACTTGCATCGTGGCCTATTGGGGGAATGCTTTCAACTAACAAGCTGTTGAATATTTCTTCGGAGTCTTCAAATTGAGCAGAATCGTTTGAAACATTCACGGTGATTTGTTGTTTTCTTTTCTTTTCTCCCACGAAGTCTTTGCTGCGCGGCCTCTTCTGGAACGTTTCCTTGACGGAGAATGCTTTCGTGGCATTGTAGAATAAAATGTGAGTGTTATAGGAACACTCAATCACGAAACACAAACGCAGAATTAGGAAATGAAACGAGAAAGGGGCGAGGTATATTCTTGTATTTCTTCCTCAAGATTAGGTCTAGTCAGACTGAAGTGTTAGCGACTTAGCGCGCAGGAAAAAGTTATGGAAGAAGGCGAGTTATTTTGTTTTCTTTGCACTCCACAGTAAGTAGAATGGAATGCTGCGTAAGGAAAGGAATGACCCGGAACGGGAGGTGCGGTGCGGTGCGGTGCAGTGCTAGGTAGTAGGGTGGGGGAATGAAGCTCGGTGCAAGTGGTAGTGCGGGTAGCCTATCGTGTAGCCTGTGTAGTTACCGTTCTGCCGAGTTGAAGACTAGTCAAAGGTACATACGTCACGGGTTTATCACTAAACAGTTTCTTTCATCAAATATTCGAACTGCTCAGAATTAGACCCTCTACAAATTGAATAAATTTGAAGCTATTATAGCAATTTTTTCACAATAAAAAAGGTTATTGAAATATTAAGCTTTTATAAAATATGGGGAATTTTGAAATAAAAATTGTTCATAATGAAGCTACTATTACAAGGGTTATTACACATAAATTTCGAAATTCTCCTGTTATTAGTTTTGTCGTGACGTATGTACCTTTAACCCTCAAAGTAGACACTTTGAATACATGCCCTGAACAAACGAGCAGTCTATATTTTACAAAAGTGGCATATAACAAGTCCCGAAGACCTATATAACAGATTAAGAAGTCAAAATAAAAATAAAAAAATATTTTATTTTTCGGTAGCACAGCCTTACGTAGGTAACATCTATTTCTACCTTGTATGCGGGTTGCATACATTCTGACTCTTCCCAACTCGTGGAACAATGGTTTAAAACTGTCGCACGTGTGGCTTAGACCTGCACATCAATAGTGACCACATATCAAACGATATAAATAGCGAGCTGAGTCAGACATAGCCGGATTTAACATGTCATCAACTGAACTATTTCATTCCCGGTTAAGAATTTGATACTCGGCTATAACTGATCCAGGTATCAGAGAGATGGATAGGGATGGTTGCCCCCACCTACGGACACGTAACCGCGGGGCGCTTCATAATACCGTTGTTGGTCCATGAGGGCTTAATGAATTGACTGGGTCGTTTGTGCTTTGGGCTTTTAGCAAATTATTATTCTCGCACCGCTGATTCTCTGTAATCCGAGTTGAAAGGGCACAGGTTCGTGGTTTACCCTATTGGAAACAGTCTTCATGCCGCGCTCACAGAAACAAGCCACACAGATGCGTGTAACACACTATTACCGGATGTCGGCAACAGAACTTCATGTCAGTGGCACGCGTCACGAGGCAGCGAGAGGGTTCATCAATCTGCTTGATGCGTAAGAAGGATAATCCCGAGCGCTATCACAAAAAGCAACAGACCTATTACAAGTTATCACTGATATTTGACTATGCTCATCATATTAGATGTCCCATTGCAAAACCTGAAGACTTCAGTGGTCAATAAGGCCTACACCGGTCATCAGTGTGATCATAAAGGTGCCTGTACACTGGAGAGTGATTTTCATAGAGCAAGTCTAGCTAGACCGCTCTAGCTAAACTGAGTGCGTGTACACTGTAGAGTAATTTTCCCTAGGTAGAGCATTCGTAGAGTGGAGATAGACAAATCTCCCTAGAGCACTCTCTGAACCTGTGTACACTGTTAAACGTAAATGCACTAGGTAGAGCAGCGCTAAAACATTCTGAGAGCAGTGTGAGTCTAGTTTTTTTTGCGCTGTGTTGCGAGTTAAAATGTCTTCAAGAGAGCGTTTAGCATCTGTGGTGGTTGTATGTGCCTTGTTGAAACAGAAAACTATGAAGAGGAAAAGAAGGTTGTGGGTGAGGAATTGGATATCAAAGAGAATACGAGGGAATGCACGCTAAATTATTGCAAGAGTTATGTTCAGAAGATTCTGAAGCGTACAAGAAATGTTTAAGAATGAACAAAAATTACTATGATTATATTTTGGCCAAAATTCCCCCCAGGATCGGCAAAAGGGATCACCCGAAACGACTGTGCCTTCAAATGTCTGTCTCTGTATTCTTTCCGAGTACAATTCAAAGTTTCTGGATGGGCTTCAATATCTTCAATTAATATTATTGTTTTTTCGCGACTCCACACAAATCCAGCTATATTATAATTAATTAACAACAAACAAATAACCCCAGCAATCGACCACTGATCCTACATCGAGCACTTTCCAATATTCAACCGAACGAATAGAGCTAGGGCACCCAAATACTGATTACACCGTTGAGTCAGCCGGCCCTAGCTAGAGCTTAGAGCGGTCTCCGCTAGGGCTCTCTACCACCTGTGTATACTGGAGAGGAGCTTAGAGTGCCCTAGCTAGAGCTACTCGACGCTCTAGCTAGGGCAAAAGCTCTCCAGTGTACAGGCTCCTTAATAAAAATTCACCCGTCTTCATGCGTAGTGGCCAGCACTCTTGGCTGTCACCGCGGAGGCCCGGGTTCGATTCCCGGCTCTGCCAAGAAATTTAATTCTAATCTGAGGGCTGGAACAGGATACACTCACCCTAATGAGGCAAAACTGACAAGAGGTGGGTTCGATTTTCTCACCTCCTCCAACCTGGAAGTGGTTTTCCACTTCTACTCCAGGCAAACGCTGGGATGGTTCCTTACTGAAAGCCATGGCCGCCTCCTTCCCAATCCTCATCTCATTTACAAACACACACACTAATACAACCATCACAATAACACAGGTTATCAGACAAATTCCACACACACACTCACACACACACACACGAGAACACGTGGCTACATGTTGCAAAGCCCCTTAATTAATCAAAACAACATCAAAAACGATCGTGAAAATTCAATTTTGGTTTTCATCCTGACAGCGGGCTGCAGTATAGTGTGTTTTTTGCCACACAAGCTATCTCCACCATACATCCTTCCCTTGAGAGCTAAATAAAGTGCCACGTTAGGTCAGTGATATAGCGTTATTGGCCTATTATTGATTCTTTAGAGGCTTTGTGACGTCGTGGTCATGCAGCCCTGTGTGCTTGGGTGTGTGCAGAATTTGTCTCACAACATGCATTACTTTGGTGTCTGTAGTAATGTGTGTATTTGTAATTGAGACTAGAATTTGGAAGGAGTGAACCGTGGCCTTAAGTCCAGGCTTTTTCCAGGAGTAGAAGTGGAGAACCACGAAAAACCACGTTTCGCTAGCTGAGTGTACCCCGTTTCAGCCTTCAGACTAGAATTACATTTCTTGGGAATTGTACCCGGGCTTTTACTGTGATAGCCCATAATGCTGGCTACTACGCAACGAGGCGGACCCAGTGATAGAGCATTAGTGGCCAAAGCCTGCCAATCATCAAAGTACTAATGCGTGTAACACATTGCAGTTTTTGACAATGTGAAGTGCCACCAACCACAATATGATCAAATGATGTAAATCAATGGCAACGCTTCCGTAGGATAACTCACGAAGAGCTGACTTACAAGGGAAGTATCAGGTAAGACAGGTCGAAAGCTACCTTGAAACTTTGTGGACGCAATCGTTGTGCTATAAGAGGACGACGTGCGGAAAATCAGCCGCCAGATTGAACTACAAGGCTCCGAAATCGTGCCTGACATCCTGGTACGCAGGCATAACGGCTGGAGGAGCTGGGCATTCCTGTGCACTCGGAGTAGTAGCGAGGCGGGGCGAAGGCTATATGCTGACTGGAGCGTGCAGCCCCTTCCCACCGACCTTGAGTGGTTGGGCGGTCAGGTCTGTCCATTCCAACATGTACGGTACTCGCTGCTTCCCATTGATTTATATGAGAGATTCACCACATGATTTCGGAGCCTAGCAGTTCAATCTGGCGGCTGATTATCCGCACGTTGTCCTCTTATAGTACAACGATTACGTCCACAAAGTTTCAAGACAGGTTTCGACCAGTCTTACCTGGTACTTTACTTGTTAGTTTATACCAAACTTTGTGAAATTGAAGAACTTTTTATCGACGTTAGTCACTTAGCTTTTCGATGACTACAATGCAACCATCTACAAGTGGTGTTTTATACGTCTTGTCACCTTTGAATTATCATATTTTGATGGTTGTCACACATGCGCTCTGTATTGTTCTATGAATTAAGGCATGAGTCGATTCTTTAAGGTTAAAATACTGGAAGTAATAATGTATTAGTGCTGGTTAGTTTTGTTATATTTGGTGGTGCGCTGAATAGGAATCTGGAGAGTGAACTTTGTATACCGACATTAGTTAGTTGTTGCTGTTTTAAGGGGTGGAATAGCGAGGTCATTTTCCCCTATATATTCTAACATTCCCTGTTATAGACGAAATGCACTGATTTAAAAGTAGCATACAAGTATGGCCTTTTGTATGCAATACTGTATGTGTTAAGATGACGATTGAAAGTTAACTACGTTGAATGAATGAATCAATCAATCTTTCAATCTGGTTATGGAGTTGGAAAGAAGCGTATGTGGACATCAGTAGGTGCTATCCCAGCATTTACCTGGAATAGAAAATGGGGAAGCGACGGGAACCCATTTCTAGGACGGCCGACAGTGCAGTTTTAACTTATTCGAGTCGATTCATGCGGCACCGTGGCCTATTGGTTAGCATCTAGGCTTTGGCCCGAATGGTTCTGGGTTCGATTCCCGGCCAGGCCAAAGGGATGTTATTCTTAGTTAGGTATTGTTGTTCTAAGGGGCGGAACTACGAGGTCATCTGACCCTAAAGATTTTATTCTCCTTTGGTTAATTCTCCTGGATTGGGAACTGGGAGTTTGGGTCGTCTTGATGGAAATATATTGACAATATAGCAAAAAGATGCAGTAAAAACGGAAACGGTAAAACAAAAGATTTTTATTATTTTTATTTTGAAAATAATAAGCACGTCCACAAGTAGACTGGTCATATGGTTTGCACTGTGCCTTTGTGAGCGTAGCTACCACGATCAGTAAGTAACGTATAACATAATTTTACAATTACAAATTGGTACGTTTGATTAAAAGTTAGGAACTCCCATCATAAATCTCAAGCGAATATTCTCAGTACAGTATCTGCATTCGCATCTCAAAATTGCGTTTATATTGTGCGAAAGATTCAGTTGGAGGTTGGTAATAGGTGCTGTAGGGCAAGGAAACATGCACTTACATCTTGTTTGAAGGCAAAGTGCCCTGGGGCTCTGCCCATTGTGTTCGGCAGTGCCACGCCCAGTGCTCTCTTGATTATGATAAGAAGAATACCTTGATTATAGTCATTAATTTTCACTTGAAGCCAGGAAATGAGCACATCTGTCGTCTGTGTGGAGCAGGTGTGGACCTATATATTACACTGGGGTCACATTTCTCAACAGGTGACAACAAACAGGTCTCATGTTCGAGTACTGACCTTGGCCAAGAATAACAATGGGGCTGCTTAATGAATAAAACTCCTTCAAACCTTAGTTTAGTAACGGAACAGGGCTGGGGAGTGACACCGTTACTAGTTATTTATTTATCGTATGGCTTTTAGTGCCGGGAGTGTCCGAAGACATGTTCGGCCCGCTTGAGTCTGTAGCTACTTCCAGCGGAAACCCTAGGGAGAGCGACAAGTTCCATTCAATTTCAAGTAGTTCCAACTTTTGCTACCATGCATCAATGATACCTAGTGGTGAACGTTGGAACTTTGATAGACTCCAACGAAATCTAACCTAACAATTTAGCTTCACACAAGTTTAGTCTATGGAAGGATCTTTTACGTGCCATAAATCGATGACATGGGACCGCCGGCTTTACTTCGCCTCCGAAGGAAGGCATACTGAAGGATTTTTAACGCTCTTAAAAAATCCGATGACTTCGGCCAGGTTTGAACACGCTATCTTGGGCACAGCAGTTCAGCATGCTACCGACTACGCCACCGAAGCCGTTACTACTAACTGTTATCAAGTGGGTTACTAATAGTTACTGTAACGCCACTTCTTTAACGTCTTCAGACCCAAGACAAAATGTGTAGCCAAGATTTCTTGGTTCTCCCTTTCTTCTTCTTTTTTAAATAATGGCAAAAATCACACATATCCTAAGACACAAAACATATCTTTTATAAAGTATTCAATTTACACACCACAGTTGCCGATCGGCATAGCTACAAGTACCGACAGTAGTGGCTGCGTGGGCTAAAGCGCTGCGTTAGGTCAAGGGGCCAAGCTCTCTGCTGACTCGGTAGACGCGTGGGTTCGAGCCCCACCGTCGGCTGTCCTTGAAATGGTTTTCCGTGGTTTCCCATTTTCAACACCAGGCAAATGCTGGGACAGTACCTTCTGACAGGCCACGGCCGCTTCCTTCCACATCCTTGCCCAGTTTCATTCATCTTCATCAATTCCATCTCTCATCCCGACGCGCAGGTCGCCCACGGGCGTCGACTAGAAAGACCTGCACTCGGCCTCTGAGGAGGCTACACGACAAAAAAAAAAAAAAAAAGCTACAAGTGCCCAAATCATGGGCACTGACTATCTACGGACTGGAAAAGCGAATGGGTTCGAATCCCTCAGTCAGACATTCTTGAAATTGTTTTCCATGGTTTGCCATTTCCAAATCCAGGCGAAATAGGGACAGTAACTTCTAGCAAGCCACGACCGCTAACTTCTTTCCCAGTTTAATTCATCTCCACTGCTTTTTATTTCTCAATAGCATTCTTATAAGATTAGTGTCGGGAGGGAATCCGTCTGTAAGAACCATCTACCAACATGAGAGTCGTCTCTCTTCTCCCACCAACCCTATAGAAATGGGAATATTAAGGGAGTGAATGACAGTTGAGAATTTACATAATAAGTTACCAACTGCAAAAAAAAAATACAAGTGAAAGTCCTCATATGTTTACCCTGGTCTGAAGAGGTTAAATAAAGAAAAAGTAACCAAACTGCTCATTACTTTTCCACAATGGAGCAATCCTTGTCACTGGTGTTTCTTTATTAATTAATTATTTAATTAGCTTGCCACGGTGGGTGGGTGGATATCGTGTTGGTCTACTAACCCCAAGATTGCAGGTTTGCTCCTGACCGTGGTAAGTGATTATTGAAAGGCGGCAAAAATACGATACGCATGTCATACGATATTGCCATGTCAAAGAAACCATTTGAATTCAGTAGGCCGAGTTCATAATGGGAAAATTAATCTCGGGAATTACCGCCAACACAAAGTTCCTCATTTCTCTACTAGAAAGCGCTATAGTGTTCAAGGAGCTTAGATATCTAACATCTAACCTCCTTGACTTTTATAGTCAAGGAACAACGAAATTCGACATGCAAGCTACCCTCTGGGTGTCATATAACAAAGCTTGCACCCGGCATCCGAGGCCATACGATAATATTATTATTATTATTATTAATTAATTAATTAATTAATTATCTTATTTATTTATTTATATATGTAGGCCTATTTTAATATTTATTTAATGCAGCCAATGGTCATTTATTTTTCAAGACGGGTGAGGGAAGGGAATTTGGAAGGAAATTGGCCGTGGACCTGTTGAAAGAAACCGTCCTGGCATTTGCCTGGTGGTGAAAATGGGGAAACCATGAAAACCATTTTCCAGGACGGCCGAGGTGGGAAATTGAACTGCGGGAAAACTGTTACAGTACAAATAAAAAATAAAAATATTGTAACATGTGTATCACAGTTCAGTTGGCAGTTTCTTATTTAGGGTTTTTATAATTTTAAATCATTGTTAATATTGCTATCAATTCCCTGGCATATCTTGATTTCAATAGTGGTGTTTTTGTGTTGTTGTTTTTTTGGCGTGTATTGTTCCAACGAACATTTGATGTTTTGCTATTTGTTATTCACTTGTAATTCCGCCGAAGAAGGAGCAACAAAACTGGGAAACTTGTACGGATTTGTAATAATTCCATCGCAAATCCTACATTATAATATGTACTGAATGGTGGAACAACAGAAGTACTTTTATTAGTGTTGCAGTCAATACGAATCCAATTCAAATGTATTTCAATGTGTAGTAACTTAAATCTAGTGTGTTTGCAGTAACATATTCTAGCATACCCGTTGTGGATTGACTCGCTTCATGCGTGGAGCCTACTGGACACTCAGCGAGACAGACGAATGTTCCTCAGCTCCAGACGGTGTACATGGGACGTGATGGTGCAGTGGTGCAAGCTGCTTGCCTCTCACCAGGACAGACCGGGTTCAATTCCCGGGTAATGCATGTGAGATCTTCGAAGTGAAATGTCACCTCCTGTAGTTCTGATTCCAATTGAAATGGAGGTCCCGTGGCTTATGATCGTGAGATTTACGGTCACGTAATACTGTACTACATGCTTCCTTCCTGTTCATTCATTCATTCATTCATTCATTTATTTGCAATGGGGGTGTGTCCCCCGGTGGCAAATTGGATATACATAACAAGTAAATAATTACACATAACAATTCAATAACAATTATACAACAATTAAACTGGAGTATTTACACAAATAGTCAGTCTTTTCTTAAACACACCTATATGTTTGGGAAAAGGCTCTAAGACTGCGACAGGTAGAGAGTTCCAGTTATCAATGGCACGGTTTACAAAAGAATATTTACCATAATTTGTTCGCTGTAGTCGGCCCTTAACTTTGAAAGGATGATCGCTCCTACCCATGTAAGTGGGCTTTCCCAATCGTTTGCTAAGCTCACCCCATGCTGGTTGATTTGTATACGTGTTTGTACATAGCGCAGAGTCTAGATTTCATCCTCCTAGCCTCCAGTGATTCCCACCCAAGTTTCTTTAACATACGGCTCACACTGCTCCTGGGATTAAAGTCACTGAGCACAAATCTAGCGGCCTTTCTTTGTACCATTTCCAACTCATTGATGAGCCCTACTTGATATGGATCCCAAACCGCCGAGGCATATTCCAGAATAGGTCTTACAAGTGACAAATAGGCTAATTCTTTAGCAGAGGTACTACTTCCTTTTAATACCCTCATTAAAAAGTGCAGGGATTTGTAAGCTTTTGAAACTACACATCCTACATGACTACTCCATTTCATATCATTCCTTACGTGAACGCCCAAATATTTGCAAGAATCTTCTTCTACAAGTATTTCCGAGCCAGTGTTATATTGAAAATCCTGCCTTCGCAATTTCCCTATTTTTAAGAGACTACATTGCTACATTGTCTTGTGTTTATTTTCATTTTATTTACAATCGCCCACTTATAGACCAGGTTCAGGTCCTCTTGAAGCACTGCATTGTCTTGTGAGTCATGTATCTTTCGATATATTACACAATCATCCGCAAACAATCGACAGTCACTGCGAATCCCATTTGGTAAGTCATTTATAAACGCAAAAATTACAAAGTTCCGATTACGCTGCCCTGAGGGATACCCGACGTTACGGTAATTTCATCCGAGAATATGCCTTCGACTTTCACTTTCTGGGAACGACCCGTCAAAAATTCTTGGATCCATAAAATTACTATCAATCTTCGTCGAAGCTAATTTATGGAGTAGCATGTCATGCGGCACGACATCGAATGCCTTCGCAAAATCTATAACCACGGCGTCGACTGAAACTCCATGGTCTAACGATTCGCTAATGTCTTGAAAAAGTGATAGCATCTGACTCTCGCATGAGTAACCTTTCCGAAATCCATGTTGCCTATCATTAAACCATGATAATGTTTCCCACTGTTCCCTCAAGTAGTCGCAAATGAGATGCTCCATCTGTTTACAAACGATGGACGTAAGGCTAACCGGCCTGTAGTTGCCCAATTCAAGTCTTCTCCCTCCCTTAAATATTGGGACTACCGTAGCTGTTTTCCAGTCATCTGGGATTTGCGCATTGTTTATGGACACATTAAACATCACCTCCAAGTATCGTGCCACGGCCCTACCTCCTAGTTTAAGTACTTCACTAACAATATTATGAGGACCCTTTGATACATTGAAACGTAGTTTTTGTATTAGCTTTACAATTGCTGACTGGTTTATTTGGAACAGGGGAGCCCCTGATTCGTCGTTAAGGTCCAACACACAGCTATTGGATTTATTGAACACACTACCGTAAAAGACATTTAATTCATTAGCAATGGCCTGTTTCTCAGTAATTAATTTACCGTCACCGGACATTATCATCGACAAATTATATGAATTTCCCTTTCCTCTCCTAACATAACTGTACATTTTTTTCCACCCATCACCTCCCGAACCAAGTAAACCTTGCATATAACTGTCATGAGCAGCCCTCTTTTTTAAGACGAGCTCTCTTGATAAGGACTTAAATTTCAACATATACTTGTCACTATCATGTCTTTTATTGCATAATTTCCTAATTTTCCGTTTTAGACTCCGAATTTCTCGTGTGTAATACTCAGGATCTGGGTTTTGTTTCAGCAATTTAAATGGGACAAATTTATCAACAGCGCTATTTAAAATTTTCAAAAAGTTAGTCCACAGGATATTAATGTGATTTCCTTCCGATGCCCATCCTACAAATAGCTCATTCAAATACCCCTGAAACTTGCCCTGATCCGCCCTCCGATACTGGAATATGATCTATTTTGCTACATCAGAGTCTAATTTTGTAATGTCACCATATCTAATATTTAATTCAACCCCAGAATTGTCACTAATTCCTGGTACTTTCAGACAGTTAATATACAGCTCTACAGGCCTTGCGAGATAAACATCTAAGGTATTATTGTCTCTAGTTGGGAAGTCAACTACTTGGGAAAATCCCCCCTCCCTTAAGAATTTATTTGCAGCGATCTGAGCTTGACCACAGCTAGTTGACTCGCCAGACCAGTCTACTTTGGGGAGGTTTAAATCTCCAGCAATTATTATGCTCTTTTTCATAGCATTACCCGTACAAGTTTTATCGTACAGTGTTTCGAGGAGAGAAAAGTTATCTTTCGGTGCTCTATACGCCCCTATCACCTGAAGAGGGAATTTATTTCCTTTATCCGAAATTTGTACACATAACATTTCATGATCCATATCAGCCCACTTTAAGAAACTAGCTATATTTTTGCGCACACAAATAAATAGCCCACCACCTCGCTTCCCCCGATCCCTTCTGTACATTTCGTATGTCCCTTGAATTATTTCGCTACTATTTATGTCCTCATATAACCAACATTCAGTTGCAATGACAATGCCCGGAGAATACGTCTCTACAAGATTCCAAAATTCAATTAATTTATTCCCTAAACTCTGACAATTAACCTGCGGTAATCTTAGAGTCTTACCTCCGCAGCAAATATCTCGAAATAGCTCCTTCTGTTCCCATCGGCTGGCAACCTCTGGACCTGCTCCTCCTCACAAAAGCCGGCACGAACCGATGACCCTGTCATGTAGGCTCCCTAAGTTGAAAGTGCCCCGTCGATTTAGATGCAGCCCGTCTCGGGCGAAGTCACGGCCACCAATCCAGCAGTGAGCTTCTACGTACACTAATCCCAGTTGTGCACATACCCAGTCCATGTGGTCATTTACAATCTTAACTCGCCTTAACGGAACATCTCCCCGCCGAACAATGCCACTCATTATAATTTTTGCATTTCTAAACTTGCTTTTAGCTTTTCTGCCTAGTTCGTAGAGCTCCCCCATGATGTAATCAGCTGTAGCCCTCTTCCTCAAATCGTTCGTCCCAACATGGAGCAACAACACTTTAACTTTGTCACAGTCCTCTACATTTGCTTCTTCCACTTGCTGAGCAAGCTGGTCAATTTTAATCCCCGGATAACACCGCACTTTCGCACCTGATTTCCTCGAGATATTCGCACTCCATCGTATCATAGAATCACCCATTATGATAACGTCATCCTCAGTTTGCTCCTGCACGCCCTCTTCCACACTGATCCCAGTAGAAAGCCGTTCAGTCACATCCTTCACCGTTTCTTCTGATTCACGAAGCTTTGCTCTAAGTTCCTGTATTATTTGATCCCTTGCTTTGATTTGCACCCTCAAACAGACCGGCGTATCACATACTTTACAAAACCAATTTCCGACATCACAATCCTCCTTCTTGACCTTAATACAGCCGAAGTGAAACCATTTCTCACATAGTCCACACTCAACACCATTCTTCAATGTTTTACTGCACGTCGAACACTTTAAAACTGACACTGGATCATTTGCCTGATTCACATTTGGAGTAACAGGCCCTGGATTCACTTCCACTCCACCAATAACTAGCAATGCAGCTATCACTAGGGCTACGAACCACAAGTTTCTAGGTCCCGTACGCACACACAAACACCGGAAATCCCGACTACCCTTCGCATACCACAGTCCGATCCTCGCCCGATAACACTCCAGAGAACAACCCATTTCAGCACACCTGAGAGCTCGGGAAAAACACGACCTTTCACTTTGACTGCCAACTGATAACTCTCTAAGGTTCGTAGTAAGAGCGTAATTAAGTGAAAAGTATTTCTAGATCCAACTGTTGTACGTAAACCCATATGGTGTTAATATTATTGGCTTTTAACGATGTTTCAATTAAGGGATAAGAACATAGTGGTCACCAATCCCTGGCACTTGGGTGTTTGTGAAATCTGTCTGATAGCATTTCTATTTTTATAGTTTGTGCTGTCTCCACAAAGCTGAATATTCCAGCCCAGAAACAAGAATTTGATTTCTTGGTGGAGCCGGGAATCGAACCCATGACATTAGAGACAACGTAGGTGGCTGTTTGTTCTCTTGTCGATAAGGAGTGTTTTCAAATGGACCTTCCCTAAGCCAGCACAATGAACACTAGCAGGTGCCTATAAACACCCGCATAATCTCTGCACACCTTTCAGGGTAATGAGATAGTGAGGAACGACAGTAAACAAGTCAATGATATGCGGAAATAACATCTCAACTAATTGGCTCTCGTGATCACGTACTCACTACACTCACTTTCACTTCTGACTCCATCCTTCAAAGTTAACATCAATCATGTAACCCACAGTGTCCCCAGAACATATAACCTACGTGGGCTGATAGATCGTGTACACAAAGGCCAGGAGTGGCAGGTGACTTTTTATATTATTGATAATTCAATTGATGGTATAGGCATATTGGCTTTCACGGCCAGTGAATTAAAACTCAGCAATTTTTCTAGGTTTATGCCGTGTCTTGTGTGGGGTTTCGCCTAGGACACCAATCTGGCTCATCAGCGGGCTCTTAGTGTTCCCGCCCGGACCCCCACAGAAGTAGCAAACTGCGCGCTACCTCCCTTTATATGAAGCGCACCTGCACCTCTTCACTGCGAGAACTAAAAGCTCAAGCAGCAAAACCTCCCTATGAAGGCTTCCAAAAAGATGGTATATCGCATTGGCTTTCACGGCCAATGAATTAAAACTCTGCAATTTTTCTAGGTTTGTGCGGTGTCTTGTGTGGGGTTACGTCTAGGACACCAAGCTGGCTCATCGGCGGGCTCTAGGTGTCCCCACCCCGCTCTTGAAGTTCGTTGTTATCACTCGATGTCGAAATAAAATAGCCAAGTAGGCTACATTTTAATAATTTATAACAACTGTTTAACAGGATTTTATGTTTGACGATGTCGAAATGTAAACATTATATCTCAGAAAACTGTGTCATAATGAGGGTCATTATAACACTATTTCTTTATTATGAAACAGTTTCTCCCACCAATCAGAACTCAAGAAACAGTTGTTTGACCAATTAGGTGAGGATAGCATCGCACCTGCGCTGAGTTCCAAGGTCTTCTAATTTAAATTTCACTGCGTGGCCTAGTGTCATCGTGGGGTAATCAAGGAGGCCATGGTCAAATACAAGGTATTCTGTGCGTCCCTTGCGCTCTGTTCAGTACATAAAACTGGCGAAATCTCCACAGATATGTATGAATATTTATGTTCGAACATAAAATAGTTATAATAATTATCGTCGAACATAAACAGTCGTATGCAACTCGCCTATAATGGTAATTAAGACACTCGTATGGAAATTATTACATATTCATGACACTATAATAATAATAATATCGTATGGCCTCGGGTGCTGGGTGCAAGCTTTGTAATTTGACACCCAGAGGGTAGCTTGCATGTCGAATTTCGTTGTTCCTTGAATCACTATGAAAGTCAAGGTGGTTAGATATCTAAGCTCCTTGAACACTATAGCGGTTTCTATTTGAGAAATGAGGAACTTTATGTTGGCGGAAACTCACGAGATTAATTTTGCCATTATGAACACGGTCAACTGAATTCAAATGTTCCTTGACATGCCAACATCGTAGGTCTATGACATGGTGTCGTAATTTTTGCCGCCTTCCAAAAATCACTTACCACGGCCAGGAGCGAACCTGCAAGGTTGGGGTTAGTAGACCGACAAGTTATCCACTCACCCACCGTGGCTAGATATTGAGGTGACGCGTGGTCAGCGCATCGGGTCCCCTCGGCCGTTAATCTTGGTTTTCATGACCGGGGCGCTGCCTCACTATCACACAGCTTCTCAATTGGACTCAAAAGGCTGAGTGCACCCGAGAATCAATCAGATGTTGTTAATTTAATTTAGGGGTTTGGGACATCTTGGACATCAGCCTCGTGCAGCTTGGTGTGTGTTGAATGTGTCTTATAACCTCTATTTATGTGGTGACTGTAGTAGTGTGTGTGTAGCTGTATTTGGGACTAGGATGGGATAGCTGCCCCGGGACTTGAAATAAGATATTGTACTGGTATTTTCCTGGTGAGGGTGTGGTGAGGAATCCACACCCAGGACAGCCGCTGTCAGTGCCAGGATTCGAAACTACAATCTCCGGACTTGCTACAGCTGCCCGCGTGGTCATAGTGCACGATTTAACGAGCAAGGCTACTACGTGGGTCTGAATGAATTAGATGATACTATTAATAATATTGTTATGTTCCAGTGTCGGTTCCTGGCGAAACCGTACCGGACATTCAACCTCAGTTCGACCTGGTCAGCAACAACCGTGCTGCCTTATTATAGAAAGCAGCGGACTCAGGAGTGAGGGCTCAGTCAGGCACTGCAGAGATGGAAGTCTGACAGTGAGAGGTCGTTTGCCTGCCGATCGGGAGAGTTGGGTCGAGCGCTCGTTGACCAAGGGACATGGAGCTGAGCTGGTACTTGAGAGCACCAGTTGAGAAAACAGGTGAGAACCAATATTTCTATCTCCTTTAAGGATTGAATTATCAATTCAATCGTTGTATCCATGTGGAGGATTCCTTTACTCCCTTAAGGAATAAACTGGGACTTAAGCTTTTTAGGGGAGCGTTCCCTGATTCCTGAATCTTCTTCACACTCCCATTTCCTTGTGTAATAGGGGTGTGCTGTAATCGCTATCAGAAGCTATCGGAAGGACACGATACCGATCCTGGTACTTGATCTTGGAGAACCCCTGATCGGCCTATGGCCTAAATCCGTGCCATCAGGTGGGGACACAACAATATAATATAATATAATATAATATAATATAATATAATATAATATAATATAATATAATATAATATAATATAATATAATATAATATAATATAATATAATATAATATAATATAATATAATATAATATAATATAATATAATGTTATTGGTTTCACGTCTCTTTTAATTAATTTAGGCCGGCGGTCCCATGTCATAGACGCCGAGGTGCCGGATTTTTACAATGAAGGGCATCCTTAACGTGCCAGTAAATCTACTGACACGGCTCCCTCACTTTTGCGCACCCTCAAATGCTAACTTACTGCGCCAAGATACGAATGAATTAGTGGAACAGACAATGCGTAATAAATTAATTTGTCTACTTCATTAAGAAAGAGTTGAATAACAGTACTGTAATTTTGTTTTACTAGGGGTCAGCTTAGCAGAGTAGAGGAGGTTCTAACTGAAAGAACTCCACCCGGGAAGTGGATTTTAGAAACAATACTACCACTTGCGGAAATGCAAATAGTCCTGGGGTTCACTCAGCTTACACCAGAGATGAGTACCAGGGTAATTCTGGGAGCAAAGACGGCCAGGCGTGGAGCTGACAACTCCATCCCATATATTGCTGTCGTCACGCCTCTACCTTCCAGTAGTCAAGTTGGTAGCATGCTGAGTTTCTATGCCAAAGGTCGCGGGTTCAAACCCAGCTGAAGTCCTCGGATTTTTTAAGAGCGTTAAAAATCCCTCAGTATGCCTTCCTTCGGAGGGAAAGTAAAGTCGGCGGTCCCATGTCATAGATTTGTGGCATGATAAAGAACCTTCCACTAATTACACTTGTGTGAAGCTAAATTATAGGATATGTTCGACTAACGCTCTTAGGTTCCAACGTTCGACGCCAGGAGCCGACTGCGTTGCCATCTAGTAACAAAGTTCAGAACTAGTTGGTCGTTGACGGTGGTAGCAAATGTTGGAACTCCTTGAAATCGAATATCTGCAGTCCTTCCTTGAATTAAAAACAGATAACACCGGTTATCAGACAGATTCTACACACACCCAAAGTACACGGGGTTACATGACCACGTTGCCCCAGCCCCTAAACTGAGGACCCAACCAACCAACCTTCCACTACTCCCAGCCCCCCCCCATGGCCTGTATGGAGTTGGCAAAAAAAAAAATGTTTCTACTGATATTTGTGGATTAGCCATGATTTCCGATGGTACATGATCCCCAATTACCACGGACAATCAAGGATGTACGGTAGAATTAAATAAGCAAAAGCTTTGATCTTCCGACCTATTTCATGATCTCATCTTCCATTGTAAAAAAAGGACCTTTTTTCCCCCTACTCTGGTCACGCTGCTGTCTCGTCAGACTCCTTTCTTGACACTCAGACCTGTCCTTGGACTGATAACAGAAATCAATTACGAGACATGGAGTCTTGAGAGAGCGGGGTTTTAGCTGATTGCACTGAGTGAGTCCATCAGCCCTGCGTGATGGGCTAGGATCGTCTTTATGCTCGCTCCCTTTTTTCCTTATTTTACTTGAAACAAATGGACAGACGAATGAGTGAGCAATCATTTGGAGGCATGTACACATTAGTCCACTTATTGCGCCGGTCATGCGATGGCGTGCGAACAGACATTTAGGGCTAATAATACTGACAGGCCCGACTCACGCAACCAGCACTGCATAGCACGGGGGGCACGTCCATTACAGGCCGCAGTTGTACCTGGTCCCAGCTCAAGGAGCTATACAAAACCACGACGGAAAAAAAAAACGTACAAGGGGCGAGAAGAACCGGAGAGTCCTCAGGAAGAAATTAAGAGTAAGAATAAAAACCAGAAAGAGTTACAAGAAAAGGGGAGTGATATTTATATGTATACCCCGTTAATGACTGTAGATACAAAGATGAGAAGGGGGGAAGAAAGGGGAGGAGAGACAAAAGAAGGATGTACAAAAAGAGGCTCATTATGTAGTTTATGTCAAGTACAGTAACTCTCCACTCTGTTAGCGTTGACACTATAGGGGTTGAGACCTCACGCAACAATACCGATGGAAACACTAGCAATCTGTTCAATCAAATAAAGACTATAATCGGATTTCAAGACGGAGATATAATATTCCTCTAACAGGGAGGGGTAGAGGAAAGGAACATCTCGGAGGTGCAGGTAGACGATTTAGTTAATCAGGAGGGAGATGTAATTACTGGCTTGTCTCAATCCCGATCACTTCACTTAATCGTGTGCTCCCAATGCTTAAAGTACTGGCACTCAGCATCCGCTAAAGATGGCTCAAACAGACCCAGTTTTCATTGATTTACTTAGGCTTGGCTTTGGAGGGGGAGGGTAACAAAGAAGCGTGGCCTTCGGAGAGGCAAGATGTGGGCGGGTGTTTCTATTTGACCCCGGAAGGTGACCTCTGTTTAGAATAATGGCGATGAAATGGATATTTAAGAGGTCACAGACATTCATTACTCGAACCTGAGGAGTTAAAAATGTGAAATTAAAACTCCAGAACCCAGCCGGGAATCGATCCAGGGGCCCTTCTTATCACAAGCGTATCCACGAAGACCACCTCGTGGTGTAGCGCCTAGCAATCTTGGCTGTCGCCGAAGAGGTTCGGGTTCGATTCTCGGCTCTGCCGAGAAGTGTTAATCCTGGTCTCAGATATGGTAGCCAACAACGTGAACTATTACAGAATGAAGCTGTCGAACCAGATATTTTGTTGTTGCTTATTTAAGAGGCTCTGTGACAACGTGGTAATTTAGCCCAGTGCACTTGAGTGTGTGTGTTTTGAATTTGTATGATAACCTGTGTTATTTTGATGGCTGTGAATATGTAAATTGGGGATATGATTGAGAAGGAGCCGGCCGCAGCCTTAAGTTATGTACCATCCCGGTATTTGCATGGAGTGTAAGTGAGAAACCACGCAAAACTACTTCCAGGATGGCTGAGGTGGGAATGAGCCCTCTTCCTTGCAGTTTTGCCTCACGAGGCTGAGTGTACTCTGTTGCAGTCCTCAGACCAGAACTAAATTTTCTTGGCAGAGACGAAAATGTAATCCAAGTCCACAGTCAAGAAGAGCCCCAGAGTCCTCAGGAAGAAATCAAAAGCGTAACTAAGGAAATAAAAAGCATAACATGAAAGTTTTTGATATTGTTAATTGTATAAGAGGGACATCATAGGTCATCAGCCCCATATACTTGAGTGTGTATGGGATTTGTCTGTTAATCAGTGTTTGTGTGGTGACTGCATCAGTGTGTGTTGCTGTAATTATGAGTGTCAGGAATGGGGTTGGTGCCCTGCGACTTGAAATGAGGTACTATCCCGGTGTTTGAGCACTAACATCTTCCGATACCAAGTACCCGAGCACCATTCAATCGAATCGTCTTCTTAAGTATTCAATCCATGGATTGGTCTGCGGCAGTTCTCCAGTTGGCTCTATTTATAGCTTTCCTCTTCATCTCTTCATAGTTTCTGCATCCTCCATCAGACATGATTTGCTGTACATATTGTAGGCGTGGTCTTCCTCGACATCTTTTGCCTTCAACCATTCCCTCCTATACCGTTTTCAGCAGGCTATCGTGTCTCAAAGTATGTCCTATCAGTCTAGTCCTCCTCCTCTTTATGCTTTTCCATAAGGTATAATTTTCCTCCACCTTTTTAAATACTTCAGCACTCGTTATTTTTTCTGTCCAGCTAATTTTTAGCATTCTTATATAACACCATTGTTCAAAAGAATTTATCCTCCTTTTTTCTTCTTTTCCAATTGTCCATGTTTCACAACCATAAAGGGCAATACTCCAAACATACGCTTTTAATAATCGTTTTCTGGTTTTAAGATTAATGGAATTTGTAGTGAATAAACGTTTCTTTTTGTGAAATGCTAATTTGGCTTGTAAAATTCTACATTTGATTTCTTTCTTGCTTCTTCCATCTTTGGTAATTTTGCTTCCGAGATATTTAAATTCTTGAACATTTTCTAGTGTTTTGTTGCCCACCACTAATTTCATACTTGAGTCTGCCTTTTTATCGCAGACCATAACTTTCGTCTTTGACTTATTTATTTTCATCTTGTATTCATTACCCATGATTTCCTCCATTTTTATTATTATTTGTTTGAGATGTTGTTCACTATCTGCAACTATGGCAATGTCATCTGCAAATCTAATCATATTCAATCGAATATAATAATAATAATAACAGTAATTAAATAATAAATGGATGAACACTAATTATGGGAAGATTAGACGGGTCAAGAAATTTAAATATCTCAGTGTGATAATGTAGCAAACTGGATTGGAAAAAGAAAGAAAAGATTGCTGTTGTACGGGCACATCTTTTGCCTCACGAGGCTGAGTGTGCCCTGTTGCAGTCCTCAGACCACGATTAAATTTCACAAAACCAAAGGCAACCAAACGCAGATGGTTCCAATAAAGTGAGAAAGACCTGATGCAAATCGGTGTTCCAGAAACGAAATTCCACGGCAGGTTTCAATTTTGACAAATTTTTAAAAGCTAGCAAGACTTTAAAGTGAAATTAGAGCCCAGGAGACAGAGAGGGTCTCTACCAGAAGCACGAAAGAAGGCACTGATCGATGGACTCAAAAAATACTGGGAGCATGACAAGGCTGGTAGAAGAACAAGATCTAGGTAAAAATAAAATTGATTGTTAATATGCAGTCCATAGAGGCCCAATACAAATGTAAAATAATAATAATTATTGTAATTATAATTATTATTATTATACAACAAGCATGTGGCACTCTTTACCTTTCCTATTTCTCTGTTCCTGAGAAGTGCTGAAATAGCAAGAGAAACCCTGCTCACCAGGCATGCTGCAACTGCTTACAAGACTCATGCAGATAAATTACATTTATGTATGGACAGTTGTAGTTGTTGATTCTTTTCGGGGATTTGCAACATCGTGATCAAGTAGCCATGTATACTTGGGTGCGTGCAGAATTTGCCTGATAACCTGTGTCACTTTTACGTTTGTACTAGTGTTTACGTATGGACAGCCGAGTCGAATCACCATTTTTGTGTTACTCTTACACGGAAAATTATTTTACTGTTGATTAAAAATACTATTTCACAAAATGATGTAAGTTCTGACTATCAAAACTTGTAATGAAAACAATATTATTCTGGTTCGTTCAACGGAATTTAAATTGAAGAATGGATGACATGGAATCTTGTGCGCGAGTACTTTATTGGCTCTTATGACGAGAGCACCAAATTTCATTTAAACAGCACAGCGGTGCTCGCGAGCACCAGGTTGAGAACACTTGGTCAAGAGAGAGTGTGGAAAATAACGAGGAAATATCACACTCAGGATAGCCACTGTCAGTGTCGGGATTAGAACCTCCAACCTCGGAAGTTGCTGATGATCTCCATCGCAGTCGTGGTGTACGCCTTAATGCACATGGCTATGCCTAGAGCTCTACGCGGATAAACAAAACGTTAACCGCATCCACCGCGCAGCCGCACGACTGTTATCCGAATCTACAGGCATCACAATAATATTTCTAGATAAAGCATAAAGTATTGAAGCAACACATTCATACATTTGAGGAGAAAGTCGTTCCCTTGGGCTATGAGGCTATATTTAAAATGAATGTTATACAGACAGAATTGTAACTCTTTTCAGTTCGGAGTGTTAATAATGCTTGATGACACAATTTGAGTGGGATTAGCTTAAATCATCATCTTATAATTGTCATGAAAAAAATATAACGGAAAAATATGATAGACTGTGTCATAAACAGGCCTGTTTGCCATCTCTTGATGAATGCAGATGGGTGGTGCTTAGTAATGACATTCAGGGCACAGTCAGTGCCTGTGGATGCTGTGAAACGTTCTACTCATAGGGTTAGTACTGCTGTTCTGACTTGGTGAGGAAAGCAGTGGCAAACTACCTCACTCCGCATCTTGCCTTGTGCGCCACATAGCGCTGCCTTGGGTTTTTGTGGGTATCTACACACATAACCTAACGGCGGTGCTTTTTGAGGATCCAACCAGCCTTCGGGCTGACTACCTAACAAACAGACATGTCATAAACATCCGGGTTCTTGTAACGATATTCAACAAGTTGGGATTGTATTCTAAAAACTATCCGCAAATTTACTCCAAATATTACCCGCAGCTTATCCACTATCCGCACAGTCATACAAACTATATCCGTATGGCGAAAAATGTTGTGGGTATCCGCGGATATCCACATCCACGCAGGGCTTTAGATGCCACGGGGCGTAACAATAAAAGGGGTGTTATTTTACTTATACGTTTAGTAAACCACGCTAATGACTGAGGATTTAGGGATGAGAGGGGTGGGAGAAGAGAAAGATAATGAAGATAGAAAGAAGGAAGGGATATAATAGGCTCATTATTAGTTTATGTCAAGTACAGTAACTCTCCACTCTGTTAGCGTTGATACTATAGGGGTTGAGACCTCACGCAACAATACCGATGGAAACACTAGCAATCTGTTCAATCAAATAAAGACTATAATCGGATTTCAAGACGGAAATATAATATTCCTCGAACAGGGAGGGGAGGAAAGGAACGTCTTGGAGTTACGGGTAGAGAATTAATTGAGTGTGCCAGGAGGGACTTGTCCCAACCAGGGGCAGATGACCTCGTAGTTCTGACCCATAAAACAACAACAGCAACAACTAACTAACTAACTGTCTCAACCCCGATCATTGTTATTGCATTTCTATGGGTATGTCGTTATATGTTATTTGACGATACATTTCCTACAATCCTTCTAGACATTAATGAATTAGGCCCAGAACTTCTCCCCTATGCATTAAAGATAAATGTTGAACCTTGCCCTTAAAAAGAATGCATTTAGTATAAAAAATAATGCTCTTAGGGCTTATTCTACAATCTCCTGGCAAAGGAGCAGGTAACTTGACAGCGGAATAAACTGGAATTTCCGTTCAACCATCTGTTGGTGGGGCTACCAGAGCGGATTAAATAGTGTTTATTGGGAATATAAACTTTCGGCCGTCTCAGAGACCTATAAAGCTTTTAGCTGTCCTGTATTTGGGCTATGCAATCAAATTAGTTTCCCCAGTCAGGCACCTTAATTGCAGAATTTTCTGGGGGAATGATACTCTCGAATGAGGACGATAATCCACCATGAGAGAAGTGTGTTGCGAAATAGTAATCAAACCATTAGTGATGGACAATGAATAGTGGACCGTGAGCCCAGTGAACTAAATACAAGAGATAGAAGAAAAACAAATCATCAAATATTTAATTTTCAGGAGCAATAAAATGGCCAAAACGTGAACCAAAAAGCAAAAAATAAAAATAAAAGAAAACGCCACACAAATTTATCACAGACTCAACAATGTAACACAAAACAAACATTTATATAGTACTAGCAACCCGCCCCGGCTTCGCCCGTTATGTTTAACGGTTTAACCAGCGTAAGCTTACAAAGCGCACGGACAGCAGGTCCTAGACGCAATTCAGAAAAAGCGAGGCAAACAGCGAATCTCCAGACACATATACTCTTCTCTGTAGTCATAACTCCACAAGACTCGGCAGTTTAATGCTGGACGAACCTGAGGGGATAGGCTCGCTCGTGAACTCTCTCCGAAGCTAGTAATTCAAATTTCCACTGAATGGAGATTTTTCGAAGAAACGAAAACGAAAAAACACTTAAAGTGGACGATGAATTAAAGATAGAGATATGCTGTCGCGGACGTTTTGGTAGAACTTTTCATGCTGACCAATTCTTACACTCATAGTATATAATATTTTAACGGTTTATCCAGCGTAAGCTTAAAAGGTGCATGTACAGCAGGATTTTCTTCGACTCGATTCACAGAAATAGTTACTACTTGGTTTCCTCCGGTCATAAATGAATGTTTTTACAGAAACCTTCCACTAGAAATCCTTAACAGAGTGGTGAAAGGCGCATCAAAATCCATCCAGTGGTTCTCGAGATGAAGCCTATCAGTTACATCCAAGAATCGTGGACTTAGTTTTATACTATGAAGAGATGATCCACCTTGTCAATAATAAAATATGTTGTTTATTAGAATTTACATGAAAATGTTTCGATATTCAAGGGTAATTTACAGTATCTTCTGTGTCGTTCAAATCAGAAAACGGTATCATTGAATATCGAAACATGTTCGTTTAAATAATAATAATAAACTACATATTTTAGTATTGACAAAGTGGATTATATAACACAAATATTTACCAATAGACAATACGGATCAATCTCTATCAATAGAATATGGCGACATATACGCATTTTACAAAACAAATACCAAAGGGGAACCAAAATGGGTGCTAGTACAGAACAGGAACATCCGCAAATCAGCTAAGCCTACAAAACCACATTGCTTACTCAGTTACATTTGAGTGTTTAATCTAACTAACGGGGTCGGTGGCGTAGTTGGTAGCAAACTGAGCTTCTATGCCCCAGATCGCGGGTTTAAACACGGCCGAATCGTTGGATTTTTTAAGAGTGTTAAAAGACCCTCAGTATGGCTTCCTTCAGAGGGGAAGTAAAGCCGGTGGGTATGTAAAAGAACCTTCCACTAACTGAACTAGTGTGAAGCAAAATTTGTAGGTTAGGTTTGACTAACGCTCTTAAGTTCCAACGTTCGTCACCAAGCGCTGGTTGCGATGGCATCTAGTAGTAGCCAGTTAGTTAGTTATTGTTGTTTTAAGGGGCGTAACTGAGTAGTAGCCAAGTTCACAGCTAGGTGTCGTGGACAGTAGCATTTGGTAGGAACTACTTGAAGTTGTCGTCTGCAGTCCTTACTTGAATTAAAAACAGATAACACACACTAATACAGCCATCACAATTAACACCGGTTATCAGACTAATTCTACACACACCCAAAGTACACGGGGCTACATGACCGCATTGTCGCAGCCCCTAAACTGAGGAACCAACCAATCTATCTAACTACAATGCTCATTAAGTAAATAAGAAATTTGAAAAGTAACATTTAATAACAAAGCAGTCCAGAACACAATCACTACAAAAGCTCGCAACCTATAGAAGTTAATTATTCAAAAAGGTTTCACAATTGTACACATAAAATATACTAACATAAACGCAACACTTATAGAACGGAGTAAAGAATGATTGTTTAAGAAATCCGACTCGTTACAAAGTTGAATTAATAACTTCTGTAGGTTAATAATGTTAATACTGTTGTACAAAAGTGTTATATTGTTGTACCCCTAGGGTACGCTACCCTCATCCCCTAAATAAAATTCCCAACAAATCCAAATTCCAAGCAATTACTTTAAAAACCTACAAATACAATTACAAAATTATAAGACTAATAAGTTAGCACCTATATGAACTCAAGTAGCCTCGTGTCCCAGGCAACGGCCCTAGAAAGGACTACGACTTAGGAGGAATGTACGGATTCCGCAGACGTAGCACGAGAAGCCTATAAGAACCCCGGAGGTCATGCACCCGGGATCAGTCTGTCTAAGTGCTACCGACGTGACGAACCGCTGCTGTTAGCTGAAGGGTAAGTGACTCAAGCGATCACTACACGCACAATCACACTACACTCACATCCCCCTGTGCTTGGACTGTAATAATTCTTTATTTTTATTATTTGAACTGCTATTTGCAAGCGTACCTCAAAATCGAGGTACACATTAAATTTAAAAGTAATAGAAGCCACTGGTCTTATCCTTTATTTAATTAGCTGATAAGATCCTACCCTCTTAGCTTCCCCATCAGGTAGGATCTAGAATTAGCTTTACTGTCTACTGTTTAATTGTTTCGTGACGTCAGCCGAGCGCTACAGCACAGCGCTGCCACAAGCAGGCTACCAGTCAGATCGCCTGCGTACGACTTGCTTTAGACCGCTGGGTATCGCTAGCGCGCACAGAGTAGTAATTAAATTACCTTTCCAAACACCCCCTCACCCGGAACTACCCCGTCAAGCAGTACATTGGGGAGTTCTCCTTGCAGATCGTACTGACGATCGCAAATCACTAAATAATCCATACCTCTTACAGCAATTACCAAGCTCGCCCCCTAATGACACTAATTTCATCCCTTAGGTCAATTCTTTGTACAGGCCACCCTCACAGTTACCTTACAAATGGTGGAAGCGCTAGGTACCGCGACGATGTATTAAAACAACGCCTACAGGAGCACAGACAACGTATTCCGCGGAAAAGATCCCTAGAACCTAAACCCTCTTACTAGCCAAGCAAACGCCACCCAAAATTAGGAATTTTTTTTGAAATAAGGGTCCAATAAGATTTTTATACCCACCCAGACCCGCCCTAACAGAGATACGTTCATTAACGCCACCCTTACAAAATAATCAGCCACTTAAAACCCCAAATTTGCTACGCCCACACTATATAATAAATAAGGGGTCACATTATTTAATTGCCCACCCACTTCGGTCCCCGGTATCTTATATAGGATTGCAGTACTAATATTTTATTTTCCAACCCCGTGGAATAGGGAATATACCAGATAACCCAAGAAAATAAATCCCACAGATTCACTTGCCCAGACACCTCCATCGATAGTTCCCTACTCACGAGATGCATACATTGCGATAGGAAACACACATATACGACCAAAAGCCTATTATAGTTCTATATTCAGGATGGCATCCCTCAACCGCATAAGCTTAATTGCGTGGTACAAATCCTTAGGGGACCAACAGTATTACCTGAACCACCTGCAGAAAATACTGCGTGCCCAATATAAGAGGATTCTGGGAGCCCTTTCCCACAAAAAGACATACATATGTCATTAGGGGCCCCATCCCAGCCATCAGGCAACAATTTAACCGAACACAGGGTAAGCTTCACTTACTCCACGAGGCCCTTCACAGACAACATTTTCAACTTAAGATAGAACACCTTAGGGTAAATACAGTAAACACGAGACTGGCGGAACAAGCCAGGGTGATTACCCTGCAATACGCCGAGATATGGCAACGTTTCCGTCACCTTCAGGCACACTTTCTTACATTTGAGCTGTTAACACATCCACATACCCCAATGGAAGCGGCCAGTACAGGCAATGCACCCAAAGTAGCCAACACATCCATTCCCCTAATGCCCACTCCTATTAGGAAGGGGACTGCCGCGGCCATGCCACATCCGAAGTTCGCCATGGGGAACGAGACACACGCAAACACAGTCCCTATGCCGCGTAGTAACATTTACATCCCCACGCTTCCATTATGCCCTAGGACCTCAGCGCCTATTTCGGCCAGCAACAGTCCTAAGGTACGCCGAAAAGCCACATTAATTCACCGCCCCATTCCGATCATAATCCCGAAAATAGAAGGTAGACTACACAAACCTAAGATCACCCTTCTCCAAACGCCTCGCACGGAAAATGCATCCCTTGAGTGGATACCAGGTGCAAAGGCCGCTTTGGCAATCCGAGGGAGACGGTGCCATTACTTGCGATAGATAGAATTCGAAATTGCCAATTTAGAACACATTATTTTTTATATAATTGGAGGTACACTGAACTATAATACCAGTAAACCAGACCACGTAATAGCCTTACGCATAATATAACTCGCTTCCATAGTCAATTTTCCTTTAACACACAATATTTAGGTGTAAGTAGAGGATAAGAAATGTCGAGGCACGCTCCGCTCGCAGCAGTCCCACGTAGAATATCTCCACGTTTCCCCAGTCCCCAGAGCCATAGGAAACGAAAGCGTTAAATCACCAGTATCAGGGAGTAAAACTATATTTTTCCCACACATAGTTCGAACCCAGGAACATATAAATCAAAACCAGCGCCCTATGCGCTATGGCATTTAGTAGCCATGCTTACAACTAGCAGTCACCGACAGTTACCAACACTGCATGATACGAAGCTTAATTATAAGTTGCATGTTTAGTTATAAATGATATAATAATGTGTACCAGATTATATTTCTTGTGTCCTATGTCTTTCTAGAATAATGAATTCTGTTCACACACATTAGTTTCAGATAGAACAATGCTAGATATATATTTAGTAGCACATATGCCTCACATTCCCCTTAGGTCCCCATGAACAAGGTACGCCAAATAAGCATTGGCAATAGCACCAATTGCACTATGGCATCTAGTAACCACAGTCTGAAATAGAGGTCTCTACCAATCCCAGTTTGGCTCCACACCATAAGTAGTCTTCAGTTGCAGAATTTCAAATAGGAGATACCGACCTAACATTATTAATAATAGGTCAATATTTATAATATGTAAAGTGCATAAATGTTTTTGCAGATAATATATTGTAGACCAGACCTTGCAAATGTAATACACAGTGCACGGCAAGCGAGGTCATTCCTCTATCCCAACATACGGAAGTAACGAGAGCCGTAATGCTCATTCAGCGATACACGACGCATGCATAGCAACAGCTCTTTCCGCCCAGTCACGCAAACTACCACGCTGATAAATGGCCGTGCGTAACACGGGTCATTCACACACATGGAGGACACATAGTAAACCACGGAAAGATTCCTTTACCATAGAAAGATAGCAAAACACTTTATATTCATATTCACAGTTGAGGAGCACCAATATATAACTTAATTGTTTATATATATATACCTTTGGCAGCGACCGATGACCAATTCCGACAGATGTGATAAATGATAGGCGCTTACATACATTTCCCATAACACTAGCGGGACTAACACTCCCATGGCTAAGGACCACATTTAGGAGATTAATACACAACATTTTTACTTACACAACTTTAGAAATTGCACGGATTCCAACAGTCACCCCATATTAAGGCGGGATGACAGGCCGATACACTACATTATCACAGAATAGGCCAATAAGTTGATACATAGGGCCAAATATAATACATTACGGAACATACAATACCATTTCTATAGCGAACGCCATTACTCCAGCAGTAGCAGAAGCACATACAGAGCTACAGACAACACAATAACACAGGTTACCCGCAGTGCATACACACAATGGCCTAACATCTACAAGAACACCAGTTAGCGGCCTTTCACCAATGGAACGCTACTCATACACTAACGCGGATTAGCGACCTTTCGCGAAGGCATAGAAGTAGACATACAACAACACAGGTTAGCGGATTTCACTATAGGCCAAAGCAGATTAATACTCATGACAGGGTATAGCGACACTTAGTATAATTCCGCACACAATCGCGCTAGTACACAGGTGGATTATTACCACCACAGCCAATAGGAGGTGACACAATAACACAGGTTATCATACCGTCACAGCGTCAGCATATATAGGTCAGCTGAACACACAGTTAGGAAACACTGGGAATAAGGTTGAATTATACTTACACATATCACATATCCCATACACTGCTAACCAAGAGATGTTCTTTAATACATATAAAATCACTTCACATACTAGGTACTGCAAACTGCACACCGACAGTGAGTCGCGCTCTGCATGCAATGCCGGATGCGAGAAATGCGCACACAAATTCTCGACATCCGAGACGCCAGAACGCACAGACTCACAAGTTATATACAGCACGCATGACATTAACACATACTCTTGTCTATATATTGTTTTCTCCCCACAGGGGATCTTTTAAAATTTATTTTTCTAGTGGCATTGACCACCAAGTACCGTCATAAAGACAGACAAAATGAACAGTTTTCATACAAGGCGACTTCCCATCTTAGACGACGGAGCAGGGAAACCATTTAAATTACAATTATAATTATAATCATCTCATCCTAGCCGACGACCGATTGGACTCCTAGACATACCTAGGTGATTGGGGTATTCCCCTAACAGTCGACTTAGGAATCCATTTATCATCATTACGCTAAGTACAAACTGTTCATAATGATCTACTATATGACGAAATGATATTCGTAATTTTATAAGTAATTTCATAATTTCATAAGTGCCACAAGGCTCCAACAGGACCACAAATCCTTATATAGATCCCCTTTAATTTACATCTACACAGTAGATAAACACTTAGCATTACAATCATAAGTTGGCCACATTAAACTTACATATTTTCGTTTTGAGGCAACGTGATACGACATGGCACATACATATATATATATATATATATATATATGTCCATTAGTAGCACAACAACGCCATGGCCCATAAATGTCCTACAGTCGACCTAAGGCGTCAGCAAGTCAAAGGCAGGTTAAGTCCTACTCTTCTGGGTCAAAACACTATAGGATGAGTATCAGCCGTGAGCGTACAGATATAAATATATTCGGCAACTAATACGTTAATGGTACATAGCTATTCCACGTTTTCCTAAGGCGTCAGCAAGTCAAAGGCAGGTTAAGTCCTACTTTCCTGGGATCACGATAAGGAATAAGTATCGACCATAGACAGAGACATGCCGAATTTTATAGATAACGATTAACAAAGGCCCGATGATTTTATTTAATATATGAAGACTAAATATCCACTTGATTCCACAAACAGCGTATACGAAATAGGAATACATCATCTCCACAACAACACATTCAGTTCTGGGAATACACTGTATAAATCTCACTTCCATACAGCAGAATGCCCGGTAAATGTAGCCCATTATGCTACTACACGGACGATCCAACATGCGGAATACAACATTCACTATGAATATACATATTACTGCGCCCCGCATTATTTTTTTATTTTCCCGGACTAAACGGGAGTAAACCACGGAAACACTTTTCCTACAGGGTGACACCCAACATTGCTACACTCACATGGAATCGCTACACGCGTCCACACATTCCCAATACAGGATAATACAATTTGCAAATTAAGTACAGAAAACCTAAATATATTTTATAGACACCACTTTCCATTTTCCCGCAGGAAATGGAAGTAAAACACAGAAACATTTGTCAATAGATGTACACCCAGCATATTAATGCGCCCCGCATTATTTTTTCACTTTCCCGAAGTAGACGAGTTTTACAGCCACAGGAATTCGCCATATGCTTCCGGACATGCATAACACACTCCAGCATATTCCATAAATGGTATACAAGAAACACAATAGTTATATACATATCGTTTGCCCCATTTGAGTACGCTATGATGACAGCGTAATCCCATTAGAGTTCCCCCAACAGAAGGACATGCGTAGCTTCCCGATACAAGGACGGACAGTCAATAGCCTACACCCAGATTACATAATATACAAGCTGTATAATATTTGACGATGCATAAATGCAAACCACTCTATTTAACACATAACACGTGCTTATGACAGTTCATTTACTGCATAATAACTGAGCGCCGTGCTTGACACCCACTCTTAGAGCTCAGGTCCAATCAGAATAGCGCCACGATAAACATGAACAACTACAGCCCGCCAGCCAATCAACGCTTCAGGTACCGCCTCGCAGTAGCGATAGCTGATACCTTCCGTATACACACGTTATCACCAGCCACGCCTCTCACGTGACGAGTAACTAGCAGGCAGCCATAATGGATATAGGCCTACTCTCGCGCACTGAATTCAAACGACAGTAAGGGTGAGGCATATAATTCTCGGAATATATTATGCACAGCAGGGTAACCAAATATTTTTCTTTTAGTTCACCCCCTTCATCCCTCAATACTTTATACCGGCACAGCATATTTCACGGCCAGAAGCCAGTATTATCGGTGATATTCACACAGCGCCGCGTCACACAAATACACCGTATTTTATCTTTCAGCGGGCTTTAATATACTTTTGCCCTCGAATACACCCTTATATAGACACGCCATCCAACATAGGAAAACACGAGCATGTCTCCGTGACCATATAAATATATAAGTCTACTTCCCATTTAGGAGGTTTTAATTTATTTTATTCGCGGTACAGCGATATTGAACAAAATATTCTCTTCCAGATTTGGACGAGCAAACTTATTTACAGCAATAGCGCATTAATATCCCCCCCCCCGCGCATTTTTCCCCTCTTGAACTCCATAATTAAAACGCCACATTTAGTGGAATTTCTAGCCCCATTTACCATTCCCCCCAACTAATACACACATCAAAAAAAGTTTTGCATCACCTCGGTTCCAAGAGTTCCGGAACCTTTAAATACAAAGGGAATAGAGATCAACACAAACAACATATCAGCTCGTTTTATTGCTCATGAGACCCACACATTGCATGTTGTACCATCATACAGCTAGACTTTCAGCATTTGTGGTCCAGATTGCAGTACACACCACTACCTCTAATACCCAGTAGCACGTCCTCTTGCATTGATGCATGCCTGTATTCGTCGTGGCATACTATCCACAAGTTCATCAAGACACTGTTGGTCCAAATTGTCCCACTCCTCAACGACAATTCGGCGTAAATCTCTCAGAGTGGTTGGTGGATCAAGACGTCCATAAACAGCCCTTTTCAACATATCCCAGGCATGTTCGATAGGGTTCATGTCTGGCGAACATGCTGGCCACTGTAGTCGAGCGATGTCGTTATCTTGAAGGAACGCATTCACAAGATGTGCACGATGAGGTCGAGAATTGTCGTCCATGAAGACAAATGCCTCTCCAATATTCTGCCGATATGGGTGCACTATGGGTCGGAGGATGTCATTCAGGTATCGTAAAGCCGTTTCGGAGCCTTCCATGACCACCAGTGGCGTACGTCGGCCCCACATAATGCCACCCCAAAACATCAGGGAACCACCACCTTGCTGCACTCGCTGGACAGTGTGTCTAAGACGTTCAGCCTGACCAGGGTGCCTCCAAACACGTCTCCGACGATTGTCTGGTTGAAGGCATATGCGACACTCATCGGTGAAGAGAACGTGATGCCAATTCTGTGGGGTCCATTCAGCATGTTGTTGGGCCCATCTGTACCGCGCTGCATGGTGTCGGGGTTGCAAAGCTGGACCTCGCCATGGACGTCGGGAGTGAAGTTGCGCATCATGCAGCCTATTGCGCACAGTTTGAGTTGAAACACGACGTCCTGTGGCTGAACGAAACGCATTATTCAACATGGTGGCATTGCTGTCAGGGTTCCTCCGAGCGGCAATCCGTAAGTAGCGGTCATCCACTACAGTAGTAGCCCTTGGGCGGCCTGAGCGAGGCCTGTCATCGACAGTTCCTGTATCTCTGTACCTCCTCCATGTCCGAACAACATCGCTTTGGTTCACTCTGAGACGCCTGGAAACTTCCCTTGTTGAGAGCCCTTCTTGACACAAAGTAACAATGCGGACGCGATCGAACTGCGGTATTGACCTTCTAGGCATGGTAGAACTACAGACAACATGAGCAGCGTACCTTCGTCCTGGTGGAATGACTGGAACTGATCGGCTGTCGTACCCCCTCCGTCTAATAGGCCCTGCTCATGCATGGTTGTTTACATCTTTGAGCAGTTTTAGTGACATCTATGAACAGTCAAAGGGACTGTATCTTTGATACAATATACACAGTCAACGTCTATATGCCAGAGATCTGGGAACCGAGGTGATGCAAAACTTTTTTTGATGTGTGTAGAATGGCAATACAGACTTATGGCTCCCCCACATTTCAATAGGGTGGATAGACTATTTTTTTCAGCAATAAGCCCCCCCTATAGGGAGGACTTAGGCCACACATATAGTGCGCTGCAATATAACCTGGTTTAGAATATATATACATATAAGACAGTTTCTCTACTTAAGGGATCATATTATATATTAATCCTAGATGACCAGTTTTAAGATATAGACTTCATAGTATATAAGTCTAGAGTATATATTTTACGAGTATGGACAGCAGTATAATATCATTATGGCCCCAGATGCCATATATTGCGACTAGTGCGTCCAAGCTTAAAAGCACATCGCCCTCCCAAGATACATATTAACACTCTACAGATACACACTTGTACAATTATTCCCTATAAAGCACGGCACTTGGTAATCATGCAATTACCAGGGTGTACGCCATGATTTATCGCTCGTGGCTATATGTTAATCAACATTCGGAAATTTAGAGCTAACAGCCTAGCGTCCCAGGCTTAACCCGCTAACACCAGTGCATGCATTGTTTTATTTTAATAACCAATATTTTTACCCTGCATGCCAGTTTTGAGCATAAATGCCAACCTAACTCCTTCAGCACGGTATCTAACAACCACGCTGAACACCCAGGTCCTAACCAATAAAATCCTCACCCACACTGGTCGAGAATTCCTACCACTTAACGTTTCCCTACATCCCCATAGGACCACGATTCCTTGGACCTATCTTACCATCCACTTACCGATACTTACAAATTCTAACATACTTACAACTGCCCATTAACACGGGAATACCCTTCACATCCTTAACTTACCCACTAACATGTGAGAGGGAATAATACGCAGCTTACATTAGCTGGATATCCGACGAGCCAGGCGCACCTAAAGTGCACTGTGCCACCACCGTTATCCCCCCCCCCCCGTATAACTAT
The DNA here is from genome assembly GCA_946902985.2 of Meconema thalassinum. Classification (NCBI taxonomy): domain Eukaryota; kingdom Metazoa; phylum Arthropoda; class Insecta; order Orthoptera; family Tettigoniidae; genus Meconema; species Meconema thalassinum. The sequence goes on along the minus strand of OX336388.2, from coordinate 1,376,008,986 downwards.
GCCACCCCACACAACACAATACCGCTTGACACTTTCTTTTCATGGTTTGTGCACGGTGGTGCACTTTGATAGATGTGACCCTATTTTCTAGGGGCAAATAGGTATTGGTAAGTTGTACCCAGGACTGACGGCAAGGATAGTCCAGGACCTGACAGGATATGACTTCAACGTTGACGTCCGACGGGAGGTCATAGTGGTGACGTGTTAGGGTGGGCAAGCGCCTGTGTTAGAGGATGTACATAGCCTGTCTCCCCTAGCACGGGGTCCGTTATACCCATTTTTTATGCCCTAACGTCTTCTAAGCTATACCTGCGGATGGAGGCTTGATGGTTCGATGAGGGAATAAACTACCCCCACATCGGACAGGATACTTCCTCCTTCCCAAGACGACCCATATGACTTGACGTTAGTTAGCATGTAAGGCTAAGTAAATGCTTTATCCCGAAAGCAAGTCCTGCAGCGGCAGGTGAAGATGAATAACGATGAATAATACTGAATAATGATGAAATGGAATAATGAATTAAGGGAATAAGGAAATAATGAAGTAAGGAAAAAGTGACAGAATATAGTAATGAAATGGTATAATGAAGTAAGGAAATAGTGACAGAATATAATAATGAAATGGTATAATGAGATAAGGGAATAATGAAATAAGAAAGGAACGAAATGATAAAGTAATGACATGAAATAATGAAATATGAATATATGATCCCCCGGGCCGAGGTATCTAACACCGATGATCTCCTCTGTTGGTACCCCCGGAGGGTATCACCCATGATATATGATACTTGAAATATACGACGAAACTACGGTTCTGTCCCTGGCCGAGGTTACAACTACCATTGTGCCCCAGGGGGAGGAATATATTGATATTGCCTAAGTGGCAATATATGAGCGCCGAATGCGATCTTACGCAGATGTGTAAGCCCGATAGGAACGGTCCATACCGTTCACGTGATTGTCCTTCAATGGAAGGGACGATAGCATATTGAAACGGTCCATACCGTTCACGTGATTGTCCTTCAATGGAAGGGACGATAGCATATTGGAACGGTCCATACCGTTCACGTGATTGTCCTTCAATGGAAGGGACGATAGCATATTGGAACGGTCCATACCGTTCGCATGAGTGTCCTTCAATGGAAGGGCCGATAGCACAAAGAAATACTAAGGCATAGCCAATAATGAATGAAGGATAAAGTAGCACAATGATATAGGACAGAAATGAATAGGAATAAAATAAAGTGAAGTTATAGGAAATAATGAGCAAGGAATAAAGAAATACAAAGGTATATACAATAATGAATGAAGGATGAAGTAGCACAATGATATAGGACAGAAATGAATAGGAATAAAGTAAAGTGAAGTTCTAGGAAATAATGAGTAAGAAGGAACAAAGAAATACTAAGATATAGCCAATAATGAATGAAGGATAAAGTAGCACAAGGGTATAGGAAAAGGATGAATAAGAATAAGGAAATGCGAAGGTATAGAAAATAAGGACTAATGTATAAAACAAACAGGAAGGTATATGAAAGTATAAAATAACAAATGGCCAGTAGTAGTTATAAGTCTATATTTTATGCTTATATGTCTGTATTAATTTTTCAGCGCAGGTTGAAAACCTGAGGCGCCGAATCCGGACACAGCGCACATAGTGGTGCATACTTTGCGCATATGCATCGGGAGTAGCTCAATTTTGGGCACTCGCCGAGATTACCGATGAAAGTGACATAATGTGATATACTTGCCAGATGAAATGTTTTTCTACATACCTCCACAGGTTCACCCCACAGATGCCGAGGGTGGATACCCTCTATGATGATTTTATATGTCTTTTTGGTCCCAACAGATGGCGACGTGATATATGCAATAATAATATGTATTTTTACTACACAAATTTCCCTCCCCCATATTTCACACTCACACAGCCTATACACAATCCCCCCCACACATGATACATATTTACAGGCGTACATCCGAACCACGGTGGAGATATACCTGTGAGATATCCCCCCACTGGAGGTCGGATCAACAATAAACAATTTGACCCCTGTAATGAGAGGTGCACTACGGCCACACAGCTCGCGCCTATTTCTGTAAAGGACAAGTTGTGCTGCCAAGATGACTTCGCTTTCCCATAGGGAGCGAGTCATACTATAGTCCTACTATAGATTTGTCATACATAGCTTGCAGGTCTTAGATAGTAGCTTACACATAAGTCTTAAGTAAGAGTGCACTCGAAGTAGTGTTAGCATTCATAGAGTACGGTATTTTGTAAATGAAAGAATATAACAGCAATATAGTTGCGCAACTTCGGTATTGGTAGAATGAAAATGAAAATCCACAGCCTGCTTCCAGTCTCCGACTGGGTCAGGAATGGAATGAATGGAGCCCCCATCTAGCGGCGAGGATATGAACTGTGCCGGCTGCCGAGGCCTGACGCACTCCTCTGGGGCAATGATTAAATGAATGACAGATGACAGGAAATGATAGTGGAGAGTGTTGCTGGAATGAAATTTTGACAGGGAAAACCGGAGTACCCGGAGAAAAACCTGTCTGCCTCCGTATTGTCCAGCACAGATCTCACATGGAGTGACCGGGATTTGAACCACGGACCCAGCGGTGAGAGGCCTGTGTGCTGCCGCCTAAGCCACGGAGGCTTCTATTGGTAGAATATTGGTATAATTAATAGAGTTTTGTTTTAAATGTAGAATATTGGTATAGTTAATAGAGTTTTGTTTTAAATGATTACATATGATATTGTTACGTTGAGATTTTTGTTGAAAGCATTTAAGATTATTATGGTTGATGGTATTGCTCAGATAACGTTAAGATTGCGACTGTATGGAGGTATTATGATTGTGTTTTTTATTTTTTACACATTGTTTTTCCTTTCTGTTCTTTTAAACTCCCCGTTGTAAAAATGTCGTATTTCTTCCCCACAATAAAACAATTATAACTATATTCCCTTAAATTACACCCTGCGATATTTCTTTCATTCTTTCTCTCCACTCTATCTCTTTTACACACGTGCAGGGCACGCGAGGGCAGTTTTTCATCCGCACCGGAGGTACGTTATTTGTATATCCTCCCCCCCACCCCTAGGATGTTTTTTTCCTCTCGTTGTGTTCCTGCACCCCTTTAGTTGAATGGATGATGATATGTTTTATGTTTATGTTGTATTTACTGTTTTGTTTCTCAATGTACTTTGTCATTTGTTACACTTGCCAATAGGGACAAATGTTGTATCCCGCCAGGTTAATAATGTTACATAACAAACAAGTAAGCTTCAGGACCCACTGTTGCATTTTTCGAAAATCACTGTAAAGAAACATTGTTCCCCTCACCATACACACTTACACATGATCGCTGAGCACTACCCGGAGGCACACTCTATAGAAGGCACTTATACACAGCCTTCAACCTTCGACGATTACTCCTATATTACAAATTTCATATCTACCCCCTTACTCACCCCTATCTTCCACGAGGCTACCCACACACCCCCGACGACGCCACCCATACATTTACGGAATAAATTAAAAGAAGAGAAGAACAGAAGAAAGAAGAATTCCAAGAAAGAAGAAGATGCCCTATTTTACAAAACCACCCCCACGTCTTCCTCCAGTCATCGAGAACGATAACTAACCCTACAAAGGGGGTTGTTGTACCCATAGGTTACTCTACCCCCATCCCCTAAATAAAATCCCCGACAAATCCAAATTCCAAGCAATTACTTTAAAAACCTTCAAATACAATTACAAAATTATAAGACTAATAAGATAGGACCTATATGAAATCAAGTAGCCTCGTGTCCCAGGCAACGAACCTAGAAAGGACTACGACTTAGGAGGAATGTACGGATTCCGCAGACGTAGCACGAGAAGCCTATAAGAACCCCGGAGGTCATGCACCCGAGATCAGTCTGTCTAAGTGCTACCGACGTGACGAACCGCTGCTGTTAGCTGAAAGGTAAGTGACTCAAGCAATCACTACACGTACAATCACACTACACTCACATCCCCCTGTGCTTGGACTGTAATAATTCTTTATTTTTATTATTTGAACTGCTATTTGCAAGCGTACCTCAAAATCGAGGTACACATTAAATTTAAAAGTAATAGAAGCCACTGGTCTTATCCTTTATTTAATTAGCTGATAAGATCCTACCCTCTTAGCTTCCCCATCAGGTAGGATCTAGAATTAGCTTTACTGTCTACTGTTTAATTGTTTCGTGACGTCAGCCGAGCGCTACAGCACAGCGCTGACACAAGCAGGTTACCAGTCAGATCGCCTGCGTACGACTTGCTTTAGACCGCTGGGTATCGCTAGCGCGCACAGAGTAGTAATTAAATTATCTTTCCAAACACCCCCTCACCCGGAACTACCCCGTAAAGCAGTACATTGGAGAGTTCTCCTTGCAGATCGGACTGACGATCGCAAATCACTAAATAATCCATACCTCTTACAACAATTGCCAAGCTCGCCCCCTAATCACACTAATTTCATCCCTTAGGTTAATTCTTTGTACAGGCAACCCTCACAGGTACCTTACAATATACACATTCACTGAACCTACATTAAACGTAAGTGAGCTTGACCTGATGATGTTCGCTTGACGAACGAAACTTGTCATCCAATACAGCCCCCATTCGTGTAAGAAGTGTTTTAATTATTGTACAAATAGATGGTATACACCATCGTTTTGGAAGCCTTCATAGGGAGGTTATGAATTCTTGAGCTTTTAGTTCTCACAGCGAAGAGGCGCAGGTGCGCTTCATAAAAGGGAAGTAGAGCGCAGTTCGCTACTCCTGTGGGGGTCCGGGACGGGACACCAAGGGCCGGATGATGAGCTTTGTGTCCTAGGCGAACCCCCACAAAAGACACGGCACAAACCTAGAAAAATTGCTGAGTTTTATATTGTACAAATAGTTCATGAATTCTATTTCAGGCACTAGAAATTATTTTAAACTCCCCGCCCAATCTAACTGAGTGCATTCTTGTTGACCGACAGAAGGGCTTCTACTAATAGATCAATTAGGCAAAACATAATAAAATGGTTTCTATTATTTCGATAAAATACCAAAGGAGCAATGTTTCTGGTTTACCACAAAAATGTTGCAATCATATCACAATCACTACTTTAATTGGGGCAATGCCCTGTTGTGGCAATAAATAAATAAAAATCGCACAAGATCACAGAAAAATATTCAAATATTGAAACCGATTTCCGTAAACGACGCTTGAAATTTTATGGACACATTATGAGGCTAGATGACAACCGATTAACAAAGAAAATATTGATGTACTCACAAAAATTAAAGACGACAACGGTTTGGATTAAACAAGTCCAAACTGATCTCAATAACGCCAAGATCACACCCACAGATATCGAAGACGGCAAAACTTTCGGACATAGATCTACACTTGGGAAGCTGCATCAGAAGATAAGCCCAGCAGACCTAGGGGAAAATGGCGTGACGAACGTCGAGCTAAACATAGCGACATGATGAAAGAATTCTGGAAGCACAAAAAAAATAACAGCAACAGATCATAACTTGCTTTATGTGATCCTGTATGGGTCGAAACATACTAAATAAATACATAAATAAATAAATACATCCTAGTCCTAATCATAATGAGGGGCAGATGACCTATCTGTTACTGCCCCTTAAAACTCCAATAACTAACTAATCATAATGAACATGTCTTTCAATGACGCTTTGTTTGGAACATTCCTAGAGTTAGCCCTACTAACTTTATTGCTTCCTTTATTTTGTTTCACGCGTTTATTGAAATAAATTGTAGAATACCGGACTGGTGCACCACACACTCGCCATATACTCGACCCACTACAAAACTAAAGCATAACGTGTTAACATCAAAGCAAGTGGCACTTGGGGCACAACTAGTGCTTTGTTATGAATTCGTTAATGAGCTGCGCTCTGAACGTTCCCCATGGCTTAAATGGTCCATTCTAAAATAGAGTAAATAGCCGTAATTCCTCCATTAATACATTTACTTGTACATATTCTCGTCAGACCTTCGTTTCTGCGTTTAATGTTGCGGAATATTATTGCACTTAACATGAGAGAATGGTGGCTTGGGCGATGGGAAGAGAGAAAGGGAGACAGAGCAAATACACGCACAGAACAAAACATATTACTGTAATGTTGGGGTTAGCCACATCGTAGTCGTCATCCCCGAATGCTACACTGCCTAACGGGAGCATTTAATTGGTTGGATTCCATGTGACGTTTACTTGATTGGCTGGATTGTTTATCGCGAGTGGCGCCAAGAAAGGATAATTACAGAGATATTTGGAGTGGCATCAAGGAAATCCAACGGCATATACCGGACGCCAGGAAATGTATTCCGCAGCGACTACGTGCAGCTGCGAGAGGTAGCGTCATCAGTCTAGTTGGCAGCACAGTGTACTTGATAGGGTGAAGGCCACATGTGTGGGCTGTCAAAATCGTCAATATGTACAGTCTAGTTCGATTATTGGAAGATTGCAACAGTATGTTATGAATGGCTGTGGTGAGTGCAAAGTATACTGTTTGTTTGTTTCCATACAAGCGACAGCCATGCTGCCAACTAAACTGATGACGCTATCTCTCGCAGAAGCATGTAGGCACTGCGGAGAACATTCCCTGGCGCCCTGTATTACTTACAAAAGAATCGTGATCATTTTCGTCAAGATAGAAAATCTTTCAAATAATCAGATGTAAACTAAGCTTTATCTCACAGTAAAACTACACGGGAGAATACTACAGACAACAAGCAACAGTGCGTTCCAAGCCAAAAGACCTTTACTACACAAGACATAAATTCGGATATCAGTGTCAGTGTATGGATAGCCCTCACTTCTCCCAAGAAGATGAAATATATTGGAAGTTATATTAATCAAATTGAAGATCTGTTTTAAACAGTAATTACTCAGAGGTTTAAGCTCAGTTATAAACAAAATATCGCTACTGTATATGAAACAAGAAGTTCCGTGAAGAACTATACAGCCTACTTTTCATGCCAATGATTATTCTACAGAATATGAACCTATCTAGAATAATGACGAAATTAAGTTGCTAATATCGAAATTTCCAATTAGTTCGAAATACTGTATACCTGGCATAATGTATCCTAATAGAGCACTACAGTTGGCAGCCCTGATGACTGAATATATTCTTAGTTCCGTCTCTTACGGTACTAAATACAAAATTTGGTTGAAGTCCACTGGATAGCATGGACGTTACATGCAGTTAAACATTGGATCTAACAGCGCGCGTAAAATCATGTTGGCAACAATGTCATGCATGTATTGGTCAGAAATAATCTGAAATAATATGATCTATTGTTGTGCCAATTTTGAATGAAATCCATTAGTTAGTATAGAAGTTACATGCATTTTAAAATTGGACCTATCAGCAGGCTTAGAATCATGTTGGCAGCACTGACGTATATTAGTTACTCCAAATTCGTCTAGAATGCCAGGTACTATACGTGTGCAAAGTTTAGAGCTATTGGCTTGCATACTTGCTGATATATTGATATTAGGGTAACAAAAATAGGGACAGCACATATTAACAGTTGGCAGCCCTGGTTGCTCCTTAGAATACGCATAGTCATATCTGTTATGGTACACATAGCACATACGAAATTTGGTTGAAATCCAAATGATAGTATGGAAGTAACATGTATTTAAAGTTGGACCTGTCAGCAGGCTTAGAATCATGTTGGTAGCACTGACGTATATAAGTTACTCCAAATTAATATAGAATGTCAGGTACTATACGTGTGCATAGTTTAAAGCTGTCGGCTTGCATACTTTCTGATATATTGGTATTTGGATAAAATAAATTAGGAGCATTTATTAACAGTTGGCAGCCCTGGTAGGTCTTAAGAATACGCTCAGTCATATCTGGTTATGTACACATACAACATACGAAATTTGGTTGAATTCCGCTTGATAGTGTAGAAGTTATATGCATTTAAAAATTGGACCTATCAGGAGGCTTATAATCATTTTGGCAACACTGCCATGTTTGGCCTCCTGGAAATTAAACTGAAATATTATGATCTGTACGTGTGCCAATTTTGAAATAGCTCCCATTCATACTTTCCAAGATATCCAACATGGAGCTCAAATTTCAATTGCGATTTTTTAGCAGTTGGTAGCACTGACATCATTTTCAAATATGGCCGTGAGATATTCAGGTATAGATCTTTACTCGTACCAAATTTTGTTTCGATTGCTGCAGCCGTTTAGGAGTTGATAGGGGGGGGACACACACACAGCCAGACAGACAGACAGAAGGACAGACAGACAGACAGACAGACAGACAGACAGACAGACACACATTTGCCCGATCTCATAAGTCTACTTTTTCCTCATTTTTGCAAAATGTGAAAAGTAGGCTAAAAAATTACGAGCCTTACAGTAGTCGCATATGATGTGTAACATGCCACATGGCCGACAGTACCTCGAATGCTTTCATTAAATAAGAATACAGCAAAAGTATGAATATTTAATAAATCATAATTGTTTTCAGCAAATATGATATAATGAATATTTTCACACCAAAGAACAACAACTTGAAGATGATTTATTGTAGAAATATCTGTAATGGGGCCTCCAAACGTTGAAGTAAACCGTTTGCGATATACATTCCACATAGCCACATGGCCCATAGTACGTCGTGGTACCAATCTCCGCCACCGCGCGCTCATTGTTTCCGTCCCATCCATTTCCGTTTCATTTGTCAAAATTACTCCCACAAAAAATATACAGATACCGAGTGGAAAGGTGTTACACATCAATAAACTCTCTGTTATTGCACACTTCTAATATTACTTAGCTTAATAAGAATCAGATATTTATTAAGTATTAAGTAATATAGGACATTAGCAAGAATGTAAACTTGAAAGGCAGGAGAAGTACAGTAATCTAAATGTAACAAATTATTGGTTTCAATAAATTTAAGGTGGAGATAGAAGTGGTTAAAAGTTTCAAGTACTTGGGAAGTGTGATCACAGAAGATGGAAGGATAACTGAGGAAATTGGAAAGAGAATACAACAAGCAAACAGTTTTTACCAGAGCATAAGGGGTATTCTGTGGAACCGAGATATCCCAAAGAAATGTAAAAATGTATTATATTCAACCTACTACAGACCCATACTAACATATGCAGCTGGAGCGTGGACTACTACAAAATGAGAGGAGAGTAGAATACAAGCCGCGGAGATGAAATTCCTAAGAGGTATAGAGGGCAAGACCAGAAGAGATAGAGTTAGAAATGAAGAGATTAGAAAAAGGACAGGAATCTTGAAGCTGCAGGACGGGATAGAAACAACAAAGTTAAAGTGGTATGGACATATGATGAGAATGGGAGAGGAGAGAGTACCAAAGAAAACTTTCTGTGAAAAGATGACAGGGAAGAGACCACGAGGAAGGCCCCGAAAGAGATGGACAGATACAGTGTGGGAGTGTGTAGAGAAGAGAGGAGGAAAACCTGAAGAACTACTAAAAACAGGAGAGGAGTGGTGGAGAGACAGGAAACGTTGGAGGTCCTTAATTCACAACCCGACCCAGGAAGCTGGAAACGGGAAATGAAGAAGAAGAAAATAGGTAGCTAAGAAAGGTAATATTTGATTGGTCGGATTCCACCCCGCCTGTTTGAATGAATTGGTTGCCTACGCGGGCGATGCCGTTTATTAATATAAATAGTTATAATCCATGATTCAGCGTAGTATAAATACACAAGCCCATTAAAACATTGCCTAGACTTGTTACAACAACACTCGATTTTATTGATTTTATTTCCGAAATGTATCCGACTGATATAACCTGTACACCAGTTACGTTTTGCAGGCTATGTACAATGACCCACTGAACATAAGCCTTGGTGGATAGATCAACATGCTACTAGTCATTCCTGGTCGCGAAGTAAATGGCACATTAATCCGACCAATGAAATAGACCCATTTAAGCGGGTTGTTGTATTGGTGTATCATATATAAATACGCTCCCCGTACACAAGGACGGCGCAAGGACTTGGTATGGGATGCATGCGACTACCCGAACATTATTTCACCAACTCCCCACAGCTTATTTCACGAAGCTGATGACCATTTCGTTCTTATCCCGTCAAGGCGGGAACGTTAAGGGGTACATAACACAGTATTATTACTACAATGATAGTAGAAATGAATTACTTTGCTCATGCACGGCAGCTCGGCCTACCGTCTAAAGGCAGGCTAAGTGTGCATCAAACAGATGGCTCTAACAAGGCCATTTATTTGGCGAGAACCAAGGTTTCATGTTGGTTATGCTTGCCACGGTGGGTGAGTGCTTAACGTGTCGGTCTACTAACCCCAAGCCTGCAGGTTCGCCCCTGGCCGTGCGTGGTAAGTGATTTTTGAAAGGCGACAAAAATCAAAACATGGATGTCATACGTTGTTGGCATGTTAAAGAACCCATTTGAATTCAGTAGGCCGTGTTTAATGGCAAAATTAATCTCGGGATTTTCCGCCAACACAAAGTTCCTCCATTCTCTACTAGAAAGAGCTGTAGTGTCGAGGAGTTTAGATATCTAACCTCCTTGACTTTCATAGCGTTCAAAGGAACGACGAAATTCGAGATGCAAGCTGCCCTCTGGGTGTCAATTAACAAAGCTTGCACCCGGCACCCGAGGCCATACGATATTATTATTATTATTATTATTATGTTGGTTATACAAGACAGAGTCATTCCTACATGGAATTACAGAAGGTTCATCTTAAAACAGACATAAGTTGAGGATAAGTGTCGTAAAGCATGGTGAAACCCTGGGTCACATTTCGGTGGATGTCCAACCTTGGCAAATATGGACTACACTGAGCGCCACAATAATGTTGCTAGGATCGTGCACATGGAGATGGCTAAAACTACAGAACTAGATGTCTCCTCGCTTCCGTATTATAAGTTCCAACCAAGAGATGTTTCGGACAATGGGACCCATATATTATACTAGGACAGAGAAATCCGCTCTGATAAAACCACTAAAGCCAACCGACCTGATATTCTCCTCCTTGATCGTTAGAAGAAAGAAGCTGTGATACTCAATTACCACTCAACCACAACCTTCAAACATCCTATGCCCAAAGGGTCCACAAATACACCAAACTGACAATTGAAGTAACACAAATGTGAAAGATAAAGCAGGTGCACATCTGGCCTCTCATTCAGTCTGCAACTGGAATTGTACCTTCAAGACTGGTGGATCAACTATAGGCTGTCGGGGGGCGTGGTGACTCAGCGGTGTAGCTGAGTGCCTCTCACCAAGGCGGTCCGGGTTCGATTCCCGGCCAATGCATGTGAGCTTTTCGAAGTGAAATGCCATGTTCTGTGGTTCGGATTCCACGTAAAAAGGAGGGCCCGTGGCTCATGATCTACAGATTAACGGTCTCGTTAAACTACAAGCTTCCTTTTCATAGGCTGTCGGAATGGCTAACACGCTGGGACAGATCCAAAAGTCGGTGCTCTTGGTCACTTGTCATACAGTGCGACGATTCCTAAATGAAGAATGAACTCTGCAAGTGCTTGACATTAGTCCGTTATATTTAGTTAGTTATTGTTGTTTTAAGGGGCGGAACTACGAAGTCATCTGCCCCAACGTTAGTCCGTATTTTCAGTCAATATACCATTGTGAAAATGAAAATCCACAGCCTGCTTCCAGTCTCCGACCGGGTCAGGAATGGAATGAATGAAGCTCCCATCTAGCGGCGAGGATATGAACTGTGCCGGCTGCCTAGGCCTGACGCACTCCTCTGGGGCAATGCTTAAATGAATGACAGGTGAAATAAAATGATAGTGGAGAGTGTTGCTGGAATTAAATTTTGACAGGGAAAACCAGAGTACCCGGAGAAAACCCTGTCTGCCTCCGTTTTGTCCAGCACAGATCTCACATGGAGTGACCGGGATTTGAACCACGGACCCAGCGGTGAGAGGCCGGCGTGCTACCGCCTAAGCCACGGAGGCTTAATATACCATTGTAAAATGAGGAATTTATGAATCTGTATAAAAATAATAGTATAATAATAATAGTCAAAACAAACGTTTGACTATTTACATGAGATAAATACACGTGTATTTATTAATCTCATGTAATTTATTTTCAGGATTAGGGAATAACCCATCTCATTTGGGTACAATCCTGTTGACCGACCGAAAAGCATCAAACGTTTGTTTACTAAGGCAACACTGAAAATGGCTTCAAACACCATAATAATAATAATAATAATAATACTAATAATCAGGCTTCCCATTGATCTCAGACCTTGATCGCACGCGTGCATTGTCATCATTATGCAGCCGTGTAATGGCCTGATAGAGCTATCAACAGCCTAACGGCGCCATATCTCAGAGGTTTCGATTTCGAGCTGTAGTGGAGATGATTATCGGCGTCCTTTGATGTGTGGGTTGAGCTCAAGGAACGGTTCACACGTCACCACCTTGCTATAGCGGCTCGTTACACACTACTTGACATCACTTGACTTGCTAGACTAATTTGTGCAGCATGCAGTTTACTCCTCACACTATTTCATCTTCTCAAATCACTTTGATATTTGCTGGTAGATGAAAATAATTAATCTTAATACCGGGCACCAGGAAATGTTCTCCGCAGTGACTGCCGGCTTCGGCCAGAGCTAGCATCAGCAGTTTAGTTGGCAGCACGGTGTCCTTGATAGGGTGAATCCCACACGTGTGGGCTGTAGGCTGTCGAAATCGTCAGTGTGTATTGCAATAAGCGAGCCTGTGTGTCATCAGCACTTCCAGCATCTGTTACGAATGGCTGAGGTGAGTACAATGTTTACTGTTTGTTTGTTCGTTTGTTTGTTTGTTTGTTTGTTTGTTTATGTTCGACCCTGACTATATCATAATGATGGTCATTATAACACTGTTTTTCATTATGAAGCAGTTTCTCCCACCAATCAGAGCTCAAGAAACAGCTGTTTGACCAGTAGCATATCACCTGCGCTGAGTTCCAGCAGCACTGCGTGGCCTAGTGTCATGGTAGGGTAATCGAGGAGGCCATGGCCAAATACAATGCATTCTCTGCGTCTCATGCGCTCCGTTCAGTACATAAAACTGGTGAAATCTCGACAGATATTTATGGATATTTATGTTCGAACATAAAATAGTTATTATAATTATCGTCGAACATAAACAATCGTATGCAACTCGCCTATAATGGTAATTAAGACACTCGTATGGAAATTATAAAACTCGCATACGCTCGTTTTATAAACATACTCGTGTCTTAATTATTCTCATTATAGGCTCGTTGCATCATGTACTATTGTTTTGATACAAGCGACAGTAGTGCTGCCAACGTAACTTCTGATGATAGCTCTCACAGACGCATGTAGGCACTGCGGACAACACTTCCTGGCGCCCTGTATTCTAGGTTTAAGGTTTTCATTAACTGATATGATCATACAAAACCGAACTGTTGCGCATAACGACGGGCTATTTTACAGTTAGCGTTACGGTCATAACCCCTATAACCCCTGGCACTACAGCCCTAGAAACGCCTAGGCCTATCAAGCGACCGCTGCCCAGCCATTTGGCCTGTTGATATTGGGATGACGCGTGGCCAGCCCATCGGGTCCTCTCGGCCGTTTATCTTGGTTTTCGTGACCGGGGCGCTGCCTCACTGTCAGACAGCTACTCAACGGTCATCACGAGGCTGAGTGCACCCCGTTCCAATCCTAGCGTCAGTTTCTAAAATCCCTGACGGAGCCGGGACCGAACCCTGGGCCTCCGGGGCCGGCACCGTTACAAAAAATATTCACGTAGTTACCGTTACAGTTACTTGTCAAAAATAGTAACGACGTTACCGTTACTTATTTTATGTTCGACTATGTCGAAATGTAAATATTATATCATAATGTATCATAATGGCAGTCATTAAAGTACTACTTTTCATTATGATACACTTTCTCCAACCAATCAGAGCTCAAGATATTCATTCATTGACCAACTAGGTATGGATAGCTCCGCACATGCACTCAATATCCAACATGGATTACATGATTTGGAGGTTGACAATGTAAAGGGTATTTGATCAACCATTGTAGTTACAATCCCAAACACAAAGACAAAATCAGCACGAACCTTTACGGTAACAATAAAATACTATGAAATATGCAAGAAATTTAGGAATCAACGTCCAGAAGTTTGCAACACACCATCCTTCTACGCTAGCCTATACCGACATGGAATCTGTGCACCGCCCGTAATGTTTGCATAAACAAACTGCGGAATATTGCAAAATAAATAGCACTGTACCGTAATATCCGCAACTCCAATTTCTACACAGGGTATTGCATTCGTACGATTTCACCGGCAATTAAAGTGAATGCTGTTGTTGTCATAAACACACCAGAACTTCATGGAGGAAGCAGGCGTACGAAAAATTATAATCCAGCTCTCTGATCAGTAAAGGGATTTCTTATGCGAAACTTTTCCGGCAGATATCATGATTGTTCTATTTGGGACTCCATTGATTTGGCTTCCGTTGACATCCTATTCGCATCGAACTTGAAGAATGACTAGTTGATAATACGATGCATTTTAATATTAAAGCGTTTTCAACAGCCTATTTTGTGTTATTTGACCAAAATAACAAAATGATCCCAATAGTACCTGTGCGCTATCTGTTGGTGCTACTTCAGGATAAACAATGTTTCAAACTTTGGAATACGTTATTGGGTAGAGATCAAATGCTGAGCCCGCACAATTCCCAAGAAGAAGTCAACCGACAGAATCTCGACAGATATTTAAGAATATTTAAGTTAGAACATACAATAAAGTTATAGGCCTAAGCATAAGCAGTCGTATGCAACTCGCCTATAATGGTAATTAAGACACTCGTATGGAAATTATAAATCTCGCTTCGCTCGTTTTATAAACATACTCGTGTCTTAATTATTGCCATTATAGGCTCGTTGCATTATGTAATATTAAAATTTAACGTTTTTATCGTAAAATTAACTGTTACTAGTAACGTGTTAGGTACTTCCTAACCCTGTTGGGATATTAAAAGGCGACCGTGAATACATGATTCCCCGTGTCAAGATGTGCCCGAAATACGTGAAAAATGTATCGTTAAAGTGAATGGTTTAGGAGAAAACAAGAATAAAAGTAGGCCACGTTTGGCATCACCGCTTGCAAGCCTACTACTGTGCGTAACCAGAAGACAAGACATAACAAACTGGATTTTGTGTCTAAACATTAATAAAACTGAGAAACTTAGCAAAATAATACATAACCGACATGTAATCATCTGCTATCCGGGTGTAGGTCACACAGGCAGGGCATGAGAAGGCCTTTCTCGCGGAGTAGAAGGGAACCCGTTCAACCGATATCCGTCCCTTGCCTACGAGGCTTCAGTCGTTGTTGCCGGACTTAGTCCAAGGAACATTCTCCCACTATATGATTGCACTAACATGGAATTTAGGAGAAACACTCCCCTTGAAATGATCCACGCTGTATATTATTTTTTTGCTGAACAACTTCGTCCAAAAGGCGTTTGTCTCTTACGAAGGTAGAACGGGCTCGATTCCCGGTCAATACATGTGCGATTTTTACGTGAAATGCCACGTCCTGTGGTTCGGATTCCACGTAAAACGGAGGTCCCTTGGCTCATGATTGAAAGATTAACGGTCACTTAAAACTACAAGATTCCTTCAACTTCGTCCAAACACAAAGTAATAGGGCGAACGATTAACTAGTGTATCTAAACCACTTTTACCGCTAGCGTGGTCTCTCATATGGCACTCCTCCCTTACCAAGTTTTGTGTTAATTGAGCGATAATATCCCCAGTTATAGATTTCATTGTTTCAGGTAGATTTTATTAGAAAGCTACCTAATACAATGGGTACCATTTTTCGACTACCGAAAACTTTCGACATATCTTCGCGTTTCACATCCCCTAGACCCCTAAACCACCGTCAGATCAAAAGTTTATATATAATTTATGTGCTGTATGTATGTATCTATATATAGAGGGGCAAATGACTTCGTAGTTCCGCCCCTTAAAACAACAGTAACTATCTATATATACAGTATATGTACATCACTTTCTTGTGAACACGATTACTAGGCCTACTGCAATTTTTCACCAATCACTTTTAACTTTATGCATAATATATATCTCTTTAAAATCTCGATCGAGTTCGTTAGTGGGAAAAATTGGACGAAGGGGATGAAAATGGGGGGTCTTTTTTTTTCTAAAAAGTTAAATATCGCTATAACTCTCTTAATATGTGAAATATCGAATCCATTTAAAGTTAATCGGATAAGGGCCAAAAATGTATGTTAGTAAAGCTTTTTGATAGCACCAACCATTGACCAAAGGGATAGGAAAAAGTAGGTTTTTAGAGAAACAAAAATTATATCCCTCTTAATAGGCACAATTTCAAAACCTTTTAAAATGGTCAATACTCTAATTATTACCTGACTTCTGTCTGAAAGAATTTTTGTTATGACCCACTGTTACGCCAAGGGATGGGCAAAATGATTTCGGAATGAAAATAAAAGCCAATTTGATGAGGGAAGAGCCATCAGAGGTTGCCATGACAACGGCCAACGCCACTGCACGACATCACTTTCAGTCCTCCATCGCGGGTTCAAACCCGGCCGAAGTCGACGGATGTTTTAAGAGCGTTAAAATCCCTCAGTATGCCTTCCTTCGGAGGCCCTGTGGGCCCATGTCATAGATTTATGGCATGTAAAGGAACCTTCCACTAACTACAACTGCGTGAAGCAAAATTTGTAGGTTAGATTTGTTGGACGCTGTAAGTTCCAACGATCATCGCCAGGTGCTGGTTGCGGTAGCATCTAGTAGCCAAGTTCAAAGATAGGTGTCGTTGACGGCAGCATTTGGTAGCAAGAGTAGGAACTACTACTTGAAATTGACCGTCTGCAGTCCTTACCTGAATTACAGACTAATACAGCCATCACAAATAACACTGGTTATCAGACAGATTCCACACACACCCAAAGTACACGGGGCTACAAAGATCGCGGGTTCAAACCCGGCCGAAGTCGACGGATGTTTTAAGAGCGTTAAAATCCCTCAGTATGCCTTCCTTCGGAGGCCCTGTGGGCCCATGTCATAGATTTATGGCATGTAAAGGAACCTTCCACTAACTACAACTGTGTGAAGCAAAATTTGTAGGTTAGATTTGTTGGACGCTGTAAGTTCCAACGATCATCGCCAGGTGCTGGTTGCGGTAGCATCTAGTAGCCAAGTTCAAAGATAGGTGTCGTTGACGGCAGCATTTGGTAGCAAGAGTAGGAACTACTACTTGAAATTGACCGTCTGCAGTCCTTACCTGAATTACAGACTAATACAGCCATCACAAATAACACTGGTTATCAGACAGATTCTACACACACCCAAAGTACACGGGGCTACATGACTGCGTTGTCGCAGCCCTTAAACTGAGGAACCAACCTCTCTGTAGAAAATACAATTTTCGTGAAGAGGTAAGAGACCGTTAGATAGTTAGATATCAGTGTCGAAACTTGCCATAAAAACAATGTAACCACCAGTATCGAAATAGACCCCAATTGACGGAAAGGTTACCGTCCCCATAAGGCAATAAAAAGTTAAAAATATGCATAAAAACACGAAAAAGAAAGTTATTTAAGCTCCAATTGTAAAATACTTTCTTATAATGAGGGGTGTAATAATGATATCTGGTCCTTCTAGGAAAACCTCCATATGTTGCCTATTTTCGCCTATCCCTAGTTTTCCCGGTGAAATCTACCTCCGCCTTCCGGCGTGCCAAGGGAGATTGTTTTAATAGTACATCCAGCCACCATCTTGAAAGTTTGGACATGATGATGATATTTTGCCTTGGGCATGAAAGCCACGTATACCGGTCTACATTATTTCTAAGGTTCATCACTTTATCCCTAAGAAATAGTGATTTTAATAACTCATATCGTCAGAATCGTGACTGAGTGCTATATACTGTGCCCGTCTCGGAAAATATGTGCTATGACCCGGCCAATAATTACACCACACAATTTCCGAGAAAGAACAGGGGAATGAAGAAAACAAAATGTAGCAGAAAAAAAAAACGAATGTGCCTGAATTCTAGTTTGAGAATATATGAAGAAAAACGGCTCGGATGGCACGAGACAGAGTATCTCCGGGTCGTTACGGGATGGAAAAAAGGGCGCCATCAAACTAGAGTTCGCAAAGACACATTCCTGGTGAAGCCAGCGTTAAAAGAAGGAAAATAGAAATAACACAGATAAAGAAATATAAGAAAAAAAGTAAAATGATTCTGATATATTCATGGATTCTGCTTGCATTAAAAATTCCACACCCTGCCTATGATGTCGACGGCTAGAGAATCCCTAAGATATGGCGAAGTGTCTTTCTGAAACTTGCCAAATCGGATCAATAAAAGAAATTAAATTACATCACAGGACTAAAACGAAAGTCAACTAAAAGTCTCTTCTGTCACTGCAGGGATTTTTCGGTGCACACGACACGAAAAATTATTAACACTCATCCCTGAGCGACTTAACTTCAATTATATGAAAAAAAAAAATACACCATCGAATAATCAAGCTAATGTGCCCTGTGATGCGAAACTGCTTTCTAATAAATTGTTACCGACATTGTACTACCGTAATTGCACACAAAATAGTCATTCAATTATCCAAACGTATTTACAATTATAACCGACTATAATATAATATGAACTCATCTATCTCAGTTCCAAAAATCAAAAATTGTTCAAATCAGTCCACTGATTATCAGGATTAGTTCAAATAGATCTTTTAATCAAATCGAAATCCTTAATTTTATATCTCATGCTCAATCCAAAATCTTTTAGTTAATTCAAAATCTAATAATCTTGTTCAAAATTCAATAATCTTACAATTTATTCAAAATCTTTTCGTCAATTCAATAATCATCCCTAACGCCCATAATTATTATTATTATATTCATTTCGTGGTATCGTGGTCTCAAATCCACAACTAGATTAAAAAATAATCCAGAATCAAACTCCATCAAATGATCATTGAAGTATCAGTGCCAACCATACTCGATGATTTCGTTAAATTCCTCAGGCAATTGCTGATCAAAATAATTAGTAAAGAGGACAGAGAAAGAAAGATTAATTTTTGCCTCACAAAAGCAATGAGCTTGACTCAAAATGCGCCATAAATTCTCTACGAGAGACTAAATAATTAGATAAAAATATTTAAACATCATGATTGGATTATGAATAATTCATAATAAAAACATATCATATCATTTGCCAATAAATCGTTGCACTAAGGCAATAGACCTCTAAATAACTCGAGCAGCATGTCACAAAAGATCATGGCCCATCAAACTATCATTCAAAACCAGAAAGCAGAACATCATCTGAGCATTTCCGTACATACCTTCAATAATTCTTTTCCCAAATATAATATCCAAGTGGAAAATTTAATATTTAATATTTAATATTGGCTATCTTCACACTAAAAAATGAGGCAACCAGATTGCATAAATCGAACAGTCGAATCTGAACAGATATGCAGACCCTAAATACTAATAATCCAATCGAAATATGAACGGCTCAAGGCAAAACTTGCAAAATCCTCAAATGAGACCCCAAGGATCGTCCTAGAAAAGGCCTGGAATTCAAAAAAAAACATCGCGCAGACTGCAAAGTCAACCTAAAGCTTCAACAAACAAATCCCCAAAGGAAATGTGGACCAAAATAAACACCTGTGCATCTGATGCACAAGATCTTAAAATCCTTGGATAAACCCATAAATCGAAAAAGACTGAAGCATGAATGAATCGCAGAAGAAAAAACTTGAATTGAAATAATTGCCATCGCAATTATGCAAAATAAAATAATAATAATAATCGTAAAAAAATAATTATTATCATTATTAATCCCAACAGAATTCATTAGACTCCGATGTGTACAATTAGATAATGCTCTTGCCATGCCGTGGAATTATGCAAAGTCTAAATATGATCATGTGCTCTGGAGTGCAACTCATTATGGGAAGATTCAAGTCATGTGGGCTGGCGATACATTTTTACCTCTTGGCATCTTCGTTATGTGTTCGCTTTTGCGAATGTTTTTTTGTAGGCTAAGTTTCCCCTACGGTTTGAAACACATGTTCAATTATTCTGCTCCATTATTTTTTTTCGTTATAATTGCAGTATGAACGCGGTGTTCTGATTATTTATTTAACTTATGTTTCATTTGAATTGTTGTTCTTTATTATTCTTGTCAACTCACCTTTTTTCTGAAGTGTCTTTCTAGACGCACCATACTGTCACACTTTTTCATGAGGTACTGTGCTCACCTCAGCGGCAACCCTCGCAACGTGCATGGGGCTGTGCGTTCATTGGCTGTTTGACACCCCTCCTTCATTCTGGAATGTTCGGCTGCTGTCGTCATTTCCACTATATATTCTCCGCCTCGCCGTCCTGCGGCCTGTCTACATCTGCCTGCCTGAACCAGTCTGACCACGGCTGCCTGCCTGCCCACTAACAGGCCCTTCTTGGGAAGCCCTGTTAGTAAACATCGTGTGGCTGAAACTTTGCCAAGTGGCATGCTTCATCGCTCGGACTCTGTCATGCTAGGCGAGGCATGAGTCAACGACCTTCATCTCAGCAACTCAGTCAGCCCGCTAGCCCACTACAACACGGCGATGAGAAACTATAACTGCTTGTAATCCGCCAAACAGATCATTACCAAGAGGTCTGTTCCTGCGGGGTACACTTCGCCAAAGGAGTCACCATCTATCTTTCTCGGAAGGCATGCCGAGACATCTTAGAGGAAGCCTTTGTTTGGATTACGACCCGCTCCCTGCGGGCCAAATACTAAGTATAAAAGTATCAAATCATTGGTAACGCGAACTTCATTTACTTGGTCAACACATTCTTCAAGGCTAAGCCTTTTCTTGCTTCTTGCTTGGTTTTTGGATATTTTTCTTGAAAATACTTTTTAATCGCCGTTTATAAGGCCTTTTTATGCATTTTTATTGTAATTCCTATTTTTTTCTGAGTTTCCTGGAGAAACATTGCATTTTTAATTACCTTCCTTTAATTATTATTCAAAATGAAAATATTTGTTATTGATTCAAAAATCAAATAAATGTATCAAACTTTAGTTATCAATGTTTGGCCTCTTCCTCGTCGCTCTATTTAAATTACAGTGTGTGCCCGAAACCTAATCCTCTTTTCCCAGTTGGGGTGCTATTCAATCACCCCTTTCCATGGTACCTCAACCCCGGATCGAACCCAGAACCTTCATTCTGAGACCACAAATTCTATTCTAAAAAAAAAACTTGTGCAATCTAATATTTGTCTTATACATTTCAGTATATCGTGGCTAGCGCAGGAGATCTGCGGGAAAGCGGAAACAATCCCAGCATATTACACAACTGGTTTCTTTCTGGAAAGCAGGTCTGTCTGGTGCCGCAAGCAGCTTTGGTAAGTGAGTTATTCCAACTTTCCAGCCATGCCAGTAATAATAGATGATAAACTGTTAAACTCTCGGGCGGCCTACAAAGGTCAACTCACCCGTTTTCAAAAATATTTAGCTACTCTACCGAAAGAGGAACAAAACCTTGATATTATATCTCAGCGTTTAAAAGCTTTTGAACAGGCGTACGAGAAATATGATCTCGTGCAACTTGAAATTGAAATCAAAAGTCCAGAACATCAATCAGATAGGGAAGAAGTAGAGAGTAATTACTTTGATACACACGCTCAGGCTGTGGCATTAGTTAGAACTTTGACCCTGGCGTTGAAGGTAGAGGAAACTCAAGGTAGAATTAGCGACCATGGGAATGGTATCAAACCATTGCTACCTAAAATTGAAATTCCGCATTTTTCAGGAAAGGAAGAGATGTGGCAATCATTCTTTGAATTGTTCAGTTCATTAGTACATGATAATGCCACACTTCCAGAAATTCAGAAATTTCATTACTTAAAATCCATTTTGCAGGGACCATCCCTTCAACTTATAAGAGAACTCCCCTTAACAGGAGAAAACTATAACATTGCTATAGAGCTTCTTAAAGGCCGTTATGGCAACGAAAAATTATGCCTACAGAGGCATATTCAAGCCTTATTTAACCTGCCCGCATTGCGAGCTGACAACTTGTCAACACTGCGAGCCTTAAGTGACACGGTCCAACTACACGTCAGAGCATTGGCACGGTTGAATCAACCGGTCGAGCATTGGGATGTATTCTTAGTTCACTTGGTTACTTCTAAATTTGATTCATCAACCTTAAAGGCATGGGAGAGGGAACTAACAAATGACACTTCATATACCTATGGCTCATTGCTTACGTTTATAAATAATAGATGTCAGGTTTTATCAGCCGTAGCCTGTCATATGTCAGGAAGTGCAGATAACAAATCTAATGTTGTGAAGCCAGTCGGTACTAAAATAAACAAATCTGCTGTCTTTACTGTTCAACATAATTCAACAGATTGTATTTTCTGTAAAGCGCCTCACAGGTTATATTCCTGCGTTGCCTTTAAAGCCCTTTCTACCGACGAAAGACGCAAATTAATAGCTCAAAAAAGATATTGCTACAACTGTCTGTCAGCTAGGCATATGGTGCCTGATTGCGTATCTAAAAATACTTGCTCCCATTGCAAGGCTCAACATCATACCTTGCTTCATAGGTTTGAAAAGCCACGTCAGGCTCCTTCCCCTGGATGTTCTAAAGATACATCCCCAGGAGCCAATGCGCAATCTTATACTCAGAGCTCTAGCTCTATTCGTAGTTCCCAGGTGCTACTATCAACCGTGTTATTAAAAGTTCAAGATTCCTCTGGTAGATGGCTTGAAGCACGTGCCTTATTGGATAATGCCGCCACCCATGACTTCATAAGTGAGCGTCTCATTAAGAAACTTGGTCTTCCCAAGCAACCTACATTAATTCAGGTTACCGGTATTAACAATAGCAATGTTAAATCTTTGCATTTTGTTCGTGTTCACATCAAAGATGCTGTTAATTGTAACACAACATTTCAGTTGAATTGTCTTGCCATTGATACTATTGGCAGTAATACCCCTAGTACTTCTTTTGAAATTAGAAATTGGCAATTTCCTCATAACATTCAGTTGGCAGATCCAACATTTAATACGAGCGCTCCAGTAGACATACTTCTCAGTGCCCAAGTATTTTGGCAATGTCTCCTTAGCTCTAAGGTTAAAATATCACCAGGAGTGTTTGTTCATCATACCAAGCTAGGTTGGTTAGTAACGGGTCAGGTCCCTCGTAAGTCGTTTCAAAATTTCTCACAATGTCATTTTGTCAATACAAGTCTCGATTACAACTTAGAAAGATTTTGGAAAATCGAAACTATAGATTCAGTTTCACCTTGCTCAGTTGAAAATGATATGTGTGAAAAACTGTTTCGCGAAACAACCAAACGCAATTCAGAGGGTAGATTTGTCGTAACAATGCCCCGAGTGGATAATCCACCTCTTTTATTTGAAACACACCCTAGGGCTCTTAGAGCACTCTATGCTGTGGAAAGCAAATGTAAACGTGACCCTGTTGTTAAAACTCAATACTCCACATTTATGGAGGAATATGAGGCACTCGATCACATGGAGGTTGTTACCAAGAAAGATGATGCTTCTTATACCCCATCTGAAGTCATTTACCTCAATCATCATCCTGTTTGGAAGAATGAAATTTTAATGGAAAACATAAGAGTGGTCTTTAATGGCTCTGCATTGGATGCCAATGGAACTTCTCTGAATGACACATTATTATCAGGCCCTCCTATTCAATCTGACATTTCTTCTGTTTTGATGAATTTTCGCTTGTTCCCTATCGCAGTGATATCTGATATCAAGCAGATGTATAGACAGATTTTGGTCGATCAACAACAGCGCGACCGTCAGAGAATTCTTTGGCGCGACGAGCCTACTAAACCCGTCAAGATTTTTCGGCTAAAAACATTAACCTATGGACTAAAGCCTTCTGCTTTTTTAGCCATACGTACGTTGAAATTACTTGCTGAACAGGATGGCCCGTTGTATTCTCCTAAGGCTTCTGAAGTGTTAAAATCATCATTTTACGTTGACGATTTTCTTCATTCATTTGAGTCAGTATCTGAAGCACTGCAAGTCTCTAAGGATTTTACAGCTTTGCTTTTGGGAGGCGGATTTTCCTTGTGCAAGTGGAACTCTAATTCGGAAGAATTTCTTTCTAAATTTCCATTAACTTCAGTCTATAACGACTCAGTAGAGCTTCTTCATGAAAATAATTCTATCAAAACTCTAGGCATCTATTGGAGTCCTCAAAAGGATTTTTTCTTTTTCAAAATTAATCTCAGTGACATCAAACCGCAAACTAAGCGGCAAATTTTGCCTGAGATTGCAAAGATATTTGATCCTCTCCAATTTTTGGCGCCAATCATCGTCACAGCATAGCTTTTCATGCAAGACCTTTGGTCCTTGAAAACTGGTTGGGATGAACCAGTTCCTTCAGAGTTGCAAAAAAATTGGATTTCTTATAGAAATAGTTTGGAAGATCTTTCTAATGTTATTATCCTGCGAGTGATTATTCCCTTTCCCTCCTGTGGAGGATATGAACTTCACATCTTTGCCGATAGCTCATTGAAAGCTTATGGATGTTGTGCGTATATTGTTTGCCGTAATTTTGTCCAGTCATATTTCTTTTCCAATTTAATTTGCGCTAAGTCGAAGGTGGCCCCTCTTAAATCTTTATCCTTGCCACGACTGGAACTTTGTGCTGCTCTTCTGGCGGTTGAATTATCGGTCAAAATCCGTCAATCTTTGAAAATCCGATTTATTAAAACTTACTTTTGGAGTGACTCAGCCATCACGTTGGCATGGATTGCCAAACCTCCCTCGCATTGGCAGGTGTTTGTAGCTAATAGAGTGTCCAAAATTCAACAATTGTCTAACCTTGAACAATGGCATCATGTATCTGGGAAGGAGAACCCTGCAGATGTCATTTCTCGGGGATGTTCCCCTCTTATGTTGGCTAACCTGACATTATACTGGCACGGTCCCCGTTGGCTTCTGCAAGAACCTTCCGCTTGGCCAAATTTTCATCTTCCGGAGTTATCAGACTTGCCGGATTCTGGTAAGTTTACTGGATCTTCTCTTCTCGTTTCCGACTCTCCCCTTCTCTTGCAGCGATATTTCTCTTTCCATAAATTGGTGAGGGTTATGGCTAATCTCCTTCGATGGAAATATTTTGTGGTAGAACAACCTCTTTTTCCTAAACCATATTTAACCCTTTCTGAATTAGGTTTAGCCACTACAAAAATCTTATGGCTTACTCAACAAGAAATATTCTCTGAAGAATGCCAGGTGTTGTCCCAATGTCAATCCCTTAAGAAATCGAGTAGGCTTTCCTCACTCGCCCCTTTTTTGGATACTGATGGTTTATTAAGAGTAGGAGGACGTTTATCTTTGGCTGATCTTTCTGAGGATAAAAAACATCCAATTATTCTTCCCTCAAAGCATCATGTCACTTCCTTAATCATTCGTCAGTATCATTACCAGCATCTTCATGCTGGAACTCGTACATTACTTTCTATCATTCGTGAAAGGTATTGGCCCATAAACGGAGTCCATGAAGTTACCTCTGTTATCCGGAAGTGCATTCCATGTTTTAAATCCAACCCTAAAGTTACCGCTCAGCTCATGGGTGATCTTCCCAACTTTAGATCCGCGCCTGCTAGACCCTTTACCTTTACGGGGGTGGATTATTCCGGGCCTTTTGTTTACAGAAGAAATTCTCCTGAGGCCAAAAAATGTATTTCTGGAAAACTCTATATTTCGCTGTTTGTATGTATGGTCACCGGAGCAGTTCACTTAGAACTAGTTACCAACGCCTCTACTGCTTACTTTTTGGCAGCTTTTGCCAGATTTTCTGCTCGCAGAGGTCTTCCTTCAGAAGTATTCTCAGACAATGCTAAAAATTTTATCGGAGCTTCTGAGCAAATTAAGAGAGCTCTTACTCAAAATTCAGCGCTGGAAAGGAATACTGATTATGCTCACCAGAGAAATTTCAAGTGGCACTTCATCCCCCCTTATGCACCTCATCAAGGTGGGCGGTGGGAGTCTTGTGTGAAACTCACCAAGAAGCACCTTAGACGTGTTTGTGGCCACACCCCCCTTTCTCATGAAGAGTTTAATTCCTTAATCATTTTTATTGAGGGCATAATTAATTCTCGTCCTTTATCACCCTTATCTAATGATCCTTCAGTTCTTCTGCCCTTAACGCCAGGCCATTTTCTTATCGGTGGTCCTTTGACTGCCTCTCCCCCTTTGTTATATTCTAATTCTCAATCTTCTTTAGCCATTTCTTGGCGCAAAATTGAAAGTTTGCGCAACAATTTTTGGCGCCGCTGGAGGTTGGAATACCTCGGTTTGCTTCAGCAGCGTGGTAAATGGCGTGTTTCCTGCTCTAACCTTCAGATTGGGGACTTGGTCCTTTTGAAAGACCCTAGTCCCCCTCTTGTCTGGAATTTGGGTAGGGTTGTTGAGTGCTTTCCTGGCAGAGATGGTAGGATTCGCGTGGTAAAACTGCAGACTTCGGCTGGCCATTATCTCAGGCCAATCACTATGATTGCTCCTTTGCCACGCGAGGCCTAACTTCTGCGCTTTCTTACTGCAATTTTTTCTCGCCCCTCCCAGCATGTTCGCTTTTGCGAATGTTTTTTTGTAGGCTAAGTTTCCCCTACGGTTTGAAACACACGTTCAATTATTCTGCTCCATTATTATTTTTTTCGTTATAATTGCAGTATGAACGCGGTGTTCTGATTATTTATTTAACTTATGTTTCATTTGAATTGTTGTTCTTTATTATTCTTGTCAACTCACCTTTTTTCTGAAGTGTCTTCCTAGACGCACCATACTGTCACACTTTTTCATGAGGTACTGTGGTCACCTCAGCGGCAACCCTCGCAACGTGCATGGGGCTGTGCGTTCATTGGCTGTTTGACACCCCTCCTTCATTCTGGAAAGTTCGACTGCTGTCGTCATTTCCACTATATATTCTCCGCCTCGCCGTCCTGCGGCCTGTCTACATCTGCCTGCCTGAACCAGTCTGACCACGGCTGCCTGCCTGCCCACTAACAGGCCCTTCTTGGGAAGCCCTGTTAGTAAACATCGTGTGGCTGAAACCTTGCCAAGTGGCATGCTTCATCGCTCGGACTCTGTCATGCTAGGCGAGGCATGAGTCAACGACCTTCATCTCAGCAACTCAGTCAGCCCGCTAGCCCACTACAACACGGCGATGAGAAACTATAACTGCTTGTAATCCGCCAAACAGATCATTACCAAGAGGTTTGTTCCTGCGGGGTACACTTCGCCAAAGGAGTCACCATCTATCTTTCTCGGAAGGCATGCCGAGACATCTTAGAGGAAGCCTTTGTTTGGATTACGACCCGCTCCCTGCGGGCCAAATACTAAGTATAAAAGTATCAAATCATTGGTAACGCGAACTTCATTTACTTGGTCAACACATTCTTCAAGGCTAAGCCTTTTCTTGCTTCTTGCTTGGTTTTTGGATATTTTTCTTGAAAATACTTTTTAATCGCCGTTTATAAGGCCTTTTTATGCATTTTTATTGTAATTCCTATTTTTTTCTGAGTTTCCTGGTGAAACATTGCATTTTTAATTACCTTCCTTTAATTATTATTCAAAATGAAAATATTTGTTATTGATTCAAAAATCAAATAAATGTATCAAACTTTAGTTATCAATGTTTGGTCTCTTCCTCGTCGCTCTATTTAAATTACAGTGTGTGCCCGAAACCTAATCCTCTTTTCCCAGTTGGGGTGCTATTCAATCACCCCTTTCCATTAAGCACAAACAAACCTCTTCTGCAAGTTTAATATAGTGTAAAGATCCCTGATAAGTGTTCCGTGTTGTCGTGTTGGCGGCTGACGTCTGCTTGCGAAGATCGCCGCAACGGCTCCCGGATCAAAGTTCCATCCCCCCATCACGTCTTCTGCGTGTTTAATGTGCCATGGTGTATTTAGAAATATTCGAAACTATACGTCTCTCCTTCCTCGCGAAGACATTTGCTTCATTTATATGTGGCTCCATTATATTAGGATAACATACCACCACTGTTCCAATTCGATTTAGAGTGTTCAGAAGTGAGATTATGTTTAGTGTAATTTGGCAAAGATTGTTCCAGAAGTCTGGCGTGAAGCAATGTTCAATGAACTATGTGAACCATTATAGAGTTCCAATGGTGCCTAAAACTTTGATTAAATGTGCAATGTTCTGTTGTAAAGATGTCCCAACTGATTTCCATTGAATAATGTATAGGCTTGTGGCACAGGCTGAGAGAGATCCAGCCCTCAAACTGTGTTTCATTGCTGCTTTATGCTGGTAATGTTTTTATGATTTCTCAACTTACATGTCTCCAGTATCTCAGTGCAGGTCCCAATACTTACGAATATGAACCATCAATTTCACACTGCCGTTAAACCGTAACACTTCCGGTCATAAACATACATTACACACGATGATACCGGCCCGCACTAAAAGCATGTTCTAGACATGAACGGAATCAATATAAGAATGAGAAAAGCTCATCGGGTGACCACCAGTCAAGCGGCCTCGCTATACTGCCCGCCGTAAGGGGGTGGGAGCTGCTCGCTGCTCTCCTTACTTCCCGCAGTGTGACCTAGCCTAATAAGTTTCTCCAGCTGTGACATCATCACTCAAATGCACTGACCTCCGCCGGTCATTCTCACAAGACCAAACCACCGTGACGTAATATTTGCGGCCCCAAGCGGTTCACGTAGCATCATAGCTCAGTGGTCAGATTCCAAATCGGGTACAATACATAGTGGTAATCTGATGAAGGTTACTAACGTGGTCTCTCATATGACTCCTCTTATACTAAGTTTCATGATAATTGTGCAATAATATTGCGAGTTATTCATTCTAAAGTTTAATAGTACGCCAACCTCCATCTTAAATTATGTACTGTCCGTCCACCAGCTATTGGTCTTAGGGGACTGAAGGGGAGAGGAGAGACATTCCAGCTGCGTTGATTGAGGTGACGTGCCGCTGCAGGTATTGCCAACTCAGCACCGATGTTATTCACGCTCTGGTTACTCACTGCTACTTTCGTTTACTGTCGGGGAAATAAGTATAGATACTCGAGTTTAGAGGGCAATAAAACCTTTACCCTTAGTCTTACATAAGAATAACCTACATCAAAATTTTCCTTGCTTTATTTGTCGTTTAACGATATAGAGTAAATATTTGCATTGTATCTCGTTAAAATTTTATAGCAGATTGAACAAAAAAGTAGTCTACCGGTTTTTCTTACCAAGTTAACGGAGCGCGCACTTAGAAGGATCATTACGTTAAAAGTATTGATCGGATCGTAACGAAACTCTAATACGTCTTAAAGGAACTTATTGTTAACGCGTATATGAAGTTTTAATCTAATCTGACGTTTATTTAAATAGGTGTTGTGAATTTTGTAAAACAACTTTTTCTCGGGCCTGGGTGGTCATAGCAGTATGAAATATGGCTTGTTATGAGGCTCATAGGAATGCAAGCCTAAACGAAAAACTTCATTTTATCTACTTTTGATAATTGCTTTTATATCGATTGATATTTAATCAGGTGGTTATGTGAGAAGAATGTATCGTAGCAAGCGGCGGGAACAATGCGCTCGGTCGAGGAAACTTGTGCGACGTTGCCCTGTGAAACATAACATGCGCACGTTCCAAGCCGTAAAGTCTGTGAATTTCTGTTGTTGTTTTGTAATTTGTGTTAGGCCGGTATTACACTACCAAATAAATTTGTCAAATAAATTTTATCAAATATTTTATAAAACTGAACTTTTATCGAAGTTATACGAAGCAATCATCTCACCTTTACACTACATCAAATATGTTATCCTAGTTCAGCAAAATGGATGAAGGACAGTTCCTTGTTCACTTAACTATATTATGGTAGTTGAAATTCTGTGGTGGCAATACCGGTATTTAAAAGAAACGGAAAGATAAAGTGAATGTCTATGGGTTAAACCATGGGTCACTCACGTGACAAGGAAGATATTATTTTATACGAGTATAACCTTGGTGAAGGAGCTGCAGTACGAGGACTTAAAATTAACAATAATTGAAATAAATTAAAAACCATACGTGAAATTGACGAATTATAATACAAATATTATAATATATATTCGCCTCCGTGGTGTAGTGGTCAGCGTGCTTAGCTGCCACCCCGGAGGTCCGTGGTTCGATTCCTGGCACTGCCACGAAATTTGAAAAGTTGTATGAAGATTGGAACGGGGTCTACTCAGTCACAGGTAGTCCAAATGAGTAGAGGGGGGTTCAATTCCCACCTCAGCCAGCCTCGAAGTCGTTTTCGTGGTTTCCCACTTCGTCTCCAGGCAAATGCCGGGATGATCCTAACGTAAGGCCGCCTCATTCCCTCTTCCTTGCCTATCCCTCCCAATCTTCCAATCCCTCATAAGGTCCCTGTTCGCTTTGCAGGTGAGGCCGCCTGGGCGAGGTGCTGGTCACACACCCCAGTTGTATCCCCGATCGCGAAGTTTCAAAATGGAGGCGGTAAATGTGGGATCCATCGCAGAGTCCGAGGTTAGCCAACCCTGGAGGGTAATACGACTAAGAAATAAATAAATAATAAAATACACTATCATTCACGTCTATTTAACTTAACTATATAATTCTTCTTTATATCCTGAAATATGCGTCCCTTATGTACAGCGCTAATATCCTCTGCTATTTTTACCTACAAGTTAGAGAAACGTGTCTTATTTCATTTCCGCAAGAAGTGAAACATTTCCCAACACCTTTTTTTAATGAGGGCTTTGGACCTCCATTGGCAGGTTTAAAATTGGTGTGTCAGCTGAAGAGCTATTATTATAAGATTAATTGTTTGAAGTAATTTACACTTTGAGAGTATAAGATTATAAAACTGCTCCCTTATTAACCGTCTGAAAAATCACTGCCCGATGAATCAGATGAACTGTCATTTAAGTTTATTACAAGTGGCTCAACCACGGGGACGTCTTCTGTTAGCCCATACTTTTTCCAGTAATGTTTCTGTAATTTTTTGGTGTGTTCGATGCATTTTTTCCATAGCTCCGGTGTTACGGACCTCAAGGCTTCTTTACAGAGATCTCGCATCACCTCCATTGACCTTCCTCTCTCCGCCTGGTTACTCATATTCACTTTAGCTACTGTATGTCATTTTTCACGTAGGACCAAACCAGCTCTATGGGGTTGAGCTCACAATGAGCAACTGGCAGCCAGACGAGTTCGACGTCAGAGCGAACATTCTTGATTATCTGTTCCAGCTTCTTTTTAGGTGGCCTGAAGTGAGGTTTGGCGTGAACAATTAGCTCTGCTTTCGTCATACTTTCATACTTTTGGATTCTGGGAGGAAGAGGAATATCTTTCATTGCAGCGGCACATCTCTTCACCGTGGCTATCGACCTTCCAATACACTTGGATACTTTTTGCTAAACCCTCTTATCATTATTACTTTCTCTCTCGCTTCTAAAAAGACATATTGCACTTAAAATCATGGCAAATTCTCCCTCCGTTTTTAACTGCGGTTTAGCTGGCATCTTGATCGATGTAGGTAATACAGACAGTGATAGTTGCTGCTTGTTGCTAATGACTCAACGAAGAACAAAGGTCAGAGTTTGGCGTGCGTATGAACGAGCGCGCAGCGAGTTCGAAATACGGTAGTCAACTGGCAACACTGCCAGGCTGCTACGGTACTATCGCCGCCCACAATGGTCCGATCAAATATCAATCCATATAAAATTGATAATCAAAAGTAGATAAAATGTAGTTTTACGTTAAGCCTTGCATTGCTATGAGCCTCATAACAAGCCATATTTCATACTGCTACGACCACCCAGGCCCGAGAAAAAGTTGTTTTACAAAATTCATAACAACTATTTTAAGAAAAGCCAGATCAGATTAAAACTTCATAAACGCGTTAACAATAAGTTCATTTAAGACGTATTAAAGTTTCGTTACGATCAGATCAATACTTTTAACGTAATGAGCTTTCTAAGTGAGCGCTCCGTAAACTCGGTAAGAAAAACCGGTACTTTTTTTGTTCAATCTGCTCTAAAATTTTAACGAGATACAATGCAAATATTTACTCTATATCGTTAAACGACAAATAAAACAAGGAAAATTTTGGTGTAGGTTATTCTTATGTAAGACTAAGGGTAAAGGTTTTATTGACCTCTCAACTCGAGTATCTATACTTATTTCCCCGACAGTAGTTTCAATTGTGAAATCGTACTGGTCAGTAGTAGGTTGTCACTATTGTCGTTCGCGCAGAGCTCAGCTGTCACCAGCTGACTCGTTGCATTCCTGCCATGGACCTTAAGCGGTGGATGGACAGTAGGCGATATAAGCATAGAAAGCCACTAATACTAGTCTACTACAGTATATTGCTATGTTTGATCATTGTAGCTCGAATACTGGAGATGGTTTATAGATTTAATTCGTATTTTCAAGATGGTGCCTGCATGCTATATGCAAAGTGATAGTCATGTGATTAATGCTAGTGAGATCTCTTATATCATACTAATTCCGTACCATATTCCGGGTTAAGGCCAATTTCACATTTATATCCTGAGATATTGATTTTAATGTTCTAATAATACGCCCAGCCGCCATCTTGATAGTAAGGAGCAAAAATATCCATTATTTGATTCGCTTAGGGGTAGTGAATTGTTGCACTTTTACTCACATGTACTTGGATGGCTATGGACTCGGATAACTTGTGGCATGTTGATAGATGTACTATCTATTATTATATAATACACTAAGTTCATCGGACAAAAACCTCAGGCTCCTTAACCAGAAGGAGTTACAAGGTGCGTTTTGTGCCAAAATCCTCCAATTAGTCTCATTAGTACAGGAAAAATCTTGCATTTCTTGGAAAGTCAACTGAAAGATATGTATTTGTTTAAAAGAGTGTTTAAACAAATACACAAGACGATAGCCCCTGGCAGAACTGTGTCGCGTCCATCCCACATAACACTAGTGTCGGGCGGGTGGTCTGTACATATGGGGCAAACACAACCCATTGTGTATTGAAATAAATATTCAAACGGAATTACCCGCAGCAGTGACGAAGTGCATTTTGATTTCATAAATATCGTCAATGTGTTTTAAAAGTGCATTTACACGAATAAATATATTTATAGAAGCCCGCATAACAGTAAAGTCGGGCGGGTGGTTAATGAACATGCGAGATTTCTCTCACAGGTCCCCCAGTTGTGTATATATTGAACTGAGAATAGGATTGGGAAGAAGGTGATTGTTGCCTTAATAATAGCCTACAGTTGGAGGACCACGGCAACCACTTCTGAGATGTCTGAAGTGGAAATTGAACTTTCTCTTCTCAGTTCTGCCTCTCGAGGCTGAGTATACCATGTCCCAGCCTGCAGACAAGAATTCAATTCTTATCGGAAGTTGAAGTATTTGTTTAAGGACGCACTTATAGATCGTTACTAACTGCATTATCGGAAGTTTGATGTGTAAGTGTTACATACTGTAGATATGATACCAACAAAGTCCTTGAGAAACAATGAGCTCAAATTAGATAAAGCTAGTCCTTCATGAAGAGAGAAAGAAAGAAAGGAAGAAAAAAAGATAAACATTGTTGTTGTTGTTGATTCTTTAGGGAATCGCAACATTCTGCTTTTGTAGCCCCGTGTACTTGGGTCTGTGTAGAATATGTCTGATAACTTGTGTCGCTGTGTTGTCTGTACAAGTGCGTGTATTTGTAGTTGAGGTAAGATTTGGGTTAAAAGCGGCCGTGACCTTACGTAGGTACCATCCAAGCCTTTGCCTGGATTAGACCTTTTGGGGCGGGGGAAGAACCACAGAAATCCACTTCCAGGATGCCTGAGGTAGGAATCGAACCCGCGTCTTCTCAGTTTTGCCTCATGTGTGTGAGTGTACCACATTGCATCCCTCAGACCAGAATTAAATTTCTTGGCAGAGCCGGGCATTGAACCCGGGCCTCCGTAGTGACAGCAAAGAATGCTAGTCACTACGCAACAAGGCAGACACATATTAAGACAAACGAAAACTAAACTCCCACCAGTACGTAGCCTACTGAGAGTACTGGTGCGTGCGTGAAAGTGTTAAATTTGCACTCACCTCTGTCATGCCACGAGCCTCGCCGCCTGCTTCTAAAATAAACATGAAGTTTCCGCTCGAGTTGGGATACAAGTCACAGGACTCACTGTACTGTATATCAATTGCGTCTTAAAATGTGCTTTATGGTAATGTGTTCCTTGCTGGAGTAAGGAAGGGTTGGTGGGAGAAACACGAGTACAAGCGAGATGACAGGGAGGGAAATGTGGGGAGGAACACAGAGATTGTTCCCGTAAACCTCCAATATTTATGTTGCTTTATGGTATAGTGGTCTCTATATTAACCACCTGTCATAAGGACAGTTTATGCTTTCAAAGATGCTGATAGTAGAATTTTTAAGCGAAATAGTACATACATATCTGCTTGACGTAATGTGTTGGATAAAATTGGATATAATTGAAACTAAAATCATTAACAATTAAAGTGTAAAAATAAAATATAAATATAGAAATAAAAATTAAATAATAAATTTACAATAACAAAAAATATAAAAATTAAAATAATAAACATAACTATCAATCTCAAAATAATTGAATTCATCATAGAATTTAAAGCATTATCCCCTAGGCTCTCGACACTAACTCTAAAAGCTGCAAATAGAACATATACCATTCTAAATGCCCATGCCCCAACTAATGATAAAAATAATAAGAAAGAACACAAAGATAATGTGGAGGGATTTTGGGAGCTTTTAGATCAGACAGCAACAAACATAAATAAAAGTCCCACCAAAATTTTAATTGGAGACTTTAATGCCCAGTTAGGAAAGGAAAAAAGATATAGGCCCTAGAGACATAATAGGAAAATGACCAGCACAGAGAAGAACAAACAGGAATGGCATAAGACTGGTGGAATTTTGCAAATCAACTTACTTCAAGAGAAGACCAAATAAACTCAAAACTTGGAAACATCCAGACTGGAAAAAAGGTGAATGGCAACTAGATCATGTTTGTATGGATAAGAACTATCACAGGGAGATCTACAATGTGAAAGTTCTGAGAGGAACAGATACTGTATCGGCTCATTACATGATAAAAATTAAAATTAAACTTACCCCATTGACAAAGAAAAAAAACTCACCTAAAAAAGAAGAGAACATACGACCCTCATAAACTAATAAATAACAAGGGATACAAAGAACGAACTAGATATATTAAAATAACAGATGATCTAGAGGAAATAGTTCCCCAATTGAAACAAATAACTGAACAAGTAGCCCCAATAAATCCAAGGAAGAAACACCAATGGTGGAACGATGAGTGTGATAATACAGTGGAAGATAGACATCAAGCCTGGTTACGGTATCAGAGTCAAAAAACAGATGAATCGCACTTGGATCTCATAAAACAAAGGAAGATAACTCAAAAAATAATACGAGGGGTTAAACGGCTATACCAAAAGGATATACTTCTGATCATCGAAACAAATAGCGCGAAAACAAACTCAAGAGATTACTACAAAATTTTTAGCGAACGACTACAAATATATGAACCTCCAACATTAATGTTAAAAGACAAAAATGGCGAGTCAGCTCATAGTAATAAAAGAAATACAGAAATTTTAGCAGAAACATTTAACAAGCTGCTAAATTGCGAAGATCCACGAGAACTGCTTCAAATAAATACAGACACCACTATTAAAACACCATCAGAAAACATAAATCCACCCACAATCTAAAAAGTCTACAGAGCCCTGAGAGAGCTCAAAAACTACAAAGCGAGTGGAGAAGATCAAACATTTTCAGAATTGTGGAAATATGCAGCAGAACCAGTAAAGATTTCATTACACCAATGCATAGTGAACATTTGGATCAGAGAAGAACTGCCAGACCATTGGACTACAGCTATAATACATCCATTACACAAGAAAGGAGAAAAATCAAATTCTGGCAACTATCGAGGAATTTCCCTTTTGGATATCACATATAAAATCATGTCACGAATTCTATATAATCGTTGTAAAGATCAAGTAGAACTGGAAATAGGAGAATATCAAGGTGGATTTCGGCCATGGCGAAGCTGCCCTGAACAGATAATCACCTTAAAATTAGTAATGGACTACTACAAATGTAGACAAAAACAGCAAGTCATAACCTTCGTAGACTTCAAAAAAGCTTATGATTGTATACATAGATCTTCATTGCTGAAAATACTAAGGAATTTCGGACTTCATCCCAAATTAATAAAAATTATAAAACTAACTCTAACAAACACCAAATCTAAAGTAAAATTCAGAGGAGAAATATCTGAACCGTTTACGATTAAAACAGGATTAAGACAAGGAGATGATTTATCGCCTCTACTTTTCAATTGTGCTTTGGAATATGTAATGAGGGAATGGTACAGGGAAAATCCTAAGAGTATAAGAATTGGAACCAAGAAATATCAAATAGACTTAAATTGCGTGGGATTCGCAGATGACTTAGCGTTACTGGCTAATAATATTCAAGAAGCCAGAAATCAAATAATAAGCCTACAAAATATAGCACAAAAAATTTGACTTCAGATATCATTTGAAAAGACAGAGATAATGGTAGCAAATCCACTTGTAATCAATCACATAACAGTAAATAACAAGAAAGTTAAAATAGTGAAGCAATTGAAATACTTA
This sequence comes from Meconema thalassinum, assembly GCA_946902985.2. Lineage (NCBI taxonomy): Eukaryota > Metazoa > Arthropoda > Insecta > Orthoptera > Tettigoniidae > Meconema > Meconema thalassinum. The sequence goes on along the minus strand of OX336388.2, from coordinate 1,375,972,136 downwards.
GGAGAAATTATAACTTACAACTTGGATGAGAAACCTGCATGGCAAGAAAGAACTAATAAAATGATAAAAGCCCAAAAATTAACACGGTCTACATATAAAAGAAAATGTCTATCAATCGCAACAAAATTAAAACATTACAAGACAGTGGTTCAACTAGAGGTGACATATGGAAGTGAAACTCTTTTTAAAGTTACTCAGAAAAACAGAATCGACAAAATTTTAAAAGTAGAAAGAAGAATAGCTAGAACATGCATAAATAAAAAATATCAGAAAGATGGTCAGTGGCGTATAGTACCAAATGAAGTGGTATACAGAGAACTGGAGCCCATCACTGATACTATTCGGAAGAAACGGATTTCTTTTTTAGGTCACATCATGAGGACACCAGAAGCCAGGTTATCTAGAAAAATTGTAGTGAAACTTTGGAATATGAAACAACAAGTAGGATGGATTAAGGAAATTAGAGAGGATATGAAAGAATTAGAAATAACCTTTGATGACATGCAAAACAAAACAAAAAAATTAAAAAACTGAGAGATATAAAAATAAGATTCCAGGCTAAAATAGACAAACGTAATACAGTAAAAAGGGTATTTACAGATAAGGAACGCCTGAGAAGATCAGAGCGAATGAAAAGCTACTGGGCGACTCGGAAAGGAAACTTACTGAAGAAGAGGACCAAGAAATGATTGACTGAAGTGGTCCAATGAGGCCTTAAAAGCAGAAGAAGAAGAAGAGAGAAGAAGAAGAAGAAGAAACATAACTATAAAAATTAAGAAAAACCGAAGCTGAAAATGGGAAAGATTTGGACCCAGGAACGGAAGGAAGTCCACCGTGAACGAATGCGGGCGTACTGGGCAAACAATGATGCGGTCCATAGATGGCCTATACGAAATGAATGAACAAAAACAAGTAGTTCCGTGAAGAACTATACAGCCTATTTTCATATATCCTACTTATGTTAATTGCCACTATTTAACATACACAATTTCAGTTTGATTGCTGTAATAGATTCGTAGATATTGAGAACTGACTAAATATTTCGGATGGTCGCCATGTTGCATTTTATATATGTAGATCCTAGAGTTATGTACTGTTACATGCAGATTATTGTGAACGTGTAGTATTCAAACTTCAATCGCATAATTAGAACACAAGAAAAAACAAGGAGATTTAAAAAATTTTCACAGCTGCCATCTTTAGGTTATGGAAACAATTGAAATAAAGTAGATGCCAGTGGATTAACATTCGGATAAAGATTTACTGTACCAAGTTTCACTGCACGCGGATGGTTAAATTGCGAGAAACGTCCATGTGAATATTTATAATTTGCGTCACCGCCATGTTGGATTTGTGATCACCAGGTTATTTAAAGTCCTATAGGTGAACTTAAGTTCATAGCCCCTATGAACATTAAAAAATGCAGTTTGATTGCTAAAATAGATTCGTAGATATTCAGTATCGTCTAAATATTTCGGATGATCGCCATGTTGGATTGTTAAATATATAGGCCATAGAGTCATGTACCATTAAAGGAAAATTATTGCTTAGGTTCATTATTCAAACTTTCACTTCGATCGCATGAATACATCACAAGAAATAAAAACTTAATTTTAAAATTCGCACTGCCGCCATCTTGAGGTTATGTAAACAATTGAACTAAATTAGATACCAGTGGATTACAATGTGTATAAATATTTCCTGTACCAAGTTTCAGTGCGCTTGGAACATTAAATCGCGAGAAAGGTCTATTTAAAATGTTCAAATTCGCTTGGCCGCCATGTTCGTTTCGTAGTTAACCGGTTTTTGAAAATCTTATAGATGGACTTCCAGTAGTGCCCTTTATCTCAGTACAAAATTTTAGGGAGATACCGCTAATAGTTTCAGAGATATAGAATGCCGGTGAAATATTTCGCACATCCGCCATCTTGTGATTATGTAAACAATTGAACGAAGTTAGATGTCGGTGCATTACAATGTATATAAACATATACTGTACCAAGTTTCATTGCGTTTGGTTGGTCAAATCGCGAGAAACGTCTATTTAAAAGTCGCAAATTCGCTTGGCCGCCATGTTCGTTTTGTAGTTTCCAGGTTTTCGAAAGTCACATAAGTGAACTTATAGTAGTTCCCTCTATCACCATAGAAAATGTCAGGGTAATATCGGTAATAGTTTCGGAGATATTGAATGCTGGTGAAATATTTCGCACAGCCGCCATGTTGGATTGGCGAGTCGTAACAAAATTTGAAGGGCACGGTTGAGGTCGCCGGGAATAGTGCTATGAACTTTCCGAGTTTCATTGAAATCGCTCCTGCCATTTAGATTGTATTAGGGGGACACACACACACGAATCACACACACACACACACACACACACACACACGCACACACACGGACAAAGGGTGATCTCATAAGCCTATTTTTTCAAAATTGAAAATAGGCTAAAAATGAAAATACACTGTAAAATCAATTGGAAATTGGTTAATTAATTAATTCAATATAAATATATCAAAATGAAATCTATAAGAACAAAAATTGAAAATTAAAAATAAATATATAAACATTAAAATTATGGAAACAAAATATAACATTATAAATAATTATAATAATTAAAATAAATTAAACTGCAAAAACACAGAAAAATAAAAAAATATTTTTGCCCTATAAAGGGTTAAGGACTTGTGACTTCAATGGCACGAGCTGCTTGTACTTGGATTTGTGCTAACTTTGTCTGATAAATTGTGGCCTATTATTTTGATCAGAATCTATACCAATGAAGATCTAGGAATACAGTAGATAACATTTGGTCATTTTCCTGGAGCGAGTGATATTGTTACGTGCCACCCCCTAGTGGCAACTCCGTTAACTGGAATACGGTGGGTAGAAAGCACAACACCAATTACTGCTTTAAAGAGAAGTTAGCTTTATTGCTTGCAGGAAAGATTCACCACTCAACAGCAAATACAAGCAATTGGAACCTTACTCCAGTTTCCTCAAGTCTCTTGCTTATGGAGAGCTCTTGCCCCCTTTTCACTTGTCAACAGTTAATCCTCTCGCTAATGAGTCTGGTGGCCTTGACAGAACTACATGCAACTCTTCCTTTTGTACACAAATTACAGTTACTTACGATAACCTTCTACACGCTGCTTCGCTGTTCACGAGCTGGGAAACAATGTCACTGGATTTCATAACTCGCACGGCACTTCACCACAATATCTATGACGCTCAGTATAATCACACTCACTCAAAACACAGGCAGTCCCCTGTATGCTTCTCACTTCCTCGCTGTCAAGAGAAACGGCTTCACTGGGGGTTTCGCAAGTCACCACGCTTCTGTCGCTCAAGATAAACGCTCGCACTAGCTCGTAAAACACAACAATACTGCTTGACAGGTCGCTCTTATATAGCAGGCCGGTGACTCAATAAATGCTTCTAGACCCAACCAGGGTTCACGGCTTCTCGAGGTTCCCTTCACTGGTTGAGTCACGAATATTCTGGACCATCCCTTTGTCCTAGTAGTCCTGTTGCATAAGGCGTACGCAATACACTGAGGCAGGACACAGCCCAGCCCTGGGGCAAATGTGACTCATGCGGCGAGCGATGACACAAACTCACAGCCGTAACACCACCCCCTTCCTAAAAAGGCTGATCGTCCCGATCAATCATTGGTCCGTCTGTGTCCCTCCGTAGGCTGCCAGGCGATCTCGATGCACGATCTTCATCTTCGCCCTCGGGCTCCGCTGGATCCTGTAGACGACATCGTTGTTCCGTTTCACGACTCGGTACGGGCCCCCCAGGACTTCTGCAGTTTGGTTGACAGGCCTTTCTTCCGTAATGGGTTGAAGAGCGAGACCAGGTCGTCCTCGTGGAATCCGCCGGCATCCGTCTGCTGGTCGTATCGAGTCTTCATTCGGTCGGTCTCGATCCGCAGTTTCCTCCTCGCGAACGCGTGCACGTCCTCCAGTTGGTCGACCAGTTCTTGACAATACTGGCTTACCGGGACCGGATCATTCCCAGGTCGGCCGAAGGCAAGATCGACAGGTAGACGGAGCTCCCTTCCAAACATGGCCCGGGCTGGTGTGCACCCGGTGGCTTCATGCACGGCGGCGCGGTAGGCCAGGAGAAATAGTGGAAGATGTTTGTCCCAATCCCTCTGGTGCTCGCTGACGACTATTCGGAGATGGTTCTCGATGGTACGATTGAATCGCTCTACCATCCCGTCAGATTGAGGGTGTAGCGGCGTTGTCCTTGTCTTCCGGATTCCCAGCAGCTGGCATAGGTTCTGGAACACCTGCGACTCGAAGTTCCTCCCTTGGTCGGAGTGCAGCTCCAGGAGTACTCCGTACCGGCTGACGAATTCCTTCACCAGGGTCTCTGCAATCGTCGCGGCTTCTTGGTTAGGGAGCGCATACGCCTCCGGCCATTTGGTAAAGTAGTCGCTGACGAACAATATGTAGCGGTTCCCTGCCTCGCTTAACGGGAATGGCCCAGCAACATCGATGGCCACTCTCTCCATGGGGCCGCCCACGTTGTAGGTCTTCAGTGGACCCCGTCGTCTTCGTCCTGGGCCCTTGCTGGCTGCGCAATCGTGGCACATCGCGCAGTGGTTATCCACGTCAGTTCGGCATCCGAACTAGTAGAACCGCTCTCTCAGCTTCTCCAGGGTCTTCTTTATCCCTAGGTGTCCACCAGATGATCCTCCATGGACTTCCTTCAGGACTTCCTCCGTCATAGCCTTTGGAACGACGACTTGTTCCCGAGATGTCTTCCCGTCGGTGCTCTCCCAGGTACGGCGTATGAGGCCATCCCTCACAACCAGCGAGTCTCAATGCGCCCAGTAGGACTTAAACTTTGGGCTGCAGTCACTCACAATGTTCCACCCGGGTCTGGGGACACAGGCCCTCTTCCATTCGGCTATCAGTCCCAGGTCATCATCTTCTGCTTGTGCCCGCATGAAAGATTCGCGGCTCCAGCTCCCTTGAATTCCACGGAAGTCCTTCGGCACTGTATCCCGGTGTTCTCCTCCCTTCGGGCACAGAAGGTGCAGTTTCCGGGGCACGGTCTTCGTGACAGGGCGTCGGCGTTAGAATGCAGTTGGCCTTTCCTGTGCTGAATCTCAAAGTTGTACTGTTGAAGCCTCTCTAACCACCGCACGAGTTGACCCTCGGGCTGCTTGAAGTTCAGGAGCCACCGCAGGGATGCATGGTCGGTCCTGATGGGAAATTCTTGCCCGTACAGGTACTTGTGGAAGTGTTCATTGCCTTCACTGTAATGGCCAACGCGGGAAGTCATCAACCCACCAAGAGTATTCTGGTAATAGTGGACAATGTATGAGGGTTTGTTGGCCAAAGCATTAGATAATGATGTGATAATAAAAAAAGTTGACTTTACAAAAGGTCGCATAACAATTTAGCAAACATGTGGAGGACCAGACAATATTATTGTCACCAAATAAGAAGGTCCAGGAAGGCATAAAGGACACAACACCAACAATTACTAATAATAAGATATATTATCAAATAGGTGGTTCATAAAACAAATATTCAAAGGTGGCACATAAACATATGAGAAACACTGGCACAAATTTACGCAATTGAAGAAACACTCGCATGGAGTTAACACACGTTAAGTCTTGAGCCTAAAACACATATATTGTCTTGAACGCAGCTGCAGATCAGTACATCATAGAACGGCATGCAATACACGGCGGTTCCAAAGAATGATATAGTTTAAATTTGCAACACAAGTGGAGTTGCAACAAATAATGAAAAAATAGGTCGCATGGAACGAGAATGTGTCGTCGAACCAGGACTGACTTACAGTGATGCGCCGATACCATAAGCCCAAAATGAATTGTTAATAAAACAAATTATGTGTGAAACGCAGGAAGTCAAAGTAGTTGCTGTCATACAAATACCGGGATATGCCAATCGCACGGCATTGTCACAATAGTAAAGCAGTTTAGCCTAGCGTCAACCTCCATTTAGTGATGGTGCAGGAAGATGGTGCCTGGCCTTGTAACAGGTGCTTCCAGACAAACGATGAATCACTTATCACACGAAGCAACATCATTATTCATACGCGTGATGACAAATTGTTAGGCAGTAGATGAAGATGGAAGTAAACACATTACAACAAACTATCCGACGCCGCGGATTGAAGAATTCGTCGACATGGCGCGTAGCAACATCAAGCATGGTTTGATGTGACCGAAAATCACCATAATGTCACTGCCCTAACAAAATATGAATCATGTGCATAGGACATGATTGCTAAGCACGGTTACTATGAAGATAGCACCAATTATAGAAAAGATTAGCTGGATATTCGTCGATAGATCACAACCAGCGTTGAAGCACAACATTCCGTCATGGCTGCAGGCTTAGAGAACGAAGAAGAAACACGTGATTGGTCGCTACAAACAGCAAGGAGGCCTCTGATAGGCTGAAAGCAGTCAATCACAGTACAGAGTTCAAACACAAGTCGGAGGCCTCTGATAGGCTGAAAGCAGCCAATCACAGTAGAGAGTTCAAAGACAAGTCAAAGAGAATAAAGAAGAATCAAGGTCGCCAACTTAGAACACCAAAATACCTTCTAAGCAAAAATATCCTACTGGAAACACGGCAGTGGGAATACAACATGTAATCAAAACAAATGAATCATAACTACTAACCAACATAAACAAAACAAACTTGACAATGAATGAATGCAATGAAGACAAATAATAAATATATGTACAACCACACAGAGTGGAAACAAATAGGGAAACACAAAACTGGTTTGCCAAGACAGTGGCCGAACCATTCACGATGGCGAGCAGCTCCTTCCTGGTGACGCAGTAGTTCCTTTCTGGCTTTGACAAGGCCTTGCTGAAGTAGGCCACTACTCTCTCCTCGCCGTCCACTACTTGCGACAGGATCCCCCCCCCATGCCAAAGTCGCTGGCATCGGTATCGACGATGAACCTTGTTCCAGGTCTGGGGTAGGCCAGAATAGGCGCGGTGCACAGAGCCTGCTTGAGTTGTTCGAAGGCACTGTGGCATTCTGCTGTCCACGTGAAGAGTTAGTCTTTCTCAGTCAGTCGATGTAAAGGTTTGGCGATGTCGGCGAATCCTCTCACGAAGCGACGGTAATAAGTGCAGAGTCCCAGGAAGCTTCGTAGTTGGGACTTGTCTTTCGGAACTGGCCACTCCCTCACAGCTGCGGTCTTTTCTGGGTCGGTGGGCACCCCTTCCTCGGTGATAATATGCCCAAGGTACTGGACCTGCTTCTGGAAGAGCTGACACTTCTTGGGGCTCAACTTCAGCTGGGCAGCCCGTACCTTCGTCAAGATCTCCTTCAGGTTGCTGTAGTGCTCCTCGAAGCTTCTTCCCAGAACGATGACGTCGTCTAGGTAGACCAGGCAGGTCTTCCAGTGTAGTCCCCTCAGAATAGACTCCATTAGCCATAAGGTCGTAGAGGCGTTGCACAGACCGAATGGCATGACGGTGAACTGCCAGAGCCCGCTGCTCACAGAGAACGCCTTTTTTCGCGGTCCTTAGGGTGGACCTCCACCTGCCAGTAGCCACTCTTCAAATCCAATGTGGAGAACCATCTTGATCCTGATATGGTGTCTAGCGTGTCGTCGATCTTGGGTAGAGGGTAGCTGTCCTTCTTCGTGACATCGTTCACCCGCCTGTAGTCCACGAAGAACCTGGTGGAACCGTCCTTCTTCTTCACTAGCATGACCGGAGAACTCCAAGGACTATGTGATGGCTCGATCACCCCTTGCTCCTTCATCTCTTCTACCATCCGGTCGACTTCGGCTTGCTTGGCGAGCGGGACACGTCGGAATGGGGCCCTAATCGGTGCGCTGTTCCCAACGTCGATTCTGTGCTGGACCAAGCTTGTCCTGCCGAAGTCTTTGCTCCCCACGGAAAAGACATCCTGGAATTCATGTAGCAGGTCCCGAAGTTGGCGTGATTGTTCCTCGTCTAAATGGTCCTGGGATCCTTGGTACAGCTTCTGTAGTTCTTCTGGCAGGGCGCGTCTTCTTCGGTTGTCCGTCTGCAGGTGTCCGTCCGTCGTATCTGTGATGCGGGCAATCCAGGTAACGGGCTCGCAGACTCCTAGGTTGGTGTCCCGGTGAACCGTAATATCGTAGTCGTTCAGGTTGGATAGGCGGACGTATGGCCGAGACGTCGTGTTGATGAGAGTCTTGGCAACTAGCAATCCTTTTGTCTGGATGTCCTCATATTTTGGCTCGATGACAGCCGCCACTCCCTCAGCTGTTCCGTCGACAATTTCGGCAGCGCTGACTTCCGTCCTGGCGGGAACGATGAAGTCCTCTCTCAGCCTTACTCGTCATGCGGTGATGGCCTCGTGTGCTGGTTGCAAAGCAAGTTCCTCACCTCCGAAGTGCAGAGTGTTGGTACTCAGATCCAAGATGATTTTGTTCTCCAGGAAGTCCAGTCCGATGATCACTTCATTTGATACGTCAGCCACAAGCACTGGATGCTTTATCGCCCGTCGACCAATGACGAACTCCAGTGATGCTTCGCCATGTACCGGTGCGGTCTCTCCGATCGCGGTTATTAGCTGGAGGTTCCTTTGTGTGGGTTGCACTCTCCACTTCGGGATCACGGTGGGACTGACGATGGTCCTCGATGCTCCCGTGTCGATCAGCATGGGCCAACTCACTCCGTTGACGACTCCGTCGACCATCAGGCTGCTATTGTCCCTCCGTAACTTCGTCACACGCACTTGGACTGCCGGAGCTTGACGACTGCCACACACCAACCTTTGCCCCCCCCCCCCCCCCCCCCCCAAGGCTGGCTAATACTCGTTTCCCTGGGACCGCGCGGTTTTCAGACGACTGATTTCCCGTCAGATACCCTCGGCGGCGGCGATCACCGCAGTCCTTGCTCAGGTGGCCTTTCTTACCGCAGGCCCAGCAGGTCGGTAGTCCTCTTCCGGGCTTCCTCTCCGGTTGTCTTCCGCCTGTATCCTTGCTGGTAGTGCCGCGATTATCGAAGAAACGGCTTAGCGCCTCCATCAATTCGTCGGCCAGGGGCTTGGTCTCGTTGGTTTTTTCTGGTTCGTTGACGTCCACTTGACGCACCCGCGCGTGTATTCTAGATGCCTGTTTTGCCGTCTCGAACTCATGTGCGTGGCTCAGCGCATCTGCCAGGGTCTTATTGCGCGCGAGTCGCAGCGCCTGTTGAGTGTCCGAGTCCCGTAGCCCATCGGTGAAGGTCTGCGTCGCAATTTGTTCCAGAAAGTCGGCCCGCGCTGTTGGGTGGGCGAGCCTTACGAGGCGTGCGATGTCCATCTCGAACTCCTGCAGGGTTTCCGCGTTCTTTTGTACCCGGGTCCGGGGCTGCATTTGGTAGGCCTGCTGAAGATGGCTATCCCCATATCTGGGCTCCATATGGGCGATTAGTGAAGCGTAGTCATGGGATCCAGTCGGGATGGCCTGAAGGACGTTACGGGCGTCACCTCTCAGCGCTACAATGAGAGCTGTAGCCTTTTCTGTGTTGTTCCAGTTGTTTATGGAACAGGCTGCCTTGAACTGACGTAAATAGGTGCTCCACGGGACCTTTCCGTCGAAGGTTGGGGGCGTCACTCTGCTCTGTCCCGTTCCTGATGTCCCCGGTGTACCTGTGGACGGGCCTCGGCGCAGCTCGGCAACTTCCTCTTGAAGAGCGTTGAATTTCTCTTCCACCCCCGTGAGTGGGCGTTGGCGCAGTTCGGCAACTTCCTCCTGTAGAGCTTTGACTCTCTCATCCACCCCGGTCGGCGGGCGTCGGCGCAGCTCGGCAAATTCCTTTTGTAGAGCGTTGAATCTCTCTTCCACTCCCGTCAGCCGGCGTCGGCGTAGCTCGGCAACTTCTTCTTTTAAGGCGTCGAACTTCTTTTCCACTGCCGTGACTTCCTCACGCAGACCCAGTTCTAATTTATTCAGGTCCTGTGCTAACTTATTCTTCCCGTCTTCCATCTTCTTCTGGCCGTCCTCTATCTCCTTGGTTAAATTATTCTGGCCATCTTATAATTTAGCAGTTAGGTCCTCGGCTAACTTCTTCTGGCCGTCCTCCATCTTCTTCTGGCCGTCCTCCATCTTCTTCTGGCCGTCCTCCATCTTCTTCTGGCCGTCTTCCATCTTGGTTCCCATGCCACTTAACTTTTCTAGCAATGCTGCCAATTGCGCCTCCATTTTAGTTGTTTGTCTTGTAAAGGGCATGCACTCACAGGAAAATTAGAGAAAATGACCTGCTCGGGTTTTGAAACCAGGACCGTCAGGTTTTGTGCTTGTGCTTGAATTCGTAATCCCGCTTCTGACACCAGTTGTTACGTGCCACCCCCTAGTGGCAACTCCGTTAACTGGATTACGGTGGGTAGAAAGCACAACACCAATTACTGCTTTAAAGAGAAGTTAGCTTTATTGCTTGCAGGAAAGATACACCACTCAACAGCAAATACAAGCAATTGGAACCTTACTCCAGTTTCCTCAAGTCTCTTGCTTATGGAGTGCTCTTGCCCCCTTTTCACTTGTCAACAGTTAATCCTCTCGCTAATGAGTCTGGTGGCCTTGACAGAACTACATGCAACTCTTCCTTTTGTACACAAATTACAGTTACTTACGATAACCTTCTACACGCTGCTTCGCTGTTCACGAGCTGGGAAACAATGTCACTGGAATTCGTAACTCGCACGGCACTTCACCACAATATCTCTGACGCTCAGTGAAATCACACTCAAAACACAGGCAGTCCCCTGTATGCTTATCACTTCCTCGCTGTCAAGAGAAACGGCTTCACTAGGGGTTTCGCAAGTCACCACACTTCTGTCGCTCAGGATAAACGCTCGCACTAGCTCGTAAAACACAACAACACTGCTTGACAGGTCGCTCTTATATAGCAGGCCGGTGACTCAATAAATGCTTCTAGACCCATCCAGGGTTCACGGCTTCTCGAGGTTTCCTTCACTGGTTGAGTCACGAATATTCTGGACCATCCATTTGTCCTAGTAGTCCTGTTGCATAAGGAGTACGCAATACACTGAGGCAGGGCACAGCCCAGCCCTGGGGCAATTGTTACTCATGCGGCGAGCGATGACACAAACTCACAGCCGTAACAATATTAAACACGTCTAAGGTCTATTTACACTCAGCAGTGACGTAACCGTGACGTGACAGGCACGTGCTTCTACCGGCGAGCCTGAAAATATTCCTCCAGGATATTGAGTGGTGTTGTTCACACTCGACCCCGTGTCAGTGCTCTAACTGTCGCCGTACCGTGACAATCAGGTTAGTCCCCGCCGATATTTTTCTCATTTCACGGCCGTGTCACTGGCTCATTTCAAAGTTTCATATAGATGAACGATGAACAACGTATTGAACAATTGCGCAATTGTCCTGTGCTGTATCATCTGTCCAACCATAAGTACATGTACTCGGATTTTAAGAATAATAATTATATGGAGCATAAATGTAAAGAGTAGAAAAATCTCCTTCTTTTCTTCTATTTCTCCAGGCATGATGAAACCACTTCCGTTTTCTCACTTGTTGCTCCTCCTCTTCATCCAAAATAAGAGCTATCATCTATAAATCAGCTTCTGCGAGTTTCGCCATTTCCCGTCTAGAAAACACTGCCTGATGCCGATCATGCCACGTTTAGTTGGATTGACTCTGTAGCTGGAAACCACTCTCAGGGAGGCCACATCTGTGCTAGGATTCCATACTCGCTCCAGGGCGTGTCTAATATCACACTCGCTGCTCCCAAGATTAACAGTACGTAGACTGCTTTGTCATTCTAAATCGGTTCCCTTGCGGTATACCGGCTAGCATTCTTGGCTGTCGACCCGGAGGTCCGGGTTTGATTCCCGGCTCTGACAAGAAATTTAATTCTGGTCTGAGGGCTGAAACGGGGTACACTCTGCCTTGTGAGACAAAAGCGAGAAGAGGTGGGTTCTATTACCATCCCAGCCATCCTCGAAGTGGTTTTCTATGGTTTCCCACTTCTACTCCAAGCAAATGTCGGGTTGGTTCCAATTTTAAGGCCACGACCGCATCCTGCCAATTTCCACCTGAATTACAAATAAGCTATACACACTAACACAGCCATCACAATGGCAGAGGGGCGGCTTAGGTGGCGTAGTAGGTAGCATACAGAGCTTCTATGCCTAAGATCGCGGGTTCAAACCCGGCCAAAGTCGTCGGATTTTTAAGAGCGTTAAAAATCCCTCAGTATGCCTTCCTTCGGAGGGGAAGTAAAGCCGACAGTCCCATGTCATAGATATATGGTATGAAAAAGAACCCTCCACTATCTGCACTTGTGTGAAGCCAAAATTTGTAGGTTAGAATTGATAACGCTAAATTAGTTTCAACGTTCGCCGCCAGGTGTTGACTGCGATGGCATCTAGTAGCCAAGTCCGCAAGCTAGATGTCGTGGACGGTAGCATTTGGTAACAAAAGTAAGAACTAATTGAAATTATCGTCTGCAGTCCTTACTTGAATTAAAACAGAGAACACACACTAATACAGCCATAACAATTAACACCAGTTATAAGACAGATTCTACACACACCCAAATTACACGGGGCTACATGCCCGCGTTGTCGCAGCCCCTAAACTAAGGAACCAACCAACAATGGCAGAGGTTATCAAACAAAAAGTCCACATACATCCAAGTTCACGGGGTTAAATGGCCACGATGATATACACTTCTGCATGATGACAGCAGAGACACGCAATGCACTTGCTGTTTAGTAGATACTTCATTTCTCTCAACGTGATGCACTGTACTTGTACATTTGTCACGCTGACACACACATAATTTAAGTGCAGATCATACTGCAAACTGCACGGGACAGTAGAAGGGACCACGGACCACCCAGATGAAGGTCGTATGACATTCCATTCTGTAAATTTTTCTCTTTTTAGTCAACAGTTTGGATTGTACATAATGTATACTGACGGCATACAAAACTATATAGTGAACACTTTTGTTGCCCCAAACTTACGACTTCTACTGGTATGTACATTTCATCACCAACAATAACAATGACACAGTATACAAACGTTTCAGCGGTTGGGTTGAGTGGATCTTGACATTTATTTATTTATTTTCGTATCAGAAACATACATTTTAAACATATAACACAGTTATTATATTATCTTTGCCCAAAACGTGCCCACTTCCAGTGCACTCTGTGCTCCCCGACGAAGATCTTCTTCCGTGCAGGATGCTGGGCACAGTCGACACTCAGTCATATGCTGAACAGTCTGGTCTTCTCCACAATCACATTGAATATCATCCTGGTCAATGTAACCCCATCTTGCCATATTAACCCTTGATCTGCCTACTCTAGAGCGCAGTCTATTCAGGGACTTCCAAGTCGTCCATTCCTCGTCATAGCCTGGTGGTAGAGTTTCAGAAACATTTTCCCAACCAGGGGGAAGTTTAGTCGTAGCCCTCCACATTTGCAACCTAGCTTTTTCAGCAGTGGTTCTAAGTTCCTTTGATGTTCTAAGGAAACTCTTCCTCGACTTCAGTCGTTGCGGCTGCGGTTCGTGTCCATATAGAGGATGAGTTCTTTCATGCTCCACTGTCTTTCGTTCCTTGTTCGCAGCTATTTCTCTTCGAACAGGGGGTGGTGCTACGTATTCCTGCTATGAGATAAAGTCATTCGACTGGAGTTGATTTCAAGCAGCCTGTTATAATTCTGCAGGCATCGTTGAGAGCTACATCCAGCTGTTTGGCATGTGTTGAATTATACCAAACAGGAGAAGCATACTCTGCTGCAGAATAGCATAGTGCCATTGCAGAAGTTCGGATCGTTTCAGGTTGACTACCCCACTGTGATCCAGCCAGTTTGCGTAGGAGATTGTTCCTGGAAGAAACTTTCGACTTGGAGTTCATGCAGTGCTTCTTGAAAGTAAGAGATCTGTCAAGTATCACTCCTAGATATTTTGGAGTCTCACAGTGTTCCAGTTCGACCCCTGACCATACGATCTTTAACTTGCGAGTAGCTTCCCTATTTCTCAAATGAAAAGCACACACTTGTGTCTTTGAGGGGTTTGGCTTAAGTTGGCTTGTGTTGTAGAATCTGGAAAGATCTTTAAGGGCATTCGTGAGGGTGTTCTCCACTGATTCAAAATCTGCACTCTGAGTGGCTAGAGCAAGGTCATCAGCATACAGGAAACTTCTGCTGTTCGGGGCTATAGGTTGGTCGTTCGTGTATATATTGAACAGGATTGGAGCCAGTACACTTCCTTGCGGGAGGCCGTTTTTCTGTAGTCTCCATCGACTACGCTGTCCTTGAAAGTCGACGAAGAACCTGCGATTTTGCATAAGAGTGGCGATGATCCTGGTTAGTCTAAAATCCTTGGTGAGGTTGTAGACCTTGACTAGTAGTAGCTGATGGTTGACAGTATCATACGCTGCTGATAAGTAGACAAATACCACTCCTGTCACCTTACGAGCTTCAAACCCATCTTCTAAAAACTGTGTGAGATTTAGCAGTTGTCCAGTACAGCGTTTACCAGGGCGAAATCCAGATTGCTGAGGTGTAAGTGAGGGGTTATTTACAGGTGATAAGCGATTTAAAATCAATCTTTCCAGCAGTTTGTAGAGGTGACATAGTAGTACAACTGGGCTAAAATTATTTGGATTATTTCCTTCTTTGCCAGGTTTCAGCAAAGCGATCACTCGGCTCTTCCTCCATATCTTTGGAATTTGGCTTCTGCTCACTCAGTTGTTGAAAAGTTGTAGAATCCATTTCTTTGTTGTTAAGCCAAAGTCTTTAATTTGCTCGGTCCGTATATCATCCAAGCCAGCTGATTTTCCATTTTTGCTCTGTTTGATACCCTTCTCTAATTCGTCCATGATGAATGATGATGTGAGATCATTACTCTCCTCTTGCTCTTCTCTTTGCAATTTCGTTTTTTTATTTTTATTTGTGGGTTGCCTTCCCGTTCAGCAGTAACTGATGTGCTATTTGATTGGCAGTGATATTATGATGGTCAATGGTCTTAGTTGGGTCATTGCTTAGACGTCTCAGAAGTCTCCATGCTTTATGACTGTCTTTTTTCATATCCAAGTTTTCAATAATGTTTACCCACTGATCCCTTTTTGTCTCCCTTATTGAAGAAATGAGCTTGTTTCCTGCTTCCACAGTTGCTTCACTGAAAGGATTTTCTTCAAATAAGTTGCTATATTCGACTAGTAGGGTGGCTTGATCTGATGTAAGCCCGGGAATATAAGATGTTCGACAGCCACGGGGGATAGACATCCTTGAACATCTCTTTACAGCCATGGTAAAGGTGTCATAACATTCAGGTACTGGTTCTTTGGAAGATACATCGGTGTCCAGCAATTCTGTAAACCTTGACCAGTCAGCCTTCTTAAAGTTGAATCTCCTCCGAAAAGATACTTTCTGTGGTCTTATAGCAGCGAATAATTGGCACATTATTGGTCTGTGCTGTACCGGCAGTAGTGGCTACGCTGTCTAAAGCGCAGCATTAGGTCATGGGGCCAAGCTCTCTGCTGACTCGGTAGACGCGTGGGTTTGAGCCCCACCGTCGGCCGTCCTTGAAATGGTTTTCCGTGGTTTCCCCATTTTCAACACCAGGCAAATGCTGGGACGGTACCTTCTGACAGGCCACGGCCGCTTCCTTCCACATCCTTGTCCAGTTTCATTCACCATCATTCATTTCATCTCTCATTAACTCCTCTCAAGAGGTTGGCGTCAGGAAGGGCATCCGGCCGTAAAAACCATCGCCACAAAGACTTCCATCGCATCTCATCCCCGACCCCGTAAGAAAACGGGAATAATAAGGGGTAGACATACATACATTGGTCTGTGCTGTGAGTTTGGTATTGGGGAACAGACAGATTTTACACACTGTTGACTGCCAAATATGAGGTCAGGATTGTAAGCTCGCCTCCACCAGCCGCTGTTAAATGATCCAGGCAGTTTTGCATCATGGATTAAAGTCAGATGATTTATTTCTGCCCATTCTTGTACTGCTGTCCCATTCTCATCTTCGTGATCGTAACCTCAAACAGTACTATGGCTGTTGAAATCGCCGATCACAATCTGCACATGTTTATTTTCAAAATTGGATGGTTTGTTAATAATGAATTCAGCACCAGGTGGTTTATAAAAGGATGAGATCGTACATAGTTGTTTCTAGGGTGAGGATTTCAATGTTATTTTCTTCTGTAAATGCTGTAGATACAATTTGGATATCAGGATGAACAAAGATAGCACTTCCATATTTATCATGAGGTCTTTCAATGGCGAGACGCATTCCGTGTATTTTTGGTCTGCGCATGTCACACCGTCTATGTGTCTCCTGTATGCACAGTATATGGCACTGGTGATGAGTGCATAGTTCTTGTAGCAGTTCTTCTTTGGCAAGTGTTATGCCTTCTATGTTAATGGAGATAATCGTTAACTTGGCCCTGAAAAGGGCTCGAAAATCGATGTTTCTGGTGTAAAAGGATCAGCCGCCAGTGATTCAGTAGTTGACATAAAAGGTAGTGACAGAACAGCTGAAACGTAGGCTACTCATAAGAGACCATGCTCCTAAGAACGACCATATAGCACTATATGGCACCAAGGTAAATTCTCTACCATCATAAAGAACCATCTACTTGTTCATGAAACTAGAAAATCAGTCGAACTTGAGAATAACTTTATGTTACAGTACATAATTAGTGATTCTTGTTATGGAAATTGTTTTTTTTTTTTTTTCATTTTATACTTTTAACGGACTTAAGTAGCTTCGGATTCACATGTGCCTGTGAACATTATTCGAATGGTATATTGACTTTCACGGCCAGTAAATTAAAATTCAGCAATTCTTCTAGGTTTGTGCCATGTCTTGTGTGGGGTTTCGCCTAGGATACCAAGCTGGCTCATCGGCGTGCTCTTGGTATCCCCGCCCGGACCTCCACAGGAGTAATGAACTGCGCGCTACCTCCCTTTATATTAGGTGCAACTGCACCACTTTACTGCGAGAACTAAAAGCTCAAGCAGCCTTAACCTCCCTATGAAGGCTTCCAAAAAGATGGTACATTGGCTTTCACGGCCAGTGAATTAAAACTCAGCAATTCTTCTAGGTTTGTGCCGTGTCTTGTGAGGGGGTTTCGCCTAGGACACCAAGCTAGGCTCATCGGCGGGCTCTTGGTGTCCCCGCTCGGACCCCCACAGGAGTGACAAACTGCGCGCCACCTCCCTTTATATAAGGTGCAACTGCACCACTTTACTACGAGAACTAAAAGCTCAAGCAGCCTTAACCTCCCTATGAAGGCTTCCAAAAAGATGGTACATTGGCTTTCACGGCCAGTGAATTAAAACTCAGCAATTCTTCTAGGTTTGTGCCGTGTCTTGTGAGGGGGTTTCGCCTAGGACACCAAACTGGCACAAACCTAGAAGAATTGCTGAGTTTTTATTTCACGAATTCTTTATCTCCCATATTTTCGTCGCCACTGACTAGAGAACGTACTTTATTTAATGATCATCTGATGTTCCATATCCCCTACATGAAAACCTTGATCTACGAGACCCCTGTGGAATCCGAGGAAGACCTACTGGCGCGGGTTATGGCTGCAGCTAATGTTGGAGGACCGGGGATTAATGATCATGTGTACCAGAACATGGTGTCTGTGTTGACGTCAGTGGTCGTCACATCGAGCCCCACCTGTAATTGGACCCAGACGACAAGCTGCAGGAGTGCGGGAGCTGAGAACATGTGCTGTAGTGATATGTTGCGGGTATTGGGAAGACGGTACGTATCCGCACACAAGTTCCTGTGCTAAACCTAATCGTCTTGTTCCCCACTACAAGCCCTCAAAGTTTGTAATGGGAATTTAGAAACACCCTGTATGTATTGGCTGGCATTACTATCATTTGTATGAAACATTCAAAACTAATAAAGAAAAACATACATCATAAGTAGGGCTCGGATTCGAGCATATTTGCATATTTTTTTCCTGAATAGTACACATTGAAAAAGCCTTTCGGTGGTATTTTCACCTCAGTGGGACCAACAGAATTGAAATTTATCGAGCATATAAGTGCATTAAAACCGCGGTTTTCAGGATAGAAGCATATAAATGCATATTCTCTTGGTTTTCGTCTAAATAGTTTGTTCTTCTTCGAATTCCCCCCCGAATTCGGGCCATGACCATTCTGAAGGTACGAAATCAGAAATAATTATTGATAAGCCTATATGGTGCGAATAATAGAACCGCACGTTTTTAACCTTTAGTGAGGTCGTTCTCGTCATTGAAACTTTTATTGATTGATTTAAGTACAGTAAATCATTCAAATCTGAAAACATAGAAAAAATTCTTGTTGTACAGACCAATGCAGATCAGCTTCATTGACACGCCTAATTCTGAACATTTTGTAAATGAACTTTTAAACTGTAAATTTTATAAGAAAACTTCTCTTACATATACTTGAAAAACTTGAATGCGAGTATATTGCAGTGTATCATACATACAATTAGAAAATAAAGCTCGTATATAAAGGTATGTTATTGGGTTTTTCGTTTCACTTTCCTTCCTATAGTTTTTAACGGTGTTTTTGAGCATATTCTGCATATTTAACAGCATATAATGGGTTTTTCGAGGATATCTATCGAGCATATAATTGGTTTTTCAAGCATATCTATCGAGTATAAAACACATGGTTTTCGAGCATATCTGGAGATTTTATCGAGCATATCGATCCGAGCCCTAATCATAAGTAAACACAGCCACCATTAAAAAATATTAACAAGAAGTTCCGTTAAGAACTATACAGCCTACTTTTCATGCCAATGATTATTCTACAGAATATGGACCTATCTAGAATAGTGACGAAATTAAGTTGGTAATATCGAAATATCTAATTAGTTCAAAATATACCTGGTATAATGTAGCCTAATAGAGCACTACAGTTGGCAGCCCTGGTGACTGAATATATTCTTAGTTCCATCTCTTAAGGTACAGAATACAAAATTTGGTTGAAGTCCAATGGACGTTACATGCAGTTAGACACTGGATCTATCAGCAGGCGTAAAAGCATGTTGCCAACAATGCCATGCGTGTGCTGGTCAGAAATAATCTGAAATATTATGATATCTTGTTGTGCCAATTTTGGATGAAATCCATTTGTTAGTATAGAAGTTACATGTATTTTAAAATTGGACATATCAGCAGGCATAGAATCATGTTGGCAGCACTGCCTTGTATTAATTACTCCAAATTAATCTAGAATGTCAGGTGCTATACGTGTGCAAAGTATAGAGCTGTTGGCTTGCATACTTTCTGATATATTGATATTAGGGTAAGAAATATAGACAGCATTTATTAACAGTTGGCAGCCCTGATTGCACTGAAGAATCCTTATAGTCATATCTGATATGTTACACATAGCACATGCGAAATTTGGATGAAATCCTACTGATAGTATAGAAGTTACATGTATTTAAAAATTGGCCCTATCAGCAGGCTTAGAATCATGTTGGTAGAACTGACGTATATAAGTTACTCCAAAATTAATCAAACATGTCAGGTACTATACGTGTGCATAGTTTAAAGCTGTCGGCTTGCACACATTCTGATATATTGGTATTTGGATAAAAAAATAGAGAGAGCAATTATTAACAGTTGGCAGCCATGGTGGCTCCTATGAATACGCTCAGTCATATCTGTTTATGTACAGATATTACATACAAAATTTGGTTGAAATCCAGTTGATAGTGTGGATGTTATATGCATTTAAACATTGGACCTATCAGAAGGCTTAACATTATTTTGGCAACACTGTCATGGTTGGCCTCCAGGAAATTAAACTGAAATAGTATTATCTACATGTGTGCCAATTTTGGAATAGCTCCTATGCATACCTTGCAGGATATCCAACATGGAGCTCAAATTTCTAGTGCGTTTTTTCAGCAGTTGGTAGCACTGACATCATTTTCAAATATGGACGTGAGCTATTCCGGTGCACATCTTTACTCATACTAAATTTGGTTTTGATTGCTGCAGCCGCTTAGGAGTTGATAGGGGGGGACACACACACAGCCAGACAGACAGACAGAAGGACAGACAGACAGACAGACAGACAGACAGACACACATTTGCCCGATCTCATAAGACTACTTTTTCCTCATTTTTGCAAAATGTGAAAAGTAGGCTAAAAATATAGCTACACAGTTTAAAGTTATTTCTTTGTAAAATGTTTGGAGTAAATTTGCGGATAGTTCTTAGAATACAATCCCAAATTGTTGAATATCATTCCTAGGACCCGGATTTTTAAGACATAATAGAGTATTTCTTTTCATGACAAATGTAATGTGATGATTAGGGAGCGGATTTTTATGTAATTACATATTTCTTTGCGTTCGTTTTAGCACAATTTTCGGAACTTGTTATTCCTAGTGTGCTTCCCCATGCGTAAAAACGTATTCTTATTTCACATAAAAACACACATTTTCAGATTTTTAAAATGTAAATACATTTTTTTAGAAAATCTATAATAAGCACATAAATCGGCAATATTTGTTACTGAATAAATTTTAAAGTGATTCTGTATCATGAAATGATGCAAACGTCATGTTACCGAATGTGTAGTGGCTATTTATAGACTTCCCTCTGGAAGTTCAAAGACTTCCAGGTCAGCGAAACGCAATCGCGGAGAGATAAGCCGTCGGGGAATACCCTCCTCGCCCAAAAACACATAAATTATTTTTGTTGGTCTTCGGAAGAGGTGACCTTTAATCAGTGGTGGATCCAGGCCTGGCTGGGCCCTGGGCGATATGATAAGGTGGGGCCCACAACAATAGGAAATTAAAAAATATCAAATCAAATGGAAAATAGTTTGGTATTAATAACAAAATACAGAATAGTTAGAATATTTTGAATACACCACAGTACATTTTTAGCTTACTTTTCACATTTTGCAAAAATGAGGAAAAAGTAGACTTATGAGATCGGGCAAATGTGTGTCTGTCTGTCTGTCTGTCTGTCTGTCCTTCTGTCTGTCTGTCTGTCTGGCTGTGTGTGTGTGTCCCCCTATCAACTCCTAAACGGCTGCAGCAATCGAAACAAAATTTGGTAGGAGTAAAGATCTGTACCTGAATATCTCACGGCCATATTTGAAAATGATGTCAGTGCTACCAACTGCTAAAAAATCGCAATTGAAATTTGAGCTCCATGTTGGATATCTTGGAAAGTATGAATGGGAGCTATTTCAAAATTAGCACACGTACAGATCATAATATTTCAGTTTAATTTCCAGGAGGCCAAACATGGCAGTGTTGCCAAAATGATTATAAGCCTCCTGATAGGTCCAATTTTTAAATGCATATAACTTCTACACTATCAATTGGAATTCAGCCAAATTTCGTATGTTGTATGTGTACATAACTAGATATGACTGGGCGTATTCTTAAGACCTACCAGGGCTGCCAACTGTTAATAAATGCTCCTAATTTATTTTATCCAAATACCAATATATCAGAAAGTATGCAAGCCGACAGCTTTAAACTATGCACACGTATAGTACCTGACATTCTATATTAATTTGGAGTAACTTATATACGTCAGTGCTACCAACATGATTCTAAGCCTGCTGACAGGTCCAACTTCAAATACATGTAACTTTCATACTATCATTTGGATTTCAACCAAATTTCGTATGTGCTATGTGTACCATAACAGATATGACTATGCGTATTCTAAGGAGCAACCAGGGCTGCCAACTGTCAATATGTGCTGTCCCTATTTTTGTTACCCTAATATCAATATATCAGAAAGTATGCAAGCCAATAGCTCTAAACTTTGCACACGTATAGTACCTGGCATTCTAGACGAATTTGGAGTAACTAATATACGTCAGTGCTGCCAACATGATTCTAAGCCTGCTGATAGGTCCAATTTTAAAATGCATGTAACTTCTATACTAACTAATGGATTTCATTCAAAATTGGCACAACAATAGATCATATTATTTCAGATTATTTCTGACCAATACATGCATGACATTGTTGCCAACATGATTTTACGCGCGCTGTTAGATCCAATGTTTAACTGCATGTAACGTCCATGCTATTCATTGGACTTCAACCAAATTCTGTATTTTATACCTTAAGAGATGGAAGAGATGGGCTGCCAACTGTAGTGCTCTATTAGGATACATTATGCCAGGTATACAGTATTTCGAACTAATTGGAAATTTCGATATTAGCAACTTAATTTCGTCATTATTCTAGATAGGTTCATATTCTGTAGAATAATCATTGGCATGAAAAGTAGGCTGTATAGTTCTTCACGGAACTTCTTGTTTAATAATATGAAAGAAACCTTTAAGTCCCCTTGAAGAAGATTATGTAAACTATGAAATATTAAAATATTACTTTGTGACTTTTCTCCCGGCTGAAGTCTTCTATTATTTCTCTGAAATCTAAACTTGCTAAACGGTCACGGGAGGTCATAGATGCACTGAAAAAAGGAATTATTATTATTTATCGTATGATGATACAGAGTTAAAATAAAAGTTATTTACACTACATATAAAGTTACATATAGAGTTATATACATAGTCATAAACACAAGTTCTTGCTTTAAACTTCTAAATCCAGGCCATCAATCCACTGAAGTGCCTCAGAAGATGCATGATGAATGTCACCTACTGATCCTTGGAACGCTCGTTGCGGACATTCACCAACAATATGTCCGATGGTTTGCAGGGTACCTCCACAATCGCAGTTAGCAGAAGTAACCCAACCCCATTTGTGAAGCAGGAATCCACATTTGCCTTGTCCTGTACGGATCCGGTTAATGATTCTCTATTGGCGTCTGGGGGTGTTTGAAACCTTCTATCCGGTTGGAAGGGTTTTGAATCAGATGTGCATTGAATACTGATGATTCTTCCCACATAGTTTTCCATGCTTCTGAGATGTTAAATGAAGAGTCTTCAAGAAGTACTGCAGAGCGCCAATGTGGTTTTCTTGACTTCAACCTTGATTACCTGCTTTTGCTACATCAGTATGTATGGGTAGCTGGGGGTTCTTCTGAATGGTTTTCCAGATCTTCAGCAGAGCCACTGATCTTCGAAGAGCTGGAGGTTGGATGTTACTTAGAACAGGTAACCATGTAGAGAGTGTGCTACGTATGCAGCCCGTAATCAGTCGCATTGTCTTGTTAAGTCGCACATCCATCTTCTTGGAGTGGACACTGTTTAGCCAAGATGGGCAGCAGTATTCAGCAACGGAGTATGACAGTGCCAGAGCAGTTGATCGTAAAGCTTGAGCGCTGGAACCCCAGGAGGTACCAACATGCTTCTGAATGATGCTATTACGGATCTTCACTCTTGCGGCCACGTTCGTGAGATGTTGTTTGAAGATCAAGGACCTAATTATTAATTAGTTTGAAAAGTATAATTAATTAATTAATTAAATTTAAAAAATCCATGGCGTGGGGCCCCCCGGACCGCGGGGCCCTGGGCGGTTGCCCTCTTCGCCCTTCCCTAGATCCGCCCCTGCCTTTAATCCACGTGCTAGCTCGTAGAGGAATCCCTTATTTATGATGAATGGCTGACGCAATACACTGGCCTTGCATATTCTTGTCAGTGTGTCTAGTGATGTAAGCGAGACAGTGAGTAAGTTTTCATTGTTCACTGCAACAGCGAGTTTTTTCGACCCTCCAGTGTCTCAACATGATGGTGAGTAACTTTTTACAATAAAATATTAATTTTTTGAAATATTGAAACATTATTATTATTATTAAATATTTTTTGCTACATAAAAAATTAAATATTTTCTAGATTATTAGCAGATAAAAGTCCGTTCCCTAATGATGATTCAGCTAATCTCATTCAAATTATGTTAATAAGCCTAATTAACACTCCGAACTGAAAAGGGTTGCTATTCTGGTGGTATAACATTAATTTTATACAAAGCACATGGCATACATGGCCTAGGGGAACGACTTTCTCCTCAAATGTTTAAATGTGTTGCTTTAATACTTTATGCTTTATCTAATTTAAAAATATTACTGTATTGCCAGTAGATTCGGATAACAAACGTGCGGATACGGGGCGAATGCGGATAACAGTCGTGCAGATGCGGGGCGGATGCGGATAACGTTCTTTTTTTTTACCCGCGCAGGGCTCTACCTATAATATAACTTAGAGAATGGGAGGCAGAGTGAAAACAAACGAGTAGTGCAAAGGGTTTTGACATCGGACAGCGCACACAAGCACGCATACAATAAAAAACGAAGGAAGTGAAGCTAAATATAAAACAGAGAGAGATAGAGTTGTGTGGAGAAATAAATAACGTGAAAGATAAATACATTAAGGGGAGAAAGAGGAACAACATAGGTCGCGTGACAAAATGATATAGTCCTAGTTAAAGTCTTGTCTCAAGGGTAAACTGTAGAAAACATATGCACACATATTAGGGACAATCTCCGTGGTAGGATCAGGAGCGCGAGGGCTTATCGCCACGCGAGCTACGCACACGCACTCGCACAGTCGACACGCAGGCAGGCGGAGCAGGGATCGAGCGCCATCAGCGTCAGTTGCGGCAGGCCAGGGACATTTGCGGTTAACCAAACTCCCGGCCCGGCACAGGCACACGGGCCATTAGCATAAGCCAAGAACTACCAGTGTGCCTGCACTCGCAAAACACAATCATATCCACAATCCAGTCCCTCGTCTGTTTATGCCAGGTTAAGGTTTCACACTCTTTGACCTCCAATACTCAGTGTGGTAGCACCACAATCCCAGGGGATGTCCCTCCAATATTCATTTCCACACCAACTCAGGTCGACCGGTGAATCAACTTGGAAGTGTGTTATTTTGCGGTCAGGGAATTATATCTGTGTAGGTAGATTTACTGACACGTCAACCATTTCCTGTTAGACGAAATTCCAGTGACTGAAATTAATAATTTTAGTTAGTCTTAATGCCTCCGTGGCTTAGGCGGCAGCATGCCGGCCTCTCACCGCTGGGTCCGTGGTTCAAATCCCGGTCACTCCATGTGAGATCTGTGCTGGACAAAACGTAGGCAGACAGGTTTTTCCCGGGTACTCCGGTTTTCCCTGTCAAAATTTCATTCCAGCAACACTCTCCACAGTCATTCAATCATTGCCCCAGAGGAGTGCGTCAGGCCTCGGCAGCCGGCACAGTCCATATCCTCGCCGCTAGATGGGGGCTTCATTCATTCCATTCCTGACCCGGTCGAAGACTGGAAGCAGGCTGCGGATTTTCATTTTCAGTTAGTCTTAATGAAGCCAATGGCCATATATTTTATTTTTAGGTCGGGTCAAGGAAGGCATTTTGGAAGGAAAGTGGCCGTGGGCCTATGAATGGAGCCGTCCCGGCATTTGCCTGGGGGTGAAAATGGAAAACCATGCAAACCATTTTCAGGATGGCTGAGCTGGGATTCTAACCCACGCTCTCCCGATGGCAGCGAAGCACAAGGTAGCACGTTAGCGCTTCGACAGCAGTTAAAAGGAACTCAAACCAGTCTAAGAACGCAAATGCAAAAGGAACGTTAAGCCTATAAAATTATTATTATTATTATTATTATTATTATTATTATTATTAAAACTCAGCAATCTCTCTAGGCTTATGCCGTGTCTTGTGTGGGGTTTCGCCTAGGATCACCAAGCTGGCCGTGAATGCCAATATACCATCTTTCTGGAAGCCTCCATAGGGAGGTTAAGGCTGCTTGAGCTTTCAGCTCTCGCAGTAAAGAGCCGCAGGTATGCTTCATGAAAAGGGAGGTAGTGGGCAGTTCGTTACTCCTGCGGGGGCCGTACACGGACAACAAGAGCTCGCTGATGAGCCAGCTTGGTGTTCCTAAGCGAAACCCCACCCAAGATGCGGCATAAACGTAGAAAAATTGTAGAGTTTTAAGGACACCACGTACTCTTACACGATGAAAATGTCTATTTTTTTTGGCATCACTTTACTAAGTATTTTCTGGGTTTATGCTAAAGGTACAGCTATGATTCTTGTAACATATAAGAAGCGGTATATTCTGAGCTGTTTTTGAACATATAGTGCTACTTTGCTTTTATAGGATGTGTAAAATGAATACAAATTTGGACAGATACATTTCCAAAAAAATGTTGTATAAGTTGCTCAGGTAGGCCTACACATTTCTCAGTTGTTTTTCAGTCAAATACTCTCAAATTTTGTTCACATACTTGGAATGGATCATTGCAGACGAGTAACTACTTTGTTTCATTATTATTGGGACAGAATGCAAGAAAAAAATCCGAACTCTTTCTTTTTAAATTTATTCAAAAATATGTATCAATTTTTCTCTTCCCAATCCATGTCTACGATGTTTTGGAAGTGAAAATAGGTTAACATTCAAGTACTCCATTAGGCAAGTTAATGTAATAAAAATAGCCCTCTATCTTATATGGTTTGCTAGTTATTGGTACATATACATGAAAAATGAGTATTAACGGAAAACAGATGGCAAAGTTAAAAGTTAATTATTCAGGAGACGCTAATTTTAAAAAACGAATTTAAGGTACTTGTAGACATCAAAACTCCAACAAACTATATATATTTGGATTCAGAAAAGAATGAAGAATTTTATGGCGCCAAAATAAAAAAAATGATTTTTTTCATCATGCAAGAGTACGTGGTGTCCTTCACTAGCCGTGAAAGCCGATATACCATTGTTATTATTGTTTATATTTTGACATCACGGCAAATACCCGGCTACATCTATATATATATATAACTCAGTGTTCGTTTGTCTGTCTGTTATTTATACAAATCTACACTGTTTCACCGATCTGAAACAAAATGTGTATACTTACCCTTTGGAACCCGACGAGTAACACTGTCTACTTTAAATTTCGGACAGACCCCTTCATTCCCTGCAGCTAGGCACTTTTGCACAAATCTACACCGTTTCACCGATCTAATAACTCGACGGACATATTGTCGCTAGGCGACAACGACTAACACTGTATCATGATAGTCAATGCCGCACAATTGATGGACAGATTGTCACTAGGCAACAACGATTTACTCTGTATCATGATAGTCCGGCAATAGTACATTATGCAACGAGCCTATAATGGCTATAATTAAGACACGAGTATTTGTTTATAAAACGAGCGTATGCGAGTTTTATAATTTCCATACGAGTGTCTTAATTATCATTATAGGCGAGTTGCATACGACTGTTTATGTTCGACGATAATTATAACTTTATTATATGTTTTAACATAAATATTCATAAATATCTGTTGAGAGTCAGCTACTGGAATTTTGTGATCGCAGAGCGAGCGTTGGGTGTTATACCTTCGTCTTTCAAGAGCTTTGAACGGCCGACGCATGCGCTCTGTGGGCTTGCAATGCCATATGGAGCCATATGTTTACATCAGCCGTCCCTCAGTAATATTGTCACCGCAGTCATTTGAAGACAATGCGCTGTGTAGAAATTAGTGTTAGTGATTTTAAGGTACTGTGCTATTTCTTGTCTCATATTCGCCAGTTTATTTACGCGAACATATGGACGGTGGGTATTCCATGTCGGTAATTTATTATAGTTCGATGTTGTGTTTATGTCCGACATGTTGGATTTTGAGCGCATGCGCGAAATTATCGTTACCTAATTGGTCAATGAACGAGCTCTGATTGGCTGGAGAAACTGTATCGTAATGAAAAACGGTGTTATAATGACCATCATTATGATACAGTTTTCAAACACATAATAGTGAGGGTCGAACATAAAATTTGTTAAAGGACACATGGGAAAACTGACCGACTGACAATCAACGATTGTATTGGACTGTAGTATTCTGTATGCTATCGTATGCACAGTTAATCAGCATATTAGCAAAATGTAATGTAATGCTATCCTGTCAGAGAAACATAGTGGCAAACATTCCTACATTCTCCTATCACCATTTTGCAGATTCCATGCATAGACAGTTGTTATTTCATTTGCGAGGCTTAGACATCGTGGTCATGTTGCCCCGTGTTCATGGGTGTGTGTGTGTATACTTTTTGTGATAACCTGCGTTATTGTGATTGTTGCACTAGCATGTGTAAATTGGAGATAGAATATGGTATTTGATGCCATTTTTCAGTGTTGCTTAAGGATTTATTGGACTGTAGTATTCTCTATGCTATCGTATGCACAGTAAATCAGCATATTAGCAAATTGTAATGTAATGCTATACTGTTAGAGAAAATTAGTGGCAAA
Source organism: Meconema thalassinum (assembly GCA_946902985.2). Lineage (NCBI taxonomy): Eukaryota > Metazoa > Arthropoda > Insecta > Orthoptera > Tettigoniidae > Meconema > Meconema thalassinum. The sequence goes on along the minus strand of OX336388.2, from coordinate 1,375,943,914 downwards.
CATTCCTACATTCTCCTATCACCATTTTGCAGTTTTCGTGTGTAGACAGTTGTTATTTCATTTGCGGAGCTTAGACATCGTGGTCATGTTGCTCCGTGTACATAGGTGTGTGTGTTTGTGTATAATTTTTGTGATAACCTGCGTTATTGTGATTGTTGCACTAGCATGTGTTAATTTGGAGTTTGAATATGGTATTCGAAGCCATTTTTCAGTGTTGTTCGAGGATTTATTGGACTGTGTATTCTCTACGCTATCGTATGCACAGTAAATCAGCATATTAGCAAAATGTAATGTAATGCTATCCTGCTAGAGAAAATTAGTGGCAAGCATTCATACATTCTCCTATCACCATTTTGCAGTTTTCATGTGTAGACAGTCGTTATTTCATTCGCGGGGCTTAGACATCGTGGCCATGATGCCCCATGTACATGGGTTAGTGTGTAGAATGTTTGTGATAACCTGCGTTATTGTGATTGCTGCACTAGCATGTGTAAATTGGAGATAGGATATGGTAATTGAAGCAATTATTTCAGTGTTGCTCAAGGATTTATTGGACTGTAGTATTCTCTATACTATCGTATCCACAGTTGATATTTTATTTGCGGGGCTTAGATATCGTAAACATGTTGCCCCGTGTGCATGGGTGTGTGTGTAGAATTTTTGTGATAACCTGCGTTATTGTGATTGTTGCACTAGCATGTGTTAATTTGGAGTTTGAATATGGTATTTGAAGCCATTTTTCAGTGTTGTTCGAGGATTTATTGGACTGTGTATTCTCTACGCTATCGTATGCACAGTAAATCAGCATATTAGCAAAATGTAATGTAATGCTATACTGTTAGAGAAAATTAGTGGCAAACATTCCTACATTCTCCTATCACCATTTTGCAGTTTTCGTGTGTAGACAGTTGTTATTTTATTTGCGGAGCTTAGACATCGTGGTCATGTTGCTCCGTGTACATGGGTGTGAGTGTGCGTATAATTTTTGTGATAACCTGCGTTATTGTGATTGTTGGACTAGCATGTGTAAATAGGAGATAGGATATGGTAATTGAAGCAATTATTTCAGTGATGCTCAAGGATTTATTGGACTGTAGTATTCTCTATACTATCGTATCCACAGTTGATATTTTATTTGCGGGGCTTAGATATCGTAGTCATGTTGCCCCGTGTGAATGGGTGTGTGTGTAGAATTTTTGTGATAACCTGCGTTATTGTGATTGTTGCACTAGCATGTGTTATTTGGAGTTTGAATATGGTATTTGAAGCCATTTTTCAGTGTTGCGCAAGGATTTATTGGATTGTAGTATTCTCTACGCTATCGTATGCACAGTAAATCAGCATATTAGCAAAATGTAATGTAATGCTATACTGTTAGAGAAAATTAGTGGCAAACATTCCTACATTCTCCTATCACCATTTTGCAGTTTTCGTGTGTAGACAGTTGTTATTTCATTTGCGGAGCTTAGATATCGTGGTCATGTTGCTCCGTGTACATAGGTGTGTGTGTGTGTATAATTTTTGTGATAACCTGCGTTATTGTGATTGTTGCACTAGCATGTGTTAATTTGGAGTTTGAATATGGTATTCGAAGCCATTTTTCAGTGTTGTTCGAGGATTTATTGGACTGTGTATTCTCTACGCTATCGTATGCACAGTAAATCAGCATATTAGCAAAATGTAATGTAATGCTATCCTGCTAGAGAAAATTAGTGGCAAGCATTCATACATTCTCCTATCACCATTTTGCAGTTTTCATGTGTAGACAGTCGTTATTTCATTCGCGGGGCTTAGACATCGTGGCCATGATGCCCCATGTACATGGGTTAGTGTGTAGAATGTTTGTGATAACCTGCGTTATTGTGATTGTTGCACTAGCATGTGTAAATTGGAGATAGGATATGGTAATTGAAGCAATTATTTCAGTGTTGTTCAAGGATTTATTGGACTGTAGTATTCTCTATACTATCGTATCCACAGTTGATATGTAATTTGCGGGGCTTACATATCGTAAACATGTTGCCCCGTGTGCATGGGTGTGTGTGTAGAATGTTTGTGATAACCTGCGTTATTGTGATTGCTGCACTAGCATGTGTAAATTGGAGATAGGATATGGCAATTATTTCAGTGTTGCTCAAGGATTTATTGGACTGTAGTATTCTCTGTCTATACTATCGTATCCACTGTTGATATTTTATTTACGGGGCTTAGATATCGTAAACATGTTGCCCCGTGTGCATGGGTGTGTGTGTGTGTAGAATGTTTGTGATAACCTGCGTTATTGTGATTGTTGCACTAGCATGTGTTAATTTGGAGTTTGAATATGGTATTTGAAGTCATTTTTCAGTGTTGCTTAAGGATTTATTGGACTGTAGTATTCTCTACGCTATCGTATGCACAGTAAATCAGCATATTAGCAAAATGTAATGTAATGCTATACTGTTAGAGAAAATTAGTGGCAAACATTCCTACATTCTCCTATCACCATTTTGCAGTTTTCGTGTGTAGACAGTTGTTATTTCATTCGCGGAGCTTAGACATCGTGGTCATGTTGCTCCGTGTACATGGGTGTGTGTGTGTGTATAATTTTTGTGATAACCTGCGTTATTGTGATTGTTGCACTAGCATGTGTTAATTTGGAGTTTGAATATGGTATTTGAAGCCATTTTTCAGTGTTGTTCAAGGATTTATTGGACTGTGTATTCTCTACGCTATCGTATGCACAGTAAATCAGCATATTTGCAAAATGTAATGTAATGCTATCCTGCTAGAGATAATTAGTGGCAAGCATTCATACATTCTCCTATCACCATTTTGCAGTTTTCGTGTGTAGACAGTTGTTATTTTTTTGCGGGGCTTAGATATCGTAGTCATGTTGCGCCGTGTGCATGGGTGTGTGTGTAGAATTTTTGTGATAATCTGCGTTATTGTTTTTGTTGCACTAGCATGTGTAAATACGGTATAAAGCTCAATGTTGGTTTGTCTGTCTGTTATTTATACAAATCCACGCCGTTTAACCGATCTGACCAAAATTTGTATACTTACCCTTTGGAACCCTGCGAATAACACTGTCTGCATGAAATCTTGGACAGACCACTCCATTCTCTGCATTTAGGCCCTTTGGCACAAATCTACACCGTTTCACCGATCTGAACCAAAATGTGTATACTTACCCTTTGGAGCCCTGCGAGTAGCACTGTCTACATGAAATTTCGGCCAGACCACTCCATTCCCTACATTTAGGCCCTTTGTCACAAATCTTCACCGTTTCACCAATCTGAACCAAAATTTGTATACTTACCCTTTGGAACCCTGCGAGTAACACTGTCTACATTAAATTTCGTTCAGATCACTCCATTCCCTGCATTTAGGTCCTTTGGCACAAATCTACACCGTTTCCCCAATCGGAACCAAATTTTACATACTTACGCTTTGGAACCCGACGAGTAACACTGTCTATGAGACATTTCGGACAGACCACTCCATTCCCTGCATTTAGGCCTTTGGCACAAGTCTACATCGTTTCACCGATCGTAACCAAACTTATTGTACTTAGTCTTTGGAACCCTGCGGGTAACACTGTCCACTTGATATTTTGGACAACACTCTCCATTCCCTTCATTTAGAACAACAGTCAAAATGAACTTGAAAACTACGTTTTAAGGTCCTAGAACCATTCATGTCCGTATAGTGTAACTGTAAGAATATTTTAATAAGTCAATTGTTGGCTGGCAATGCGAGCTGCATCACGTCACCCCTACCAGAATTGCGAAAATAGTTACAACTTGCGCTTCTTATAAATTGGAGTCACGGGGAGTAATTATTGCAAGAAGATTTCTTAGGCTCCTTAAAACAGTTATCATCATGAAAATATTATGCCTGTATATAAGTGCGATGGTGTTGGTGCAGTACATAGCATTGGTGCTTTCAAATTTACTTTCATTTATTCAGATCCTTATCCTTGAGCGGTATGTGGCGATAAATGACACTATTGCTACTTCAGGAGTTCGGGACAGTCGAAGTTTTCCAAAGTGCTCTGATTATTTTCCTATGGCACTATGTGACAAAAGACGACACCATTGATCTCAACTTTTCTAACAGCCAATGAGATATAGGCCCAAAGCAGTGTCTTTTATTTCACATACTCAGGCAACAGTAAGAGCACAGAGAGAAAACTCAAGAATGGTTTACCCCAAGGATCAGTTCTGTCCCCTCTACTGTTCAATCTATACATCTCTGATCTTCCTGAGACAAATTGCAGGAAATTCTGTTATGCTGATGATCTTGCACTAGCCACACAGCACCAAGATCTCAAGAAAACTGAGGAAATCCTCACAAGGGACCTGTCCACTCTAGAGGTCTATTTCAAGAAATGGAGACTCAGTCCTAGTGCAAGTAAAACAGAAGTGTCATGCTTCCACTTAAATAACCGACTGGCTAACAGCAAATTGAACATAAGCTTCTGTAACCGAGTTCTTCGTCATAACTGGTTTCCTAAATATCTTGGTATAACCTTAGATCGCACTTTATCATTCAAGCAACATCTATTGAACTTATCAAAGAAACTGAAAACTCGGAACAACATTCTTCAGAAACTGTGTGGGACCACTTGGGGATCTACTGCAAGCACTCTACGACATTCTGCCCTTGGTCTGGTTTACTCCAGTGCAGAGTACTGCTCTCCAGTATGGTTAAATAGCCCGTATACCCGATATGTTGACACGCAGCTAAACAACAGCATGCGCCTTATTTCGGGCACAATCAGATCCACGCCAATCCATTGGCTCCCGCTGCTCACGGGAATAATTCCACCTGATCTGCGCAGATCGAATGCCCTATTAAGAGAGTACCAAAAAATCTGCAGAAATCCTGAACTACCCATACAAGAAGACATCCCTGCACTCAATCTTCAAAGATTGAAGTCACGCCATCCACCTTTGCGTGATGCTACCGACATGGCTCACAACAACTTCGACGCTGTGAAAGTTTGGAAAGACCGTTGGGAAACTTCCACAGACTTGTCCCAACACAACATCTTTTCTGGTGCGCAAATTGCTAGTGGATTACATCTACCACGCAGGCAGTGGGCCACTCTTAACAGAGTTCGGACAGGCCATGGAAGATGCAGGGACTCACTCTACAAGTGGAACTGTTTAACGTCACCAGAATGCGACTGTGGTGCTCCACGGCAAACCATCGCTCATATCGTCGGCAGCTGCAAGCTGAGAGCCTACTCGGGTAGATGGGCTGATTTCTTGATCCCATCAGAGGCAGCACTAAAGTGGATCGAAGGATTGGACATTTCTATTTGAAATTGTTTCTTGTTATTGTATCATATTTAATTGTATATATGTTACTTATGCCATACGCTAATAATAATACTCCTCTTTCCAAAAATATTTTTCAATTCGTTTGTCAATTACATGTGTCAGTACTGTAGTTAGTAAATAGCCGTTTCTCCATTCATTATTGTCATAACAATTACGGGAAAATGACCTGAATGTTACGTCCATTATACTGTTCTACTTATCACCCCCCCCCCCCCCACCACCACCACCACCACAAAAAGTTATATTTTTAAAATACTTTTTTCTGTTAGTTTAATTATTATGTGCCAGTTCTGTAGTAGTATTTATTATCATCCATAAAACAAATAAATCCAACGGGCGAAGCCGGACACTACTGCTAGTTTTAAATAACAGTCTGGTTCGGCCTTAGCAAGAACCTTCTGTACTGAAATACAATGTATGTAAATTACACTGTACAGAAACCTCACACACATAACATTAATTTCGTGTCCGCGCTCTACACGATTCTCCTTCATTTTGTCCCAAAGGGGATCTTTAACGTACCAGTGCACCCTCGAATGCTCACTGATTGCAACCGTGGGCACAGGAGGCATACTGCGCCACGCAACCAGTCATATAGTGAACTCTGGAATATCAGTATATTTCAAGAATTCACACAGGCCTATATCTCGCTAACGATTCCTCTATACCAATGAAAAAAATACTTTCTACCTTTTTAGCCTACTTTTCTCATTTTGCAAAAATGTGGAAAATATAGACATTTGAGATCGATCCGGAAAAATATGTGTTTGTCTCTCTGTCCTTCTGTCTGTGTTCGTGCCCCCCCCCCCCCCTTTGCCCCCTATCAACTCCTAAATGGCTGCAGCTATCGAAACCAAATTTGGTAAGAGTAAAGATCTATACCTGAATATCGCACGGCCATATTTGAAATTGACGTCAGTGCTACCAACTGCTGAAAACTCGCAATTGAAATTTGAGCTCTATGTTGGAGATCTCCGAAGTTATGCATGCGAACTATTTCAAAATTGACACACATATCTATATATATGAAAATCAATTTTACGTGATAGTTTGTGTGTCTGTCTGTCAGTCTGTGGGTGTGTATTGAACCCGAGGGGGTTAGGCTGACTGGTATCGAACGTGGATCTCGGAGATAAGTTGAGCTCAGAATGAAGGTTCCACCAGGGAACGAACACGAGATCTGTTGAGGGAGTTTTAGTTGTAAAAACCCCTAGAGGAAATTACATATTTAATCACTGGTGTGATATCAACTGATGCTGACATTATTTATTAAAATAATGCAGGGAAAATGAGTGGAATACAGCGTTATTGGGCTGTATGAAGTAAGCTATGCTGCATTTGAGCACAGAAGTTGGAGAGTTTGACATTTTACTAATGACTCCAGAATTGTGGGTGGAGACTCTTGGAGCCTTGTCACTCTCGCTGACCTACTTAAGTCGTCTGAAGCAGGTCAGGGGGTGAAATAATGACCATGTTCTTCCCCGTTACAGAAAAAAAACGAGAGTGGAAGGGGAAGATCCCAATGAAAATTAGTGATTACTCGTGATTGGAGCAACGCAGTGACATGAATCTTTATCCAGGAGGCTATTTATCGAGCCATTAAACTGTGAAATCAAGGCATATTTAATGGAATGCGCAAGGACACACTACTTTGGGAGTTTGCGGAATGTTATACTCATGCTATCAGGGATTTTTACAGGACGCCGCATACCCACGCCATGGCTAAGGCAATTAATATTAATTAATTGGCCGATCGATCCTCGAGCACGCATTCAGATATGTGATCAGCGAGGAAAAAGGAACAATATGAGTATTATTTCAAGACCAGAATCATCCTGGGAAAGAAGATGACACTGCGAGGGAATCCTCGGTCTACTTTTTCTTGTGAAACGAATATAAGGGTGTGGACCCTTGTCAAGTCAAGTCAAACAGTTGGAGCAGTTGGAACAGACTCTAGCGCGGAGCGTATGTCGCTCTGGCCCAGGAAAGGACGCGCACACAAAGACTTGAACATTTTAGTGTTAATCAGTATATTCGCCGTGCAGTGTAATGCACCAATTGATAATATAATCATGCATAGTCATGAAGTAATAATAAGTACTGTAATCAACAAACTTTATTATGCGAAATGCGCGTTACCGAAGTCAAGGAGGGAGGCTCGGACTTCAGTTTGGGAAGCCGTGCAGTAAAACTTTTATAATACTTGTTATTAAGGACAGTCGTGCCGAATGTGTATAGTCGGCAGTACGAGCAATTGTTAGTGTTCACATAGAAAAGTACCGTGTGATATGCTAGGCAGAACTATTGAGAGTAAGAATTTGTATAAATACAATGTACAATGTTGAGCGCAGTGTTTAAAATATTGATTGGTTATACAGATCTTAGTATGCCGGATTGCGCAGGCATAAACTTTATGACGCGATTGGTGAAATGTCATAAGAATACCAATAATTAACGTTCATGACGATATGTAAGCATATTCATGCCAGATCAGGAAGTTTATCGAAGGATAATTGATAGACAGTTGGTGAATCCGTAGGCAGATAATCGAGACTTTCAATCAGGATGTGGATAGGAGCGAGGAAGAGGCCGTCAACATCTGCAGTTCTGATATCTTGGCAGGAAATTTCAACCAGTAAAGAATGTAAATAGTGACGTGTGTTTTGTAGTGATCATATGTGAAATATCTTTTAAATTAATATTATAACAAGTGCTATAAAGTGTCATGTGTAAGGAAGCGATAGCTTCATCATAGAAATGGAAAGTACCGTGTGTTTTAGGAGGCAAAGGTTTTATAAGATGTGTATTATCAGTGTGAAAATGCCTCGCTAATTATGCAAATGGCAGGCGATACTGGAAGATATGAGTGGTTGGAGCCACCTGGATAAGCCTATGTAAGTACCGCACAAATCATGATTTTATAGAAGTTATAGCCCACTGCATGTAATGTGATTTCAGAATTATAAAATGTGCCAGTAAGATTCAGTATTAGGAGGTAGACCCTCAAACGTTTATGGTTGTTTTGGTTATTGTAGAGTTGAGATGTTTTTATACATCAGTGAGTGGATTAATCGTTACCACTATTAATAAAATGGCAAATCAGTTATGTAAAAACTTAACGTAACGAACACGGATGTTCGATTATTAAAATGGTTACGGTGTGTCGGGTTATGGTAATTTATGTCAGTAATAATAATAATAATAAGAAGAAGAAGAAGAAGAAAAGGTATAAACGAATACATCAGGGTAAAATGTTGTAAGCAAGAAATATTCACGCTAATTGGAATATTTATCTATCCAAGCAGTAAGATTATACATTAAGGGATGAGAAAGAAAGTTAATATCAGAGTAGGCCTATATTGTGTTAATGGGAATATAATTATGAAAGGAAATGGAAGAGTTTAATAGTGAATTGAATTTGTAGCTTGTGAATAAGCTTGTAGAGTGATTGATAGATTTCTCTTACTAATTAAAGGACGAGATCATAGCATCGGGTCATGGAGCCATGTAATCTGTTCGACGTGTGAAATCTCGTATAGCCTAGGGCGTACCGAGATATTTATTATGTGCCAGAGTGTATTTAGTGTTGTACCCTAACTCTGATGATGGATATGGAATGTTCCGGGTTCGAATCCTGTGGTAGGTGAGAGGAGAACAATGGAAACCTCTGCACCATACCTGATCGACCGAGAACTTGCTATTGAATGATTCGGCTCTTGTGAAGCGGATCTTATTGACGGCAGCTTGTGACTGACCGTAGCATTTATTAAGATACCGGCTAGCCAACTCGACCTGTGGTGGATGAATCTCGTGCCATCATATAATTAAATGGGCCTATTGAGGCCAGTTATTAATATCCTAAGGTTAGGAATAAATGTTTAAGCTCGTCCAGAACCTAAATTGCATACCATTCAGTTTAAATCATATGGGATATGTGCGTCATTGTGACCACACTATTGTATTTAGAATCTTGTTACTGCTTGGGGATAAAAGCCAGGAGTCAGAAAGCAAGGGACGGTGCACGTGCTGTGACCGCTCCACTCCGCTCCATTGTATACGAGCCGGTCTAAGGGGGCTGAGTTGTAAAACGAACCGTGAAAGTGAACGTTTAGAAAGGACAGATTTGAGGCCCTGCTTGTTATGAAAGGAAGCATTGTTATATTGTGTAATGAATTTATGTGGTTTAAAACACATTGGTAATCATAGATCACCCTGATGGTTTAAATTTTAGCAATCTTACGAATGGTTGGAAGTTGCATTTTATACTGACACTGACACGTATTTATGAAGTTGGGCACTAGATGCCACAGGCTACGCTCGCAAGGGTAGCTTAATAATACCATCCAACACAGCGGTAACGGATGTTGGAATTGAAATCACAACGGCATGCAGTGGAACTATAAAAAAAGGGAAGTGTAGGGGTAGATTTACATATTTGTGGAGTTGCAAGTAGATTTGTTGGGCAACCCATGAATTGGCTAATGCATGATAAAGCATTTGGTGGAAGAGAGAAACAACACACAAACGGTACACATAATGTAAAAGTAAGATGTGTTGTAAGAAACAAGTAATTTTGTGAAATTTAAGAAGTCACACAAGGTGACATAAGAGTAAAAGTACAGTTTGTGTGAAAGTTACATGTGCATCAGCGCACTAGAGTGAAGTTTGAAGTCTAACCTAAGGGTAAAGGATTGAATAATCATATGGATTTAATATGATCAAATATGTGAATAATTAGTGGATTGTGGGAGTAATTTTGCTTAGTTTGTGTATTATATTTGTTGAGATTGTGTTTGAAGCCATGATTAAATGCTGTATTTAAGTCTTTAGAATAGAGTTGTGCTTTATCATTGTAGAGTTGATGCCTTTTAGTCTCAAATCAAAAATATGCAACTGTTCAGTGGGAGAACGGTACACGCCGAGAACTGAAGCTAGCTGGAGGCAGAAGCATGTTTTCCATGGAAATTACTCACATGGGTGCATGGAGATTGATGTCCTGTACAGTGATTTGAGCTATAGGTACAACTAAAGTCGGTCTAGATTTAGTGCAAACAACTCTAGTAAAGTAACGACTAACATGAATTAGGGGATGACCGCATCTAACCTTAGCTAAGCTCCGATACAAACAATATAAATTTTGACATACACCTTAATTACCATGATCCAGGTAACATGGGGCGGTATTATTCTATCGTGGAATCGCCTCAGTAATGCAATATGTATATCTTGGCATTGCAAGACCTGATCTTCATTTTATTATCATGGCGCCCAGGTTTGTGGAGCTTATGGGATTTAGGGAAACCCCATAGATTTTTATGGTATTTCATGGGGAAAACCTTAGTAATAATTGTTTGCCTCAAACTGTGTTTGAGTGATTTTTGAGTTCAGTAGGCGTTTGACGTAACGCAGAATCTCTCTATTGAGAAGAGAATTACCCAAGGGTATGAGCGCTACGCACCCAATCCACAATTTATCCTAAAATTCAAAGGTTTAGTACAATCTTGCAATATGTGTTTTGTATCTCTCTTTAAAACGTATCCACACATGTTTCCAGGAAGCCTGCCTGTATCTCAAAGTGTATTGTTGTAAGAAAGGCTGGTACAGAGGAGATTTTGCAGGTGATTGCAGGGTTGAGACAGCATTTTGACGCTGTTAATGAACAGAATAAGCAGGAAGCCAAGGCTTTCCAGGATGAAATAAACACTCGTTAAATGCCAATCAGGAGGCAATTAATAATAACCAGGTTGAATTGAGTAATCGTTTAGATGCCAATCAGCTGGCAATTAATGCAAATCAGGTTGCAATGAATGCTAATCAGATTGAAATAAACAACCGATTGGATGCAAATCAGGTTGAAATAAATGATAAGCTAGGTCAAATTCAAGAGACAATTATGACCGAAGTAACAGAAACTGTTGTAAGCATTATATCAGAAATGCAGGTTAAGACAGATAAACGTTTCGAGGCTATAGAAGCCAAACTTGAAAGTAATTTACAGGCATGTAAGCACGCGCAGGATGAAACCAACAGTAGGTTAGATGCGCTGTCTAATGACATTAAGGATATTCAAATCCAAAATGAGGCGAATCTCGAACGCCAATGAAACAGTTTTCAGAATTTACTAGAACGGTAGATCAGAGGTTAGAAGAAAACGACAATAAGTGGGACGAGAAATTGAAAAGCTATGCTAGAGCGATTAACGGTGATCTAAAGAAGCAGGATCAGAACATATTAGATCAATGTCAGGAAATAGGAGAGATTAAGGCTGTCGTTAACGAGAGTAAAGAGCTGGTAGACAATATGAAGGGTCAGATGAGCAAAGTTCATCAAGAACTGGACCAAATCCAAAGCGACGTTATTATCGTTAATAAAAGACAAGAGGAGAACAGAGGAGAAATTGTTAAGGTCCGGAATGAAATGTCAAAGGTCAATGGACACATTCAAGAGGAAATTAAATGGGTGAGAGAAGAACTCGAAGTGAGAGAAGGCCAGAAGACAGAGGCAAGCGACAAGACCCTTGCTCACATGAAGGAAGATGTAGAGGATGAAATATCCCATATCAAGCAAAGCCTGAAGGAAGATAAGCAGAAAATATTTCAAGTGGCCGAAGAAAATAGAGATAGGCTTACCAGAATAGAAAAAGAGGTAATTACTCGAATGGAAAGAGCAGAGATGCGCCACAATCAAATGGAGACTAGGATAATCGCACAGGAGGAAACCCTAATGAAAGATTCTAAGTCAAGTGAAGGCAGTGTGGAGGATATGAGGAAAACTAGGTGGGCAGATTTAGAAACCCAGCCTATAATAAGGAACGCTACAGGCCCAGGCGAAAGTACTTATAAGACGCCAGGTGCACCAGTTGCAGCCTCTACGCCACATGAAAATGCTATGCACTCCCAGGTGATAAACGTAATTAGAGCAATAGAAGAGAAACCGAGAAAATTCTCAGGTAGCCATTGTAATATGACACCGAAGTATTGGCTGAAGGAAGTGTCTGAATATTTGAATGATACGCGGATACCACAAGAGCGCAGGCTACGAGCCTTCGTGAAACTAACAGAGGGAGAATGTGCGTTATGGTTTCGCAGCTTCCGTTATACTTTCGATACTGTAGAGGAGTTTGGGGAGGCCTTTTTGAATCGGTACTGGGATCCAATAACACAGCAGAATTTACGATTGGATTTGTATTCGAAGAGATACAGCACCAACAATCCAACGAAGTACGCAGAATTCTTTATCTCTCAGATGTGTCGGTTCAAGGAACTTGACCAAAAACCTAGCGAGCTGGAGCTATGTATTGCTATTGCCTAGCAGCTTCCGTAAGAAATCCAAAGGCTGCTAATCTCAGCAAATGCAAAAACCGCTATGGAAATGGAGACAGTTCTTAGGCAACTGGACCTCACAACGTCCAATACTATGCATCAGAATCGAACCGTGGAACAGGTACACGTGACCAACACGCAGACTGACCAGTACCAAGCTCCGAAGAACAACAAAGCTACTAGCACTGAAACGTTAGATTCCAACGGACGTCAATGGGAACAGGAACCCAGAAGATGGCAGCCGAAGTATAAAGGGAATGCTGGTAGAGGAAGAGGAGGCCGAAATTCTTGGAATAAACAGAATACCAGGGGTAGACCGTACCAAAACAATGGAGGTAACAATGGCCAAGAAGGCAACAATAGGAATTGGAGACCCCAGGAAAAAAGACGTAACTTTGATGACGAGGTAGAGGAACGCTATCACGCTTCATTGCAATACCTCAATGAAAGGGGAGAAGAGCCCCAGAAGCAACAAGTTCGCTGGCAAGAAGCTATGCAGAATAGGACGTCGCCAGACAGATATGGAGACGGAGCCAAAAGTTTGGAGTTACAGCGCAGTGAACAGGAGAGAAGAAACTCTAAGGGGACTGGCGCTGTAGAAAAAAAAAACTCCAAAATTAGAAGAATTTGAGAATGATGGATGGAAGTCGGTCAACATCATTAATTGGATAGCCAAACCAGAAGAGAGTTAATTGAGGATATAGGAGGATCACAGGTCATGGTCAAACGAGAATTGCCCATTATTTTAGTAAGAGTGGCAGGGTTGAAAATAAGAAGTCTGTTAGACACGGGTTCAACAGTGTGTCTTATGACACAAGCTTTGTATAATGAGATAGCGCAGAGAGAAAATGTTTTGAAAATACCTATCTCAAGTGTCAAAATAAAACGTGTCATTCCAGACAGAACGATGATATGCAAATATCAGGTATTCCTTGATTTACAGATAGGAGACTCTATGTTTTCACAAAGTTTTCTACTAGTAAACAAACTGCCTTTTAACCTGATTATTGGGGCACAGTTTATAAGGGAATACAGAGTGGTAATAGACCTATCACAGGACAGAGTTATGCTCCGTGTGAACGAGGAAGCTGAAGGCTTAGAGGTCGCACTCAATCAGAATGAACCAGGGTCAGATGAACAAGTATGGCATACATACGGAGACGTGGCTGAGGAAGAAGTGTTAGCTATTGAGCAGTTAGAAGATGAACTGAAAACACTAGCCGCAGACATGGAGAAAGATCTGGAACCCGAACTGGAAGAAATTATTTCGGAAAAACTAGAAGAAGCAAAAATTGGACCAAGAGAGAAGGAAAATCTAAAAAAAAATATTATTGGAACAGAAGGAAGTCTTTGACTCGAAACCTGGTCGAATAAAGAACTTCATTTATGCTTTCCAAGTTAGTGACTGGACACCATTTAGGCAGAAACCCTACCCTATAGCCGAAAAGCACTATGCTAAGGTCAAAGAGGCAATTCAGGAGATGTTGGAGGCCGGTGTTATTGAGAAAACACCTACGGCTTATGTAAGCCCATTGGTAATCGTACCCAAGACATACGGGACTGTCAGAGTATGCCTGGACCTGAGTCACTTAAATATGAAGGTAATTCCGGAATTCGACCAAGTGCCACCTATTAAAGAAATCCTCAGAAAATTTATAGGGAAGACCATATTTACAAATTTAGTTATCACTTCAAGTTTCCACCATCTTGAATTAGAGAAGAAAACTAGTCTGTTGACAGGATTTATGTTTGATCAACACACATATACATTTTAAGGCTACCCTTTGGTGTGAAAACAGCTGGTTCAGCCCTGATAAGAGCGTTAGATCGCAATCTATCCGATGATGTTAAGGAGAGTACCATCAGATATGTAGACGACATTCTACTCACATCAGAATCTCTGGAGGAACACATGAGAGACCTGAAGAAGTTGCTGGATAACCTTCGAGAAGCTAATTTTAAGGTTAATATCAAGAAATCGCACTTCTAGGGCACGTTATTGATGAAAATGGAGTTAAGCCAAACCCAGATAAATTAGAGGTAATTCGAAATTTTCCTCGACCCACGAAAGTAAAGCACGTCCGACAGTATTTGGGAGTAATTGGATTCTTTTCGAACCACTGCCCAAACTATACTACGACTGTAGCACCCCTGCAGGATCTATTGAAGATAGGCGGCAGGTGGAATTGGACGGAGCAATGTCAAGAAGCATTCGTGAGGTCAAAACAAATGCTTTTGGAATATGTGAAGCTGGGATACCCTGATTATACCTAGAAGTTCATAATACAGACGGATGAATCACTTGTTGGGATAGGAGCGATGCTGTTCCAAGAAAATGTTGATAAGCCCGAAAAGAAAGTTTTTATTGCCTTTATAAGTAGGAGGTTGAAGGCCCATGAGAAAAATTACACGATTACAGAGATAGAGTTGCTCGCAATTTTGTACGCAATGCAGTACTGGCGCAAACTCGTGTATGGTTTTCAAATAGTCCTCAGAACAGACCATAAAGCTTTGACATTTTTGTTAAAAACGGACTTGTCTAGCCAGAGGTTGACAAGATGGTCCCTGTATATTCAACAGTTCAATGTGGAAATAGAATACTGTCCAGGGAAAGAGAATGTAATACCGGACATATTAAGCCGATACCCAAGAGAAGAGGAAACTCTAGCTGTCCAGATTGATAATCGAGATCTGAAGACCTTGGATGACTTGAAGAAACTTACCAACCTACAACGCGAAGACCCGTGGTTGAAGATGATGATTGATTACTTCGAGGGACGCTTAGCAAGGGGAACTGCGTTATACAGAGAGGCAGAGGCATTATCAACAGATTATGTCTGGTAAAATCAGATGTTACACAAGTGGGATGATGTGGAACATACCCGCCAAAGAATTGTTATTCCTGCATCTTTGCAGAGGAGATTGGTGTGGCTAGCACACAGAGCGTTCGGACATCCCGGGATAGACAAAATCACTGCTCTATTGAAAGAAGCATTTACTTGGCCAAAGTTAAGAGAAACTGTGAGAAATGCTATTAGGACATGCGATTTGTGCCAAAGGGTAAAGCCAAATCCCTTTTTAAAGAGGCAACGACCTATTCCGTTGTTACCAGAGAAGCCAAAGCAGCTATTGAGTGTAGACAATTTTGGACCACTGCCTAGAGCACGTAGAGGCAATAGACATATTTTTGTAGCCATGGATGTATTCTCAAAAATGGTGGTATTATGCCCCATACAGAAGACTAGCTCAAAGCAGGTTTTGAAACGCCTGAAAGAGAGTTATTCCGATACTTGGGAAACCGGATAACCTACTCTCGGACCATGGAAGCTGCTTCACTAGCGCAGAATTTCGTCGGGAATTGGAAAATTTAGGAATTAGGCAGATTTTATCTACCATTCGCCATCCTGAGGCAAGTCCAGTTGAGCGTGTTATGAGAGAGATACAGAAGTACATGAAAATTTACTGCTCTGAAGAGAACTGGAGATGGATCGATTTCTTGGATGTAATAGAATATTGCATAAATAATACTGTGCATGAGGCGACAGGTCAGGTGCCCGTGACTCTACATTTGGATCAGAGACCGGAGATACCATGGACTGGTGTTATTCCATTACCTGTAGACAGCCAGGACGAAATCGAGGATCCAACGAACCTTCGAATATCTCCAAGCACAGGCTGAGAGACGCAGAGAAGGAATCGTGCGAAGCGATATCACAGACCGCTTCTCGTTGGGGAAAAAGTTTTAGTTCGGAAGCCAGCCAGTTCAGATCCAGAAGCACGGAAGTATAAAAAGTTCATTTTTGGATATCACGGCCCGTTCGAGGTGATCAGAGACCTACAGAATAATGCATACAGAATAAGGCATTTAGAAACAGGAAACGAGGTCGTTATGAATGCAGCCAATCTCAAAATTTACCATTCGCCAGAAGAATTTGACGAACAAGAGGAAGTAATAGCAGCGCACACCCAACTGGACGTGGACAGCAAAGTCAGCCAGGCAGTCAGGCCTGAAGGTTCGCGCAGCAACACGGAACGAGAAACAAGCGGCTTGCCCAATGAAAGGAACGAACGGCTAGAATGCCAGTGCCTGCAAGAGCTTTACAAAGAAATGGACGAAGCGGCTCGGGAGGTCGAAGCGATAAATGAGACCCTCCGTCTAGGGAATGCACAGCTTAGGGCTGAGCGCAGAGTGGAAGGGGGAACCAGACAAACCTACTCACAGCCAGACGAGGTGAAGGACCCCTAATATAAACACAGACAGTGGGACAGTCAGCCGGTTACTTAAAGGAGGTCACTTGCAATTGACTTCTATAAGTTTTGCAAGGGGAATATGAACCCGAGGGGTTTAGGCTGACTGGTATCGAACGTGGATCTCGGAGATAAGTTGAGCTCAGAATGAAGGTTCCACCAGGGAACGAACACGAGATCTGTTGAGGGAGTTTTAGTTGTAAAAACCCCTAGAGGAAATTACATATTTAATCACTGGTGTGATATCAACTGATGCTGACATTATTTATTAAAATAATGCAGGGAAAATGAGTGGAATACAGCGTTATTGGGCTGTATGAAGTAAGCTATGCTGCATTTGAGCACAGAAGTTGGAGAGTTTGACATTTTACTAATGACTCCAGAATTGTGGGTGGAGACTCTTGGAGCCTTGTCACTCTCGCTGACCTACTTAAGTAGTCTGGAGCAGGTCAGGGGGTGAAATAATGACCATGTTCTTCCCCGTTTCAGAAAAAAACGAGAGTGGAAGGGGAAGATCCCAATGAAAATTAGTGATTACTCGTGATTGGAGCAACACAGTGACATGAAAGTTGCACACAGGTGAATCTTTAGCCAGGAGGCTATTTATCGAGCCATTAAACTGTGAAATCAAGGCATATTTAATGGAATGCGCAAGGACACACTACTTTGGGAGTTAGCGGAATGTTATAACCATGCTGTCGGGGATTTTTACAGGACGCCGCGTACCCACGCCATGGCAAAGGCAATTAATATTAATTAATTGGCCGATCGATCCTCGAGCACGCATTCAGATATGTGATCAGCGAGAAAAAAGGAACAATATGAGTATTATTTCAAGACCAGAATCACCCTGGGAAAGAAGATGACACTGCGAGAGAATCCTCGGTCTACTTTTTCTTGTGAAACGAATATAAGGGTGTGGACCCTTGTCAAGTCAAGTCAAACAGTTGGAGCAGTTGGAACAGACTCTAGCGCGGAGCGTATGCCGCTCTGGCCCAGGAAAGGACGCGCACACAAAGACTTGAACATTTTAGTGTTAATCAGTATATTTGCCGTGCAGTGTAAGGGACCAGTTGATAATATAATCACGCATAGTCATGAAGTAATAATAAGTACTGTAATCAACAAACTTTATTAGGCGAAATGCGCGTTACCGAAGTCAAGGAGGGAGGCTCGGACTTCAGTTTGGGAAGCCGTGCAGTAAAATTTTTATAATACTTGTTATTAAGGACAGTCCACGTATGTGTATAGTCGGCAGTACGAGCAATTGTTAGTGTTCACATAGAAAAGTACCGTGTGATATGCTAGGCAGAACTATTGAGAGTAAGAATTTGTATAAATACAATGTACAATGTTGAGCGCAGTGTATAAAATATTGATTGGTTATACAGATCTTAGTATGCCGGATTGCGCAGGCATAAACTTTATGATGCGATTGGTGAAATGTCATAAGAATACCAATAATTAACGTTCATGACGATATGTAAGCATATTTATGCCAGATCAGGAAGTTTATCGAAGGATAATTGATAGACAGTTGGTGAATCCGTAGGCAGATAATCGAGACTTTCAATCAGGATGCGGATAGGAGCGAGGAAGAGGCCGTCAACACCTGCAGTTCTGATATCTTGCCAGGAAATGTCAACCAGTTAGGAATGTAAATAGTGACGTGTGTTTTGTAGTGATCATATGTGAAATATCTTTTAAATTAATATTATAACAAGTGCTATAAAGAGTCATGTGTAAGGAAGCGATAGCTTCATCATAGAAATGGAAAGTGCCGTGTGTTTTAGGTGGCAAAGGTTTTATAAAATGTGTATTCATCACCTTCTTTGCATTTTCCCACTTGTGTGGGGTCTGCCTTCCTGCAATGTTTCCTCCACTTCAATCGATCCATAGCGTCTCGGGGGCGGAGCTTAGTGAGCCGCATGTCATCTCTCACCCTATCCAACCAGCGTGTTTGAGGTCGCCCTCGAGGTCGACGACCCTCCACATTTAGTTGAAGAGCAGTCTTAGCAACTGAGGTTTCACTGCTATGGAGCACATGTCCATACCACCGCAGACGTGATTCACGCATTTTCTCTGTGATTGGGGCAACCTTGAAATCCTTCCGCAAAATGTGTTTTATCAGTGTGAAAATGCCTCGCTAATTATGCAAATGGCAGGCGATACTGGAAGATATGAGTGGTTGGAGCCACCTGGATAAGCCTATGTAAGTACCCCACAAATCATGATTTTATAGAAGCTATAGACCACTGAATGTAATGTGATTTCAGAATTATAAAATGTACCAGTAAGAATCAGTATTAGGAGGTAGACCCTCAAACGTTTATGGTTGTTTTGGTTATTGTAGAGTTGAGACGTTTTTATACATCAGTGAGTGGATTAATCGTTACCACTATTAATAAACTGGCAAATCAGTTATGTAAAAACTTAACGTAACGAACACGGATGTTCGATTATTAAAATGGTTACGGTGTGTCGGGTTATGGTAATTTATGTCAGTAATAATAATAATAATAAGAAGAAGAAGACGAAGAAGAAGAAGAAAAGGCATAAACGCATACATCAGGGTAAAATGTTGTAAGCAAGAAATATTTACGCTAATTGGAATATTTATCTATCCAAGCAGTAAGATTATACATTAAGGGATGAGAAAGAAAGTTAATATCAGAGTATATTGTGTTAATGGGAATATAATTATGCAAGGAAATGGAAGAGTTTAATAGTGAATTGAATTTGTAGCCTGTGAATAAGCTTGTAGAGTAATTGATAGATTTCTCTTACTAATTAAAGGACGAGATCATAGCATCGGGTCATAGAGCCAGGTAATTTGTTCGACGTGTGAAATCTCGTATAGCCTAGGGCGTACCGAGATATTTATTATGTGCCAGAGTGTATTTAGTGTTGTACCCTAACTCTGATGATGGATATGGAATGTTCCGGGTTCGAATCCTGTGGTAGGTGAGAGGAGAACAATGGAAACCTCTGCACCATACCTGTTCGACCGAGAACTTGTTATTGAATGATTCGGCTCTTGTGAAGCGGATCTTATTGACGGCAGCTTGTGACTGACCGTAGCATTTATTAAGATACCGGCTAGCCAACTCGACCTGTGGTGGATGAATCTCGTGCCATCATATAATTAAATGGGCCTATTGAGGCCAGTTATTAATATCCTAAGGTTAGGAATAAATGTTTAAGCTCGTCCAGAACCTAAATTGCATACCATTCAGTTTAAATCATATGGGATATGTGCGTCATTGTGACCACACTATTGTATTTAGAATCTTGTTACTGCTTGGGGATAAAAGCCAGGAGTCAGAAAGCAAGGGACGGTGCACGTGCTGTGACCGCTCCACTCCGCTCCATTGTATACGAGCCGGTCTAAGGGGGCTGAGTTGTAAAACGAACCGTGAAAGTGAACGTTTAGAAAGGACAGATTTGAGGCCCTGCTTGTTATGAAAGGAAGCATTGTTATATTGTGTAATGAATTTATGTGGTTTAAAACACATTGGTAATCATAGATCACCCTGATGGTTTAAATTTTAGCAATCTTACGAATGGTTGGAAGTTGCATTTTATACTGACACTGACACGTATTTATGAAGTTGGGCACTAGATGCCACAGGCTACGCTCGCAAGGGTAGCTTAATAATACCATCCAACACAGCGGTAACGGATGTTGGAATTGAAATCACAACGGCATGCAGTGGAACTATAAAAAAAGGGAAGTGTAGGGGTAGATTTACATATTTGTGGAGTTGCAAGTAGATTTGTTGGGCAACCCATGAATTGGCTAATGCATGATAAAGCATTTGGTGGGAAGAGAGAAACAAAACACAAACGGTACACATAATGTAAAAGTAAGATGTGTTGTAAGAAACAAGTAATTTTGTGAAATTAAAGAAGTCACACAAGGTGACATAAGAGTAAAAGTACAGTTTGTGTGAAAGTTACATGTGCATCAGCGCACTAGAGTGAAGTTTGAAGTCAACCTAAGGGTAAAGGATTGAATAATCATATGGATTTAATATGATCAAATATGTGAATAATTAGTGGATTGTGGGAGTAATTTTGCTTTGTTTGTGTATTATATTTGTTGGGATTGTGTTTGAAGCCATGATTTAATGCTGAATTAAAGTCTTTAGAATAGAGTTGTGCTTTATCATTGTAGAGTTGATACCTTTTAGTCTCAAATCAAAAATATGCAACTGCTCAGTGGGAGAATGGTACACGCCGAGAACTGAAGCTAGTTGGAGGCAGAAGCATGTTTTCCATGGAAATTACTCACATGGGTACAGTATGTCTCCTATGAGTTCATATACCATTCATCCGATTGCGTTGAAACTTGGGTGAGATGTTGAGTACACTCCAAGGAAGGTTTCTGACTTAGTAAATCCATATTACAATAGGTAGCGCACGCGAACATTCAACAAATGAGCGACGATGTGCGAAGCGTTTCAACCAAGTCCCGTATGTGTTCATATACCATTCGTCCGATAGCGATAAAACTTGGGTGAGATGTTGTATACACCTACGTGAAGGTTTCAAAATTAGTGAATACATTTCATAGTAGATAGCACTCGAGTAGATTCAACAAATGAGCGACGACACGTAAAGTGTTTCAACAAAGTCCGTATGCATTCATATACCATTCGTCCGATAGCTATGAAACTTGCGTAAAATGGTGTGTACACTTCAGGGAAATTTTCTGGCTTAGTAAATCCACTTTACAATAGGCAGCGCAGCAGTAGATTCAACAAATGAGCTACGACGCGCGAAGCGTTTCAACAACGTCCCATATAAGGTCATATACCATTCATCCGATAGCGATGAAACTTGGGTGAGATGTTGTGTACACTCCAGGGAAGGTTTCTGGCTTAGTACATCCATTTTACAATGGGTAGCGCACCAGTTGATTCAACAAATGAGCGATGACACGCGAAGCGTTTTAACAAAGTCCCGTATAAGGTCATATACCATTCGTCTGATAGTGATAAATGTTTGGTGAATTGTTGTGTACACTCAAGGAAAGGTTTCTGGCTTAGTAAATCCGTTTTACAATACGAGGCGCACGTTTAGATTCAACAAATGAGTGAATACGCGCGAAGCGCTTCGACAACGTCCCGTATACGTTCACATACCATTCATCCGATTGCGATGAAACTTGGGTGAGATGTTGTGTACACTCCAGGGAAGGCTTCTGGCTGAGTACATCCATATTACAATACGTAGCGCAAGAGTAGAATCAACAAATGAGCGACGACACGCGAAGCGTTTCAACCAAGTCCAGTATGCATTCATATACCGTTCATCCGATAGCTATGAAACTTGCGTGAGATGTTGTGTACACTTCATGGAAGGTTTCTGGCTTAGTAAATCCACTATACAATAGGCAGCGCACAAGTAGATTCAACAAATGAGGGACGACGCGCGAAGCGTTTCAACAAAGTCCCGTATAAGGTCATATACCATTCTGCCGTTAGCGGTGAAACTTGGGTGAAATATGGTGGACACTTCAAGGAAGGTTTCTGGCTTAGTAAATACATTTCACAGTAGGTAGCACACGAGTAGATTCGACAAATGAACGACGACACGCGGAGCGTTTCGATACAGTCCCCTATGTCTTCATATCCCATTAGTCCGATAGCGATGAAACTTGGGTGAGATGTTGTGGACACTTACGTGACGGTTTCTTATTAGTAAATACATTTTACAGTAGGTAGCGCACGAGTAGATTCAACAAATGAATGACGGGCGCGAATCGTTTAAACAAAATCCGGTATGCGTTCATATACTATTCATCCGATTGCGATGAAACATTGAACAGTTATTGTGTACACGCCAGGGAAGGGTTTCGACTTAGTAAATCCATTTCACAATAGGTAGCGCACGAGCATATGCAACAAATGGGTGACGACGCGCGAAGCGTTTCAACAAAATCCCCTATGCGTTCATATAACCTTCTTCGATTGTGATGAAACCTTGATGAGTTGTGTACACGCCAGGGTAGGGTTTCGACTTAGTAAATCCATTTCTCAATAGGTAGCGTACGAGTAGAATCAACAAATGAGTGACAGCGCACGAATCGTTCAAACAAAATCCCGTATACGTTCATATGCCATTCATCCGATTGCGATGAAACTTTTGAAAGTTATTGTGCACGCTCCCACGAATAATTCTAAATTAGAAAATCCATTTTACGATAGCTTAGAGGCAGTTAACGGAAATTGAAAAACATGTTGTGTATCCAAAAGCACTTCAAGAAACAGAATTTCAACGCCAACACTTTCTTTGATTGGCATTGCAACGCATGCCGGGTACAGCTTGTAGATAATAACATTCCAGATTAATTTTCAGAAGTCCATACATGCCAGTGTTGACATCATGATTCTAAGCCTGCCGATAGATCCAATTTCTAAATGCATGTAACTTCTATACTATCGATTGGATTTCAACCAAATTTCGTATGTACTATGTGTACTACAACTGACATGTGTATGCGCCCTGCTTATTAGAAAGTAAGCAAGCCAACAGCTCTAAACTTTGTACACGTATAGTACCTGACATTCTACCTTAATTTGGTATATCTTTTATACATCAGTGCTGCCAAACGATTATATTCCTGCTGATAGGTCCAGTTTTTAAATGCATTTAATTTCTATACAATCAAATAGATTTCAACCAAATTTCGTATGTGCTTTATGTACCATAACAGTTATGACTATGCGTATTCGTAAGAACCAGCTGGGCTGCCAACTGTTAATAAATGCTCTCTCTATTTGTTTAATCCTAATATCAATAAATCAGAAAGTATGCAAGCCATCAGCTCTAAACTTTGCACACGTATAATACCTGACATTCTAAATTAATTTGGAGTAACTAATATACGTCAGTGCTGCCAACATGATTCTAACCTTTCTGATAGTTTCAATTTTTAATTACATGTAACTTCTATACTAACGAATGGATTTTATCCAAAATTGGCACTATATTAGATCGTAATATTTCAGATTAATTCTGAGCTTCACATACATGACATTTTTCCCAACATGATTTTACGCGCACTGATATACTAAATCCAATATCAAACAACATGTAACGTCCATACATACTATCCATTAGACTTGAACCAAATTTTGTATGTTCATTCTATACGTTAAGAGATGGAACTAAGAATAAATTCAGAGTCACCAGGGCAGCTAACTGTAGTAAGTTACACTATTTCATGTGTATTTCAAACTGCAGTACATCGAAATGTTAGCATTACCAACTTGATTTCGTCATTATTCTAGCTAGGTCTATATACAATTGGCATGAATCTTGAATTGTAAGAAAATAAGGCTTTTTAGTTTGTGAAGGAACTACTTGTTTTTATGCTTCTTATTGTATTCATTATGTTTTAAACATTTTAGCAGCTTGATAAACAGCATGATTTATCGAAATTTATTAAAATGATTTTTATCGAAAAGTAGTTGCATGTTGAAAAAGACATGTACTACATTTATTATTACAGTCGTTACAATTAAACGCACACAGTGCCACAAACCGGCTACGGTGGCCAAGAGCATTGGTGGCTAAATCTGAAAGTTCCAGGTTCAAATTCTGGTCGCAACGGGATATTCCAACACAATACATGGATAAAAGAAGAGTACAACTTACAGGCCATCTTTTGAGACATGAAGGAATCCTGAAGACAATCATAGAGGGGTATGTTGATTGAAAAAGACCTAGAGGAACACCACGTCTGAGGTATATAGAGCAAATTAAGAAAGATGTGGGATGCAAGACCTACGGAGAAATGAAGAGGAAAGCGGAAATACGCGAAGAGTGGAGATTTGCTGCAAACCAATCCTCGGATTGACCACTAGAGCTATCACGAACTAATAGCAGAAAGCTTCTTTGATCATAATGGCATCGAAAAAATTCAACTCTCGGGGTATACAGTATTATTCAGTTATATACAGTATATAGACTGTGAGTGTGTAAACAAATAGTGGTTTAAATTATGTATTATTAATAGCAGAAGTGCCTCACTAGAATATTAACTACAGTACAACATTAAGGATCGAGGGAGTGTACAGTGTACATGGACAACATGTTTTGCTTTGGTTGGGAGTCTCCTTGACAGCTGTACTACAACTCACTAATGAGTTGTGGGAGGGGGTATATCCCCTGAGATCGTGTTCAGGGTTCAGCTAATTGACAGTGGTAACGTATACGTAGGGTGCAATAAAAAGGATGCGTCAGTGCGATTTTTATCGAATTTTATTAGTGTTAGTTAGTTAGTTCAATGAGCGGAGTCGGTTCTGGCTACCCTTGCCCAGCATCTTGCCGTATGAGCAATATCCCAAGACATGTGAAAGTATTTTGCCCTAGTTGAGGTAGCACCTACAACCGGTGTTTCGGAATCTACCCGGTACAGCTCACGCAACTGCCACGTTAAGCACCATTTTCAATCAAAGCAAGCTTGTAGTTTAACGTGACCGTTAATCTCGAGATCATGAGCCACGGGACCTCCTTTTTACGTGGAATCCGAACCACAGGACATGGCATTTCACTTCGAAAATCTCACATGCATTGACCGGGAATCGAACCCGGTCCGCCTTGGTGAGAGGCATACAGCTAGACCGCTGAGCCACCACGCCCCCACACCATTTTCAATCCAACACACAATTCATTGCTAATTAGTCCCTGATGATTATAGATCCATTTGAGCACATTTAATAAAAACATTCAGCGACTCCGTTGCTTAGGCGGCACCACGCCGGCCTCTCACCACTGGGTCCGTGGTTCAAATCCCGGTCACTCCATATGAGATTTGTGCTGGACAAAGCGGAGGCAGACAGATTTTTCTCTGTCACAAATTTCATTCCGGCAGCACTCTCCACTATCATTTCATTTCATTTCATCTGTCATTCATTTAACCATTGCCCCAGGGGAGTGCGACAGGCTTCGGCAGCCGGCACAGTTAATATCCTCGCCACTAGATAGGGGCTTCATTCATTCCCTTCCCTGACCCGGTCGGTCGACTGGAAGCAGGCTGTGGATTTTCATTTTCAAATAAAATCATTCACTTGCTCTTTGTAACGTTTCTATTATTCGCGTAGTGGAGTAACACTGTTACCAATCAGAATCAATGGTTTATAGACAACCTTTAGTACACATATATGATTTATCTATGACTTACTTATGTGGTGGTAGAGGGATCAGAGATGAATGATGGAGCTCTGACATATATGATATAACGCTTTTAATTAATAGTCTACCAACAAAAACACGTAATCTGGGAAATTTAACTCTGTTTTATGCCAACTCCTTTCGTATAACGATTGCCCCAAGAAGACTGCTATTTCATAAATTTGGTTCACTTTTGACTGCTATCGTGAACATACATAATACAGGAATCCAAATCCACAGCGACGTTGTAAAATGACTACATCTCACAATCTCCAACTTCTTTAATTCAATCACCTTTTCTTTTCTCGTCCTTCTTCTTACGAGATCATCATTCAGTATCCCACCCTTTATTCTTCACTTCCCGGAATAAACAATAAAAACTTCATATATCTCTGTTTTTCTAGACGACCTCGTTCCTCTCTAGTACATCAAATCTCCTCTAATTCCAAAGCCACAGCAAATAACCTTGCAAGTCTACAATTATTCTATAGTTTCTTAACTCCTTGCAAGTGCCATGACACCAGTCCACAATAAGCAGTTCCAACCAAAGATCCAAATATCCGAACCCCTTTACATAACATAAACCAGGCTTTAGATTTAAAAAATCACCCTCTTATAATCTAACAAGTAGTTCCGTGAAGAACTAAAGACTATTTTCATATATCCCACTTATGTTAATTGCCTCTATCAACATACAAAATTTCAGGTTGATTGTAATAGATTCGTAGATATTGAGAGCCGTCTAATATTGCGGATGGTCGCCATGTTGGATTTTTATATATGTAGGTCCTAGAGTTATGTACTATTACATGAAGATTATTGTGTAGGTGTAGTATTCAAACTTCAATCGCATGATTAGTACACAAGAAGTAACAAGATGTTCAGTAAAGAACATATTGCCTACTTTCTCCTAAATGCATGGGTATTGCTATAACTCTTTGTCCTTTTCAAGGAGTATAATTGAATATTGGTTGTAGTAGCTTGTTGAAATACAACGTGCTATACGGATATTAAACATGAATATGAGGTGCCCTTTGCTAGTGCTACCTCTGAAAAAAAACGTCATTCAATTCGGTTTCATCGTGTTTGAATTGATATGGGGAATCGATTTGCACACATACATGGCCGCTATCTGCAAACTATTGGACTGATGACCTTGTAGTTCAGTCTAAAGTTGCTTCCCACAAAAAGGTATTTTGATGAAAAATTTGGTAGAGATCAAATGATTAGGTTGGTCGTAATTTGATTTAAGTTCTTACATTTGGGTGGCCGCCATTCCGTTTCCGTGAAGACGGCGGCGATTTGAGGGGATCATTGCTAGTGCTACATCTGTACCAAATTTCATTCAATTAGGTTTTACCCTGTTTGAATTGATAGGGGGAATCGATTTGCACACATACATGGCCACCATATGCAAACTATTGGGCTGATGACCTTGTAGTTTAGTCATAAAACGCTTGCCATATGAATATATGTTGAAAAATTGGGTAGATATCGGATGATAGGTTAGTCGTAATTTGATTTAAGATTTGAACATTTGGGGGGCCACCTTTACGTTTCCGTCAAGATGGCGGCGATATAAAACATGACAACGAGATGCTCTTTGCTAGTGCTACCTCTGTGCCAAATTTACTTCAATTCGGTTTCACCGTATTTGAATTCATAGGGGGAATCGATTTGCACACATACATGGCCGCCATCTGCAAACTATTTGGCTGATGATCTTGTGAAAAATGAAAATCCACAGCCTGCTTCCAGTCTCCGACCGGGTCAGGAATGGAATGAATGAAGCCCCCATCTAGCGGAGAGGATATGAACTGTGCCGGCTGCCGAGGCCTGACGCACTCCTCTGGGGCAATGATTAAATGAATGACAGATGAAATGAAATGATAGTGGAGAGTGTTGCTGGAATGAAATTTTGACAAGGAAAACCGGAGTACCCGGAGAAAAACCTGTCTGCCTCCGTTTTGTCCAGCACAGATCTCACATGGAGTGACCGAGATTTGAACCACGGACCCAGCGGTGAGAGGCCGGCGTGCTGCCGCCTAAGCCACGGAGGCTTGCACTGATGATCTTGTAATTTGGTCAAAATATGCTCTCCGCATAATGGTATGTTGATGCAAAATTTAGTAGAGATCAGAATATAAGGTTGGTCGTAATTTGATTTAAGCTTTTAACATTTGGGTGGGCGCCATCACGTTTCCGTCAAGATGGTGGCAATATAAAACTTGACACTGTTGTTCAATTCAGTTTCATCATGTTTGAATAGATAGGGGGAATCGATTTGCACACATACATGGCCACCATCCGCAAATTATTAGGCTGATGACCGTGTAGTTTGGTTACAAGATTTTTCATACATAAAGGTATAATGTTGCAAAATTTGGTAGAGATCAGATGATTAAGTTGGTCTCAATTTGATTTAATCTTTTAACATTTGGGTGGCCGCTATTACGTTTTCGTCAAGATGGCGGCGATTTAAAACATGACACTGAGGTGTCCTTTGCTAGTGCTACCTCTGTACAAAGTTTCGTTCAATTCGGTTTGATCGTGTTTGAATTGATAAGGGGAATCGATTTGCACACATACATGGCCACCATCTGCAAACTATTGGGCTGATGACCTTGTAGATTAGTCAAAGAACGCACGACATATAAATATATGTTGTTGCAAAATTTGGTAGAGATCAGTTGATTATGTTAGTCGTGATTTGATTTAAACTTTGAACATTTGGGTGGCCACCATCACGTCTCCGTCAAGATGGTGGTGATATAATACATGGCACTGAGGTGCTCTTTGCTAGTTCTACTTCTGTACCAAATTTCGTTCAATTAGGTTTCAACGTGTTCGAATTGATAGGGGGGGGGGGGGACAGACATTCAGAGTACACACACTCACACACACACAGACAGACACACAATTTTTGGCCCTGTGTAGATCTCATAAGTCTACTTTCATTTTTTGCAAAAATCGAAAGTACGCTAAAAACGAGATTTTCAAATTTCGCACAGCTGCCATCTTGTGGTTATGAATACAATTGAAATAAATTAGATGCCAATGGACTAACATTTCTATGAGCATTTACAGTACCAAGTTTCACTGCACTCGGATGGTTAAATCGCGAGAAACGTCTATTTTAATATTTATACTCCGCGTCGTCGCCATGTTGGATTTGTGATCACCAGGTTATTGAAAGTCCTATAAGTGAACTTATGTTCATAGCCTCTATCAACATACGAAATTTCAGTTTGATTGCTATCATAGATCAATACATATTAGGAACCGTCTAAATATTTCGGATGGTCGCCATGTTGGATTGTTATATGTATAGGCAAAAGAGTTATGTACCATTAAAGGAAAACTATTGTGTAGGTTCATTATTAAAACTTTCACTTCCATCGCATGATTACGACACAAGAAATAGAAACTAAATTTTAACATTTCGCACAGCCGCCATATTGAGGTTATGTAAACAATTGAACTAAATTAGATGCCAATGCATTACTAAGTGTATAAAGATTTAATGTACCATATTTCACACCGCTCAGATGGTTAAATCGCGAGAAAAGTCTATTCAAATATTTCAACTTCGCTTGGCCGCCATGTTCGATGTACTCTACAGGTTTTTGCAACTTACAACTATAAACTTGTAGTAGTGTCCTGTATCACCGTACAAAATTTCATTGTGATATCAGAAATAGTTTCGAAGATATAGAATGCCGGTAAAATATTTCTCACATCCGCCATCTTGAGGCTTTGTAAACAATTGAACTAAATTGGATGTCAGTGTATTACAAAGTGTGTATACTTTTGCTGTACCATGTTTCATTGCGTTTTGATGGTTATATCGCGAGAAAAGTCTATTTAAAAGTCGCCTGGCCGCCATGTCGGTTTTGTACTTACCAGGGTTTTGAACGTCTCATACGTGAACTTGTAGTTGCGCCCTTTATCTCCGTACAAATTGTCAGGGTGATATCAGTGATAGTTCCGGAGATATTGAATGCTGGCGAAATATTTCGCACAGCCGCCATGTTGGATTGGTGAGACCTAATACAATTTGAAGGCCACGGTCGGCGTCGGCCAACATGGTGCTATGACCTTACCGAGTTTAATTGAAATCGCCTCAGCCGTTTAAAAGTTATTAGGGGGGCACACCCACCCACAGACGGACACACAGACACACACACATACGCACACACACTCACACATGGACAAAGGGTGATCTCATAAGCCTATTTTTTTTCATAAAATGAGAATAGGCTAAAAATTACAAGAATGAAAATAGATCAAACAACTGAAATAACTTACTCCTAACCAACCAAATTCCACACCGTACAAAATGAGATGGATGAAAACACAGTAAAATGGATGAAAACAAAAGACATCAGTAAACAACATGCTCTCTGACAGGCGCTTTATGGTATTCCTTAATGGACGAGCTAGCAGTTGGAGAACTCTAAATAATGGCCTACCTCAGGGATCCGTTCTGGCACCCATTTTGTTTAATCTGTATATCCATGACATGCCAAACACGGACTCCATGAAAATCCAGTTGCAGACGATCTAGCACTAATATGCTAGAATAAAGATCTTATGAACTGTGAGAATGTGCTGACGAGTGATCTGACGAAATGGAGTGATTACTTCCATAATTGGAGACATCAGCCAAACCCAAATAAAACTGAGGTTACTGCATTCCATCTAAATAATAAAGAAGCCCAGAGGAAACTACATGTAACTTTCAACGAGATCGAAGTACCGCATAACCAAATCCAAAATATCTAGGAATCACGCTGGATCGGTTCTTGACTTTCAAATAACAGTGCATCAAGTTATCTATGAAACTTGGCTCCAGGGTGAATCTGCTCCGCAAGATTGCCGGTAGTAGTTGGGGTGCGGACGCCAACACTGGACGCTCTGCTGCACTCGCGCTTGTGTATTCTGCTGGTGAATACTGTGCTCCTGTGTGGGTGGACAGCGTCCACACATAAAAGATTGATGTGCAGCTTAATGAAGCAATGAGAGTTATCACTGGGACCGTCAGATCTACTCCCATTCAGTGGTTACCTGTCCTAACTAATATTGTTCCGCAAGATCTACGAAAAACCTGGTCGATGCTGAATCGCATTAGGACAGGTCAAGGGAGGTGTGGTCACACCTTGAAGAAGTGGGGTTTCTGTTCAACTGCTGATTGCGACTGTGGAGCGGAAGACCAGACGATGGACCATATTGTTAAGGAGTGCCCCCCCCCCCCCCCCCTTGAGCATTTGACGGTGATTTGAAGACTGTACACCAAGTGACTCCGAGTGCTCTGGACTGGTTGTCAAGTTTGGACATTTCCATTTGAATTATACTTTTGAATACTTGTAAAGCCATACGATATTATACGAGGCACGTCCAGAAAGTAAGCTCCGTTTGGTAATAAAATTAAATTGCGTACAGATACAGAAAAAATATTTATTGCACAACATTCTACACCTCTTAAACTACCTTTCCACATAACTGCCGAACTTTTGCAGGCATTTGTCATAGCGTGGCACAAGTTTTTGGATACCTTCTTCATAGAAGTTTGCCGCCGACCCGTAAACGAGAGTGAAGACTCCCCTTAAGATATCCTACTGTTTGGCCATCACTGTTAG
Source organism: Meconema thalassinum (assembly GCA_946902985.2). NCBI lineage: Eukaryota > Metazoa > Arthropoda > Insecta > Orthoptera > Tettigoniidae > Meconema > Meconema thalassinum. Next base: position 1,375,912,192 of record OX336388.2, on the reverse strand, counting down.
GCAAATTGCGTATGTGGTCAGGAGAACTCCTAAACATACGCAGTTCTCCTGGTAAGCACGCAATTTGCCTAACGGTGATGGCCAAACAGTAGGATATCTTAAGGGGAGTCTTCACTCTCGTTTACGGGTCGGCGGCAAACTTCTATGAAGAAGGTATCCAAAAACTTGTGCCACGCTATGACAAATGCCTGCAAAAGTTCGGCAGTTATGTGGAAAGGTAGTTTAAGAGGTGTAGAATGTTGTGCAATAAATATTTTTTCTGTATCTGTACACAATTTAATTTTATTACCAAACGGAGCTTACTTTCTGGACGTGCCTCGTATCAGTAAAGCGAGGCATACAACTTCAAACTCCAGTAACCAACTTCTCAAATTCAGTACTTGGAAGCTTACAGAATATGGTTTGTACTCAAGGTACACAACACAACCAAATAACGAAAATTTTCGTAATTATCCAATACGGTTGCGAAAAATCCAGTACTATTTTCTTAAGTTTATTCACCCCAATAGAAGATCTCTGGCCATGGCCAAAGGCTGTAGGAGCCATTGATAGAGGATCACTATCAATAAGTGCAATTAGGACACAGCTTGTGTACACAGCTAATCGTCAGCTGTGGTGGGCTGGCCTGCCACTAACAGAGCCCTTGCGGTTGGCACCTGAGGCATCCTGATAGGGGTGAGGAGATACAATAGTAACTTGCTTGAGGGTTATTATGACAGTACTGTTAGGACAGTCAGAGCAGTATACAGTATACTGTAGCTATTGTTTCGCCCAACCCCTGAGGACAGGTAATCTCGAAGTAGACAATAATAACTTCGTTCTGCATGAAGCTTGCTCATTTCGATTTCAACTAGAATATTGTATGATAACATACACTGGATACCGCAAAGCCTCAGAAGGAAAATATCGAATAAAATAACAAAGAACTTACAAAAATAATGGTGACCAAAAGTACTAACGCACTAACTCGTGAAGAGCTGAATTCAAATCCCACCTCGGCCGTCCTGAAAATGATATTCTTAGTTTCCTATGTTCACCACCAGGCAAATATCCTTTCAACAGGTCCCACCCACGGCCGACTTACTTCCCACTCCCTTACCTGCCCCTTCTTTAATTAGACCAAAGTTAGCGGTCACCTGGGCAGTCGCCCTGTCACCATCCCCAGTTGTATCTGCTGACAAATTGTGTTCAGTTCCCAGACACTGTCCTTGTGACGGTAGAGGAATGATTCCTCGTAGAGTCCGTGGGTGAAGACGACCTGGGAGGCCAAGCGGTTAAAAATAAATAAATAAATAAATAAATAAATAAATAAATAAATAAATTTATTAATAAATAGGGGATGCAATATAGGGCAAAACATACAATAATAATAATAATAATAATAATAATAATAATAATAATAATAATAATAACAATCCCCCTTATTTATCAGTGTCTCCCCAAATGTATCTGCTGACAAAGTGTGTTCAGCTCCCAGGCACCGTCCTTGTGACGGTAGAGGAATGATCCCTTGCGATTAGAAATAAATAAATAAATAAATAATCCTATGTTGCCTGTGCCCCTTATTTAACATTGAATAATATCTATAAAATAGCGGCTTCGGTGGCGTAGTTGGTAGCATGCTGAGCTTCTGTGTTCAAACCCGGCCGAAGTCATCGGACTTTTTAAAAGCGTTAAAATCATTCAGTATGCCTTCCTTTGCAGGGGAAGTAAAACCGGCGGTCCCATGTCATAGATTTATGGCAAGTAAAAGAACCTTCCACTAATTAAACTTGAGTGAAGCTAAATTTGCAGGTTAGATTTCGTTGAAACGTTCTATCAAAAAGTTCCAAAGTTCACCACTAGGTGTCATTGACATCTGGTGGCGAAAGTTGAAACTACTTGAAATTGAACGGAACATGTAGCTCACCCCATTAGTGTCCGTATTGAAGCAGCTACAGCCTCTGGCGAGCCGAACATGTCCTCGGACACTCCCGGCACTGAAAGCCATACGAAAATAAATAAATAAATAAATAAATAAATAAATAAATAAATAAATAAATAATATCTATAAAATAGCGACCATGTATATTGTACCTCCACCCAATTGTGTTGGGCAAAAGCGTGTTGACCGACTGAAAAGTCATCAACTGATAGTTTGTACAGGCAACGTTGAAAAAATAGCTTCAAAACGTCGCATTATGCATGGTGATTTTTTTGCTGAAGTGGGGCCAGCAGCCAGCTACCAGGCGCGCACGCCTTCCGCCAGCAGAACAGCACGCGCTCTTCTTGTATCAATAACACTTGATGCGGAGTGTACTGTACATGCCTCACCCCAGCTCTGGTGAGTCGATAAGACACATGTCAACAATTAACAGCGCACTCAATTCAGGATGGCCAAGACTTGTCTGACACTGTTACTCGCTACTGAGGTGAAGGGTGCACAAAGGCGCGTCTAGCTTTCTTTTTTTAAATCAATTCATTATTTTTTTTCGGGGGGAAATGGAACTCGCACTCCACGCGTCACAGCCGACCTTAAGACGCCGTCTAGCAATGCACAGTGGGACAAAATCGAATACTAGGGGGACAAAATTATTTTTACGTTTTAATCATGAATTTAGAGTGAAAGCAACGTATATAATTTGTTTACTTCATAATACACATCATTTAGGACCATTTTAAAGCTACGTCTACACATGCAAGAAATTGCCTATGACTAGGAGTTGGATAGAGCATTCAGTTATCTCTTCAGAACAATTTTCTACCCCTAATTTACTTTTAACAATGTCAAAAAGTTCTACTTTTGACTTAATCGTCGAACCCAGTGCTTCAAACAGTTGTAAACGTGTGAGAACTGGTCGCGCGGCATCTTCTAAAACGTAAAATAACTAAGTAAGTTGCAAAAAGATGCAAAAAAATCTCATAACAGGCGTAAAATACTAGACTTGATCTACGCAGAGTGACGCGACATACTGAACCCTTTTCCCTCTGATGGATAAATGATTCGATGTTTTATTTCTTCAATTAATAAATATTTCTACCAGCATCATGAAAATAGCCAGACGGAGATGAGGAAATTTCAAGCATTTGATGGAGACAGTGGGGACATTCCTGAAGCTGTTTGACAAAGGCTAAATACTTAGGGTTGTGAAAAGAATGACCATAGCAATGATTCAGAAGGACAGGTGGTGGCCACCTCAAAATAGAAGCGACGCGCAGTGAGACACGCTTCTGGTATGTGCATTGTAATATTCGCGCCGAGAAAAAATATGATGCAGTAACGTGAGTGGCTGAGATAAATACTAGACACTCCTACTAGGCCAAGGTCTGATAAAAACCGCCAAGTTACAGAAAATGTGGAACCAGTGGGAGAAGAATGCTTACCAGCGCGGCAAGTCTAGCTTGGGTACGCTACGGCTAGCATTCACGCGGGAGATCGGCTAGACAACATCTCTACGATCGATTCTAGGATTGATGGGCATATTCTTGACCTGCGCTATTTTTCGAGTTCAGTGATATTTATTTCATTCCTGTATCACTATTATTTTGTGAAATTTTTATATAATTTCCCCCTCTATCTATACCTAGGGCCGGTTCATTTATAAGTGGCGTGAAGAGCCAAGACATTGCTTATTATTTTGGTTCGTCTGAGGACAGAACTTATTATTTTGGTTCGTCTGAGGACAGAGCTTATTACTTTGGTTTGTCTGAGGACACAGCTTGTTACATTTTTGCGCGTCTAAGGACGTAGACATTTATACTTTTGCGTGTCATGAAGGACACAGAAATTATTATTAAAAGTGTTAAATTCAGTGTTAGATAGTCACAGTACTATATTTGTAGGGGCAGTAGCATCGATAATTCGCCAACAGACAGTTTTGGGGAAAGTAGTATCCGAACGGCGAATTTAGTAGTCAGATATCAAGTGTATAATAATTTAATTTTGAATCAGCACGAGAGATGACATCGCTGACCATGGAGGAAGCCTGGAACTATCAAGACTCCGTCAAGATGGTTGAGATGAGATAAGAAGCATCCAGTTGGGAGATGGCTGCGGATGTTCTTTGACGGGTGGCTGACCGAGGATGAGTACAGAATAATATTTATTATTATCTGATAAATTAACTTATGGTGTATGGGACATATTTTGTTTTGTAAATAATTTGCTTGTGTGATTAACGTAGTCTATTTAGTTTTGGTCTGACACACCTTTTGCATGGAAACAGCTCGCTTATGTAATTAGTAGAAGGTTCTTTTCTTGTTTGTTGTTTTAACTAACGTAGCTATGTGGACGACCGTGTTTGCATATGTTACGCGATGCGGTTAAAAACGTCTCTCGGAGATATGTTGTGTTTCAGAAGTAGGACTGAAGTAATATAATTATACAGTAGATTGGAGGGTAATTAATTTCTTTTGGTTTATTATTGATCAGATTCAATGAGATTATTGCCTTTGGAGCAATGTGATTTGTGACGAAGAGCAGTCAGCTCTATCGTAGGTTTTTTTTTTAATTGTTTGTGAGCATCCATTCAGCCGATCTGTGTGAAAAACGTATGTCATTCCCAGAAGTGTGTGTGTGAGTGTGTGTATTTGTGGTCATTACAAGCGGGAATTTCAGCGTAGACTGATTTCTGGCAGCTTGGTGCCAAATCCATATTGTGACCTTGCGAGGGCAATTGTGGATATTTTGATTAATGTCTGACCATATGTTGAGGTAGTTGAGATGTGTTGCTGTTGATTCCTTGAGATAACGGCACAGATGGTCAGTTATTTTTACACACTGGACTTGGGACAATGACAGGTAATTGAGGAAGAGGGGAGCTGTTTCACAAGACGGACTGAAGGTTGCTAGCCAGGTCATTAGTGGAGAGTGCCTCTATGGCTCCGTAATAACTTGAAATACAGAATTAAGAACTGATCAATGATAAAAATTGTTTAAATAAATGGGAGTTGCCTACGAATCACGATAATCTCCGAAGCGTTAGCTTAACATGCAGTTTTGTTCATATAAAGTAATATCAGCCAGTCAGGCTTTTGTTGTTGTTGGTTTATTCCATGTTTATATTACATTCAGTGACCCGTGAGTCACGTGCTATGCTGTATTTCCTTGCTTGTGTATTGAGCAATCGGCCAGTGTTGGCAGCTCATCGTCAAGTGCGTCATCGCGCTAAATGAGGGTCTCGAGAGAGATTCCTGTAAATAGTAGATTTTAGGGTGTGTGTCAGTATTACATTTTTAGTTTTTTTTATTAGTGTCATGTTCCATATCCGTAAACGTTGATTTACGAGATGATTGTTCGTAAGCATCGTGGCTGTTAACCCGCTGTAAACGAACAGTCATCCAAAGTACTCATTCCTCGTAGTTAGTCATTACGCATACATAAAACCCAAATTGCAAGTTAGTGGAACCAGGATCCACATTTTAATAAAGGGGAGATTCGTCTGACTCCTCAGAATTGATAGAGATTCCTGTCATGGGAAAATTCAGGGAGGATTTATTTTTATTATTGTTGTTTATTTTCTTTTTATGCACTTTTAGTCATTAAATCATGTTATTATTTTACATCTTGTCACCTTTCTTTCTTAATTATAGTTTAAATCCTATGACCCTTACCTCAGTAGAGCATGTTGTTTGGCGAACGTAAACATCACATAGGAACTGAGCGCGACCCCTTGATTAAGATTTCTTACATTAAACACTGCTTTTCTGAAGGGTTCAATACTAAAAATCTAAGTGAAAATATAATTTAAAAAATAATAGTTAAGTATTATATAATTCAAATATAGCTAAAATTACGTAACAATTACGCCCATTACTAACTGAAACACGTTACAAAGATCATACCTTCAGCTGCATGTTCCATCTTAAAGCATCACACTAACCACAAAGACAACCACACCACAGCCACTTACATTCACCCTCCAATTCAGACTGCTCGAACAGTGGTGACAGATTTACACTAAGATGCGATTATATCCCTGAAGAGTGATCGGTAATTGCATGAGAATGCTGTAGAAGTAATACATTTTGATTTTTTGATTATGAAAATAAATAATTTTGTCCTCCTAGATTTCGATTTTGACCCACTGTACAATGGACTGAGAGGTTTTGTTCACCAACATAACCGGAAGGACTGACACCTCCTGTTCCTAAGAAACAGTTTGTTTGAAAGGTAAAAGAAGTGAGCGTGGCGGTCACCTAACGAGTAACCGTGAGTTAACGAATACCAAATTGTCATTTGTAGCTCTTAAGTCGTTCAACACGATTGTGCGTAATGAATTTGGAGGGGTACAAGATATAAATATGTAAATACACTCATGGAAAAATTACAGGTATTAGTTAATTATCATAATTAAATGGGGCAATTTAGGATCCCTAAATTGTATTTACATACAGTATTTATATATTGTACCCCACCCAATTCACTGGGCTCAATCGTGTTGACCGACTGAAGAGCTACAAATGACAATTTTGTGTGGCAACACTGAAATAATAGCTTCAAATCTCTACATCAGGATACCATTAGCGAAATTTAACGCTTTTCAGTTGGTCAACACGATTGTGATAGGCATTTTCCTAAACCTGAAAAAATTATAAGAGATCTCTTATAACAGAGTGAATTCACTTGGATCACTAGTTTCGATCATCAAGCGATCATCATCAGGTCCTTAAGCCGTTAAACCTATGTCTACAATTAGCATGTTGGTGATAGTATTTACAATACTGTACATACATTTATTTAGTTACAGCAGTTATTATAATCTTGCGCTACCAGTCAAGATTTTGTTAGTTATATGTGATTTTTTGTTAAGATATTGTTGTGGCTATTGACCTTGAAGTCTGTTTGTTTAGTGTGATATCTGTGTTAGTGAATGGTCAGGTTGGTGTTTGTATTGGAATGGATTAAGCACTTAGCTGGTTATTTGAGTGAGTTGGGATCCGTTCTCGTGCACACATTTCGATTACATAGGCAACAATGAAAATGGCTTCCAGCACGATAATGAGCACAATTACCGCTATTTACGCCAAGCCAGTGAAATACGCCCTACTAGCACCTGAAAATGAATGTGCATAATTCAATGGGATATATCTCTCATCTTATGTCGATACCCTCATTTTCATTTATTTTCTTCAATGCCATTAATTGTGTCCCTATTAGAAGTGGAAAAAAATACCTCGATGTTCCTCTTTAGAATGCAACGTCATCGACGGGCAACTTTGGCTACGTTGGGGCATGATTCCACACCCACAAGTAGGCCTAGTCTACATGGAGATGATGACCACGATAATTGAACTGAATCTACTGAAACAACGACGTCTCCAACAACAAAATTATACAGACAATTAGTTGTTGTTGTTGTTGTTTTTTTATTTGAAGGGCTTTGGCGTCGTGGTTATTTAGCTCCGTGTACTTGGGTTGTGTAGATTGTGTCTGATGTGATTACCTGTTTAATTGTAGTGTCTGTAATAATGTGATGATTGGGAAGGAAACTGCCGTGCCCGTAAGTTAGGAACCATCTCCACATTTTCCTGGAGTAGTATTGGGTAACCACGGAAAACCACTTCCAGAATGGAAGAAGATGGAAATCGAACATGCCTCTCGTCATTTGTCCCTCACGAGGCTGAGTGTCCTCCGTTATATCCTCACACCAGAATTAAATTTATTGGCAAAGCCGGTATTGGAACTTGGACCTCCGGGACGACAGCCACGAATGCTAGCCGCTACACTACGAGGTGATCTACAGACAATTAAAATATAGGCTACTGCATAAGACCAAGGTAGGACTCGAACCAGCAGCCACTCGTTGGCCCTTAGTCACATCTGCCAGCGATAGGATTTTACAGAATCGTTAAGACTCGAGTTGAGGGAGCAAGCGTGACCTAATACTGACTGTATTAAAACTGAAGCAATGGATATCGATAAGGTTTCACTGCCAGCTCAAACGATGAATAAAAATTAGCGTTAATTACCATGACAAAAGAAGGAGAAAAGACCAGCTATTGCATGTACCCCTCCCTTCACAGAGGGGGTGATTTCACCCCTCGGGCAATCAGGATCAGATTCCCGCAGCCTAGCTTTATCTTCCCTTATTTAGTGGTTGATTTCTCCAGAGAGGCTGCCGCGCCGTCCCTAACGATTGGATGAGCAGCAGTTATTGAATACAGCGTGGGGAGAGGGAGACGTAATGCTTGTTTGGGGGAGATGAATAATAAGAGGGACAGAGGGAGTGGAGGGTGTGCGTGCACTGTATGACGGTGTAAAGACCAAGACCCTTGAGGGATGAGGATGTCCAACGCCTTTCTAGGAGCCACACTTGGCCCTCAGTGTGACGACGTAAATACCGAGACCCTCCAGGGCTGAGGGTGTCCAACACCTGTCTAGGAGTCACACTTGGCCCTCAGTGTGACGGTGCAAAGACCAAGACCCTTGAGGGCTGAGAGTGTCCACGACCGGTCCAGCAACCACACGTGACCTTTGTTGTGACCCGTGAGAGCTGGGAGTGTCCAAAAGAAATGCCACGTGTGTTTGTATGTCGGTACAAAGACTTTACCTTTGAGGGTTGGAGGTGTCCAAGTTATATTCAGGAATGTCACGTATGACTGTATGACGATGTAAAGACCATGACTCTTGAAGGCTGAGTAACTGACAGAGAAACAACACAACGAATCCTTACTCAAATGTGAACAAAATTAACGATTTTACAATAATCTATGTGAGCAGTGAAAAAATGTTGCCAATAAAAACATAAAAAATCCAATATGAAAGGTGAATTCGACAAGATCATGTTGTTAGTGTGGCTCACAGGATTCAGTTGACAACATTCAGCAGCAGAAGCAGGAGGGTAGGGAACAAAGAATACAGATTTCTTAACAGACAATGTTGAACCTTAGGTAGTAAGAATTACGAAACAGAAGCTGAATGATCTGAAATATAAAATAATTTTACAGCCTGCATAGTAGCTGACTTAGCACTAACAGACTGCCATGTACTTATGCATCTACAGTAAATCACTTCCTGAGATGAGCCGGTTGACCTAGCTGACCCACCCCTTAAAACAAACATTATCATCATCACATACTGAATGGTCTGGTGTTCAAAAACAGGGATGATGCAGAAAGTGCCTTCCGAGATTTCACCGTCTCTCGATTCTTGAGGGACGGGATTGAGAAGATTTTTACTGGCAAATAGTTTGAATAAACGAGGTATGATATTCTTATTCAAAAAGTTAGTCTAAGAGGGCGGAACAAAAGTGTAATTTATTTCCAAACACCTTGGTAAAGCAGACAGTTGATATTGAATGCATGGGAAATTAAGTGCATTAATCTCATGGCATAACTTAATGTCACATATAAATTACATAAACCCGGTACGAATTGGTAGAGGAGACACGTGGATAATATACACAGCACCAACTCCAATGCATATTATAAATACTAATTTGAACACCAATACCTTGCGATTTACTTGGAGCAGTGGGATCGCACTCTTATGCCATCAAAGAAGTGCCCGGGACGTTGGAAAAGGTTTAGGATCACATGATGTAGCACCACTGCAGGTACACAGGGAAGAAAATAGCAAGTATGTGAGATTAATAATGATGATGTTTCCCACAACACCATTATTAAACAAAATAATGCAAGTAAGTTAATTAATACATTTTAGCCTTTCCCTCTTTTACGATTCACTGGCATAATTCACGCCATTGTCAGTCTCGTAATCCACTTTGAGGATAGTCGGTTCTTCAACAACAAGAAACTTTTCCTTCTTCTGAATCGAAAGCTCCGTTAATTCATCTGGTGTGAATTTCATAGTGTCTTTGGAAATGATATTGTAAATTATTTTCTCTCGCCCAGTATAGGCTAAGTGCCAATTCCCCCCACCGAGGTTTACACATTAAGAGATTTCACACAAGTTCATTAGTCACAGTGAATGAGACTAGGTTAGCAAATGTTAAAACTGTGCATAATTTGATGATCTGATCTACTATTTAAATGTTGTAATTATTTAATTGGTTGTTCGCATTTTACCCGATCACGAAAACCAAGATTAACGGCCGAGGGGCCCCAATGCGCTGATCACGCGTTACCCCAATATCTGCAGGCCAAATGGCTGGGCAGCGGTCGCTTGATAGGTCTAGGCCCATCACGGGCTGTAGTGCCAGGGGTTATTATTATTATTATTATTATTATTATTATTATTATTATTATTATTATTATTATTATTATTATTATTATTATTCGCATTTAATGTTATAATATTAACATTTTAAATAATGTAATGAATTATTCACTATGTGTAACGATTATTGTTAAGGTTGTGTATTACTTAACTGGTCTGTATTCCTCAGCTTGCCCCTAATCCATCATGGAACAATCGAGAAATGCCATTACTGGTATATATTGGTGGATCAGTGGTTAAGTATCAGACTCAAGATCCAAAATCGAATATTTCGAGTAAAATTTCGTAAAAGCAATGTAATGCTCGTGTCACATTTTATGTTTAAAAACATAGACGCCAGACACACCCGTATATAGTTCTGACTTTCTCTGCTAGATTGCCGTAAGAAGGAATGTCAAAATTTGTGACTACATAGCACCATCTAAAATATATATTTATTATTATATATTATTATTATTATGTCGTCAGTTTCATTATATTATTATTGTTATCATTTTTTAAATATTAGTATATTATTATTATTATTATTATTATTATTATTATTATTATTATTGAATTTCATTATATTATTAATGTTATAATTTTAATATTATTGTATTATTAGTATTATTTTATTGTTATTATTAATATAATTATTATTATAAGTAATTACAAATGAGAAAATGTAGATATACAGTAATTTCATTCGTCGACTTCAGAAAAGCGTATGATTCTGTAGACCGTGAAACAATTTTTATGATCATGGAAGATTTCGGGATGGACAGAAAGACCCGAAAAATCATTGAACAGACGCTTACAGGAACAAGTTCAAATGTGAAATTTATGGGTGAATTATCGGAGTCCTTTGTCATCAAATCTGGATTTCGACAGGAGGACGGATTATCCCCAATGCTCTTTAATATTGTTCTAGAAAAGACCATTAGGGAATGGGAACTTCATATGAAAGGCATTCAAATTGGTATAAAACAAGTAGTTCCGTGAAGATCTATAAAGCCTATTTTCATATAACCTACTTATGTGAATGCCTCTATCAACATACAAAATTTCAGTTTGATTGCTGTAATAGATTCGTAGATATTGAGAACCGACTAAATATTTCGGATGGTTGCCATGTTGGATTTTTATATATGTACTGATATATGAAGATTATTGTGTACGTGTAGTATTCAAACTTCAATCGCATAATTAGGACAAAATAAGTAAAAAGGAGATTTTAAAATTTCGCACAGCTTCCATCTTGTGGTTATGGAAACAATTGAAAAAATAGATGCCAGTGGATTAACATTTGTATAAGGATTTCCTGTACCAAGTGTCACTTCACTCGGATGGTTAAATTGCGAGAAACGACCATGTCGATATTTATACTTCGCGTCACCGCCATGTTGGATTTGCGATCACCAGGTTATTGAAAGTCCTATAGGTGAACTTATGTTCATAGCCCCTATGAACATTAAAATATTCAGTTTGATTGCTATAATAGATTCGTAGATATTGAGATCCACTTAAATATTTCAGATGGTCGCCATGTTGGATTGTTATATGTATAGGCCATAGAGTCATGCATGTACCATTAAAGGAAAATTGATGCGTAGGTTAATTATTCAAACTTTCACTTCGATCGCATGATTACACGACACAAGATATAAACTTAATTTTAAAATTCGCACAGCCGCCATATTGAGGAATTGTAAACAATTGAACTAAATTAGATACCAGTGCATTACAATGCGTATAAACATTTCCTGTACCAAGTTTCATTGCGTTTGGATCATTATCTCGCGAGAAAGGTCTATTTAAAATGTTTAACTTCGCTTGGCCTACATATTCGTTTGGTAGTTAACCAGTTTTTGAAAGTCTTAGAGATGAACTTGCAGTAATGCCCTTTATCTCCTTACAAAATTTCAGGGTGATACCGCTAATGGTTTCAGAGATATAGATTGCCGGTGAAATATTTCGCACAGCCGCCATCTTGAGGTTATGTAAACAATTGAACGAAGTTAGATGTCGGTGCATTACAATGTGTATAAACACTGTACCAAGTTTTATTGCGTTTGGTTGGTTAAATCGCGAGAAATGTATATTTAAAGTCGCAACTTCGCTTGGCCACCATGTTGGTTTTGTAGTTACCAGGTTTTCAAAAGTCACATAGGTGAACTTCTAGTAGTTCCCTTAATAACCGTAAAATATTTCAGGGTGATATCGGTAATAGTTTCGGAGATATTGAATGCTGGTGAAATATTTCGCACAGCCGCCATGTTGGATTTTTGAGACGTAACAAAATTTGAAGGGCACGGTCGGGATCGTCCGAAATAGTGCAATAAGCATACCGAGTTTCATTGAAATCGCTCCAGCCGTTTAGAAGTTGTTAGGGGGTGGGGGAACGGACCATCACACACACCATTACACATACACGCACACACAGACAGACACACGGACAAAAGGTGATCTCATAAGCCTATTTTTTTCATCAATGAAAATAGGCTAAAAAGAGAACCGTCTTACAGTCAAGTGCCTCGCTTTTGCGGACGATATTGCCATTGTCACTAACACCAGACATGAAGCCATACACGCAGTGGAAAAATAACATAAATTTGCTCAAAAAACCCGACTACAAACTTCTCATGAAAAAGAAAAACACTATATGGAAAGACGACCAGAAAACAACTCGTCCTTAATCACACAATACGGTAAAATAACACAAGTTAAATACCTTAGTGAAATCATACGGTCCTCGGGACTAAACCGAATCGCCAATAAACAAAGAAACACCAAACTACAGAAGTCATACAAGCTAACGTGGGCTCACTACAATAAGAAGTGCATCTCGCTAGGCGCAAAATTAAGGTACTATAAAACGGTGATTCTTCCGGAAGCAGCTTACGCAGCCGAAACAATGGTGATCGACGGTCATTCCAAAATTAAGGATATAGAAAAACAGGAAAGAAAAATTCTCGGAAAGATTTACTGGGTAGTTAATAATAACGGTATTTGGATGAAGAGACCTCAAAAGATCCACACGATAACGGACGTAATCAGAAAGCGTCGAGCACAGTTTTATACACGCATTTGCAGGATGGAAAACTTCAGAACAGCGAAGAAATTGCTCAACGTTATAACACAGAGTAAGTGTGGCACGGAGTGCCTGACAGAGGTTCAGAGAGACTTACAACAGGTCAACATAGAAAATCTCGAGGACCACACTGAGTGCCGGAATAAAATCAAAAATGTAAAGTTTGAGAATAGACCATCACGACAGCCTGGAAGAAAATGGACAGCTGATCGGAAGAAGGAGCATTCTCAGAGGATGAAGAGATTTTGGGAAGAGAAGCGGGAAAACGCCAGAAGATGAATTAATCACGTATTCAAGTTCAATCGCTCTCCTAAAGGGGAACAATCCATCAAATAATTAAAGTAACAGTAGTAGTAACAGGTATCAGACTCAATACATTTTATTAGCAGTTAAATTATTTATTTGTAGGTTTCTTTGTATTAAAAAAAATACGTTGTGAATTTTTATTATTTTTAGTGCACCTGCCTCGCACCAGGAGGCCCCAGGTCGTTTCCCGGCTCCGTCAGGATTTTAGAAACTGACGTGAGGGTTGGAACGGGGTGCACTCAGCCTCGTGAGGACAATTGAGTAGCTGTCTGACAGTGAGGCAGTGCCTCAGTCACGGAGACCAAGATTAATGGCCGAGGGAACCCGACGCGCTGACCATGCGTCACCCCATAATCTGCAGGCCAAATCGCTGGCCAGCGGTCACTTGGTAGCCCTTTCAAGGGCTGTAGCGACACGGGATTTGTGTTTAGGGAAATAGCCTACTGTAATTCATACTAACATGTATCAAGGGACGTGGCAGCGGTGAAGCTGTTAGCCTCTCACCAAGGCAGACCGAGTTCGAATCCCAGTCAATGCATGTGAGATTTTCAAAGTGAAATGCTATGACCTGTGGTTTTTATTCCTCGTAAAACGTAGGTCCCGTGGTTCATGTTCGCTAGATTAACGGTCACGTAAACCTACAAACTTCATTCCTTATCAAGTGATAATTTTTGCAATAAACAATACTCGTGGCACAATTTCTGGCAATCCGAGATTCAGAACAGAAAGTATTCTAATAATTGTAGTTGTAATAGAGTAATATAAGCAGCAGTGGCAGTAATTTAGTTGGTTGTTAGTCATAGAATATGGTCATTTTACACTGCCGGCGGTCTCATGTCATAGATGTGTGGCATGTAAAAGATCCTTTCACAGACTAAACTTGTGTGAAGCTAAATTTCTAGGTTAGGTTTCGTTGGGATGCTATATTAAAGTTCCAACGTTCATCACTAGGTATCATAGACATCTGGTAGCGAAGGTTGGAACTACTTGAATTTGAACGGAAATTGAAGCTCACCCTATGGGTGTCCGCTAGAAGGAACTATGGCCTCTGGTGTGCCGAAAATGTCCTCGGACATTCCCGGCACTAAAAGTCATACGATAAATAAATTCTTTACACTGTGTCGTGTCTTCAATAAGAGATCAAAATAAGGAGAATCAAAAGAACTTCAGAGGGGAACTGAAGACGTGTTGTAAACTTGTGTGTACAGAGCATCCCTGTATATTCATCCCCTATGGGGGTTGAGGGGAAGAACACGTCATCACTGATAGGCTTGTGTGTTGAAGTAGGTTAGAGCGATGAGGCAGAAAGTACTGGGTTTATTGAATTATGGAGAAACCTGTTGTTGATATCTCGGCAGGAGGGGAATTCAGGCCAGCTATGCTGTACATAATGTAAGTTTATTTGCTGACCCTAGCCAGTCAGCAGTTCCCTATAGAAGTTGGTATCTGTGTGTACAGTGCATGGAGATCACGTGACCACGACGGCTTATGATTCATCTCTCGCCCTATCACAGCACCCACCAACCCTTCTACCGCAACACGCTGCGAGGGACAGACAGGTCTGCTCATTGCTTAAACAACCAGTAGTTATAATACAGAGGGGTCCAGGATCCCAAATAACATGGCTTCCTTTATATTGACTGAGAATCTGTTTGTTCTTGAGACATCTGCCGAGTTCGCAACCACAGCGAGCTCAGTGCAGAGTTTGATAATAATATAAACTAGCGGACCCGTGTGAGAATTCTCGCATAATGGGTTGTGTGCACCCCATGTGTATAGACTACCCGCCTGGCTCGAGTGCTATGCGGGCTGTACGCGCAACGGTTCTTCCAGGGGATACCGTCTGGTTTATTTGTTTAAAAGCACTTATAAACAAAATATATCCGTTGAATTTTGAAGAAATGCAAGATTTTTCCTGTACTACTGAGACAGTTTGGAAGATTTTGGTACAAACCACACCTTCTAACTCCCTCTGGTTAAGGAGCTTGAGTTTTGTGAGACATACACCTTAACGTATTATACAGTAATAAGATATCTCTGGAACCATACACTTGCTTTACATGAAACTAACTGCATACAGTGTGCATGCGGGTAGTAATAGGTGAATGAATTTAGAGAGTCCTGGGTTCATTAGTTTTTATCTAAATAGGGGCGTGGTGGCGCAGCAGTCAAGCTGTTGGCCTCTCACCACGGTGGACCAGGTTTGATTCCCGGTAAATGCATGTGAGATTTTCAAAGTGAAATGCCAAGTCCTGTGGTACGGATTCGACGTATAAAGGAAGTCCCGTGACTCATGATCGCTAGTTTAAAGGTCACGTTAAACTTACAAACTTCCTATATTCTTATCTAAACAGCAATTAACTTGGAGGATGTAAAGAAATAGATAACTGTGCATTATATCTGATGCTGTGCATGCTACTGACCCCATTCCATAGAGTCTGTGTTGGAACCATAACCAACAAAATGATAATTTGTTTGCATGTAATTTAGGGCTAGGATTTTGATAACTTTGCATATATTAAAACTCACCAATTTTTCTAGGTTATATGCCGTGTCTTGTGCGGGTTTCGCCTAGGAACACCAAGCTGGCTCGTGACTCTTCGTGTCCCCGCCCGGGGAGTAGCGACCTGACGCTACCTCTCTTTTATAAAGCGCAACTGCGCCTCTTTACTGCGAGAACTAAAAGCACAAGCAGCCATAACCTCCCTATGAAGGCTTCCAAAAAAGATGGTATACCGTATTGGCTTTCACGGCCAGTGATTTAAAACTCAGGGATTTTTCTAGGTTGTGCCGTATCTTGTGTGGAATTTCGCCTAGGACACCAAGCTGGCTCATCAGCGGGCTCTTGGTGTCCCCGCCCGGACACGGTACACTCCTAGAAAAATTGCTGAGTTTTACTTCACTGGCCGTGAAAGCCAATATGGCATCTTTTTGCATATTTTCTTTGATAAGCCCAATTCATTAAAGAGTTGTGCATAAGTGTGTTTCAGAGTAATAGGTGCCGAACGAAGCTTATTTGTTAGGGCATTTTCTTTTTGCATTTTCTCTGATTTTGTGGAATAAGGCATTTTTAGGGGTTTTTAATGAATTTATATGCATTCTTCAATAGTTATCGGGGTCCATTGCATGTTATATGCATTTGAAGTACTTCTTGGGTGTACCTTACTTCTTTCAAAGTTTTCAAGGGTATTCATGTATACCCCTTATTATTTCTGTTTCTAAGAGATTGCGGATGGGATGCGATTAATTTATATCTGGCGGATGGTTCTTAAAGCCGGATGTCCTTCCTGACGCCAATCTTTTGAGAGGAGATGAATGGAACTGGGCGTGGAGTTGGAAAGACGTGGCTGTGGTCTATTAGAAGGTTTGGTCCGCCATTTGAGTTGATCTGAAAATGGGAAATTGTGAAAAACCATTTTAAGGACGGCCAACGGTAGGGTTTGAACCAGCCCCTTGCTGCGAACGTTGGAACTTAATAGAGTGTTAATCAAATCTAACCTACAAATTGAGCTTCACACAATTCTAGTTAGTGGAAGTTTCTTTTACATGCCATGAATCTATGACATGGGTCCGCCGGGTTTACCTCCCCTCCGAAGGAAGGCATACTGAGAGATTTTTAACGCTGTTAAAGAATCCGGTGACTTCGGCGGAGCTTGAACCCGCGATCTTGGGCATAGAAGCTCAGCATGCTACCAACTACGCCACCGAAGTCACCTATCAAAACCTGTACTAAACATATTTTTATTCTGAATTGAGCAACACAATTTGAATTGAAGAATGAATCTGAGGGGAGCTTATGTTTGCGAGCACTTTTTCGCTCGTATGACCAAAATCCTTTTAAAGCGCACCAGCTTGAAAACGCCTGCTCTACACCTTGACGCCACCTCCTCAAGAATCGATGCCGTGACCTAAGAGATGGGATCCACTACACCTCGAAGTGAAAATAAATATGGAGAGGAAGTGTGATAATATTACGAGATATGGCTAATAAATGTCTTCCCCCGCGGTTCGCGTAGAGGGCGTAAACAAGTATGAGAGGGAGGGGGGGAATATTCACCCCTCTCGATGTGTTGGAAGTGAAAAATTCCGGCTCATTTTTTAAACCTGTGCTTGAATGAAGCCATCACATGACTTGCGTCATGATTAATCAAATTGTATAATGTAACAGAGCTTTAATTTTATTCGGTCTAGTAACCACAAGAGTGATGGCGGTGCTCCTCAGCGTGTAATGGAGCGTGCCAGGCTGCCAGCAGAATTTAATAAGAACACAGGAACTCTCCACCACGCCATCTGGCAATACCACAGCAAGGCAGCACAAGACCACATCTATTGATTCATACAGTAGCTTCACTAATGTTTATCTAGTTCTACTACGTTTCGTGGTGCAATGGTTGTCTTTCTTGGCTACCAAGCTGAAGGCCTGGGTTCTATTTGTAGCTTTGCCAAGAAATGTAATTCTGGTTAACTTTACTGGAATGATATCACTGACATGCCGACTAGGTCGTCACCATTGGGTGGGCTTGAGTGGTCTCGTGCCTCCTAAAGTGTGGATCTGCACCCCTCACCCCCAACATTTTTAGACTACTTTCGATTTTTGCAAAGAAAATGAAAGTAGACTTATGCGTTCTACACAGTGTCAAAAAATTGTGTGACTGTCTGTGTGTGTGTGTGTGTATGTGTGTGTGATGGGTATTTCTGTCCTCCCCTATCAATTCAAACACGATGAAACCGAATTAAACGAAATTTGGTACAAAGGTAGCAGTAGCAAAGGGCACCTTAGTGTCATGTTTTATATTGCCGCCATCTTGACGGAAACGTAACGGCCGCCACCCAAGTGTTCAAAGCTTAAATCAAATTATGATTAACCTAATCATCTGATTTCTACCAAATTTTGCAACAACATACCTTTATGTGGGAAACGTCTTTTGACCAAACTACTAGGTCATCAGCCAAATAGTTTGAAGATGGTGGCCGTGTATGTGTGCAAATTAATACCCCCTATCAATTCAAACACAACGAGACCAAATCAAACCACCTTTGGTGCAGAGGTAGCACCAGCAAGGGACAACTCAGTGTCATGTTGTACATCACCGCCATAATAACAGGAAAGAAATGGTGCCCATCCAAATGTTCTGATCTTAAATCAAATTACGACTAGCCTAATCATCTGATCTCTATCGAATTTTGCAACAATATACTATACCTTGATGTGGGAAGCGTCCTTTGGCCAAACTACAAGGTCATCAGCCAATGTTTCAAGATGGCGAATCTATGAATCATGCAAGTATTATAGCCTAACCGTAACTTACGATTCAACAAGGCCTGCCCGTACCAAATACGCTCATCGTACACAGAGAGGTTTAAACTGCTCTCAAGGAGGTGAGAATATGAGAATATGTAACCGCAGTAGTTACTAACAGTTCAGGCTGACCTGCCATATCGTGCTTGTCCGTGCCGTCCCGTTGGGACAAAATGGTGGCTATTTTTTGCTCGTAAATCCATATATTTTCGTAACTACGTAAGTTTATATCCTTTTAGGAATGTACTGTACAAAATAATACATATTTAGTATTAAATGGTTTATAGAAACGGCAGAAATCGCTAATGAAATCTTTGATTTCAAGACAATATATTATGGAGTTAAACTAAACTATGTAGGGCATGTACTGTATGTACCTTAATCTCCCCAACTCCAATTTGTACACAGAGCATTGCTTTCGTAGGAGTTCGGCGACAATTTTAGAGAATGCTGGTATTGATATAACGACACTAATTATTTGTTATTGTTTCACATCTTTGGAAACATCTGACATTGTCAAGGTCATTGATACACGGAAATCAATAACCCAGTGCTCTGTTCAGTGAACGCAATAGGGATATATTGTGCAAAACTTTTCCGCCAGATGTCATGACTGATCTATGTGGGACTCCAATGATTTGCCATCCCTTGACATTCCACACGCATTGAATTTGAAGAATATCAAAGTGATAATACGATACATTTTAATCTAAAAGTGTTTCTTAACAGCCTATCGTGTATTATTTACAAATGCTATTTGAACTAAAGAACAATATGTTCCCACATACTATCAGTTGGTGCTAGTTCAGGATATCCCTATTGGCCGAATCTCGGCAGATATTTATGAATATTTATGTTCCAACATTAAATAAAGTTATAACTATCCTCGAACATAAACAGTCGAATGCAACTCGCCTATAATGGTAATTAAGGTACTCGTATGGAAATTATAAAACTCGCTAAGGCTTGTTGCATAATGTACTAGTATTACATTTGTTGTTAGTCATAACATATTTACAAAACAAAAGTTTGGTGCATTACCAACACTGCAACTAAATAATTGTACATATTGTATATATTTTTCACCTGTATTCTCAAACATAGATGTTATAGCCTAAGTGTAATGGATCTGATGATGATCGCTTGACGATCGAAACAGGTCATCCTAGTGTATTTATAATAATAATAATAATAATAATAATGATAATAATATCGTATGGCCTCGGATGCCAGGTGCAAGCTTTGATATTTGACACCCAGAGGGTAGCTTGCATGTCGAATTTTCGTTGTTCCTTGACTATGAAAGTCAAGGAGGTTAGATGTTAGATATCTAAGCTCCTTGAACACTATAGCGCTTTCTAGTAGAGTAATGAGGAACTTTGTGTTGGCGGAAACTCCCGAGATTAATTTTGCCATTATGAACTCGGCCTACTGAATTCAAATGGGTTCTTTGACATGCCAACATCGTATGACATGCGTATCGTATTTTTGCCGCCTTTCAAAAATCACTTACCACGGCCTGGAGCGAACCTGCAATCTTGGGGTTAGTAGACCGACACGCTATCCACTCACCCACCGTGGCAAGCTAGTGTATTTATTAATCTCATGTAATTTATTTCAGGATTAGGGCATAACCCTGCTCTATTTGGATACATTCGTGTTGACTGACTGAAAAGCACCAAACTTTTGTATACTTAGGCAACACTGAAAAATGGCTTCAAACCTCACAACATAACATATTTATTAAACAAACACAGTACCATTTGAGTGTGGTATCTATAACAGTGAATTGTTCAGGCGTATGGTGGATAATAGCTATTCCTCATTGTAAAAACTAGTGTTGTTTAATTTCCCCCTCCCCCCATTATGATCTGCCCCCCACGTGGCACTTCCCAAGGTGAAATTTTCTGGTGACAATACTGCAAGATAGTTACCCAATAGTTTCAATTTTGAACATTTTGTAAGTCAGTGAGCTCGTAGATCTATACGTATAATAACAGATCTCCTCATTGCAGGTCCACCCTGATGGTAGTTTAGATTTTTTGCACAGAGAAACGTTGATGTTTTGTTCTATACCTAACCATGTTCACGGTATACGAGATAGCCTACAGTACTTCACCATAATTCGTAATTATCTTAACTATGGTATCTTGCCAGCTTCGTATATTATAAATGCAATGGCAGCATTCAGGGCTTCCCGTCCCACCCTTGAGTAATCGGCAAACCCTAGTTACCTGGCGGTGACTAATCACTCTGCCCCCGTCACACGGGCCAGCGAAGCTCCGTTATATAGGAAAGGCTATCACTGTAGTTTCTAAATAAATAAAAAATAATTTAAAAACGTATAAATAATTAATAAATATATGAAAATGAAAATCCACAGCCTGCTTCTAGTCGACCGACCGGGTCAGGGAATGGAATGAATGAAGCCCCCAACTAGCGGTGAGTATATGAACTGTGCCGGCTGCCGAAGCCTGTCACACTCCCCTGGGACAATGATTAAATGAATTACAGATGAAATGAAATTATAGTGGAGAGTGTTGCCGGAATGAAAGTTGTGACAGGGAAAACCAGAGTACCTGGAGAAAAACCTGTCTGCCTCTGCTTTGTCCAGCACAAATCTCACATGGAGTGAACGGGATTTGAACCACGGACCCAGCGGTGAGCGGCCGGCGTGCTGCCGCCACGCAGGCTTCTAATAAATATATAATGCAATTAATTATTGTCCTTCAGGAAGTAGTGGAATGATCAGCCATAAACTCCACCTAAATACAGGGGCAGACGACCTCAATGTCTCGTTCTTGAAACAGCAATCACCATATTATAATCATCATTATTCCTCCACACACGCGTGGTGGAAAAGACCGCAATTTACTTTACGCAGTCCTATTTTGGTAGCATTTATTTTAATGGTATTAATGTTCTTTAGTGGTGTTGTTTAATTTATTTTTCGTGGAATTAAGGCACACAGCCCTTTATTTAATCCAAGTTCACATTTAAAATGCCAATGTTACAAATGCTGCTTCTGCGTTTAAAATCATACACACATATTTAAATACTAAAAACTACAATAAACCTAAAAAGGTAAAATTACAGTATATGAAACTCAGAAATCTAAAAGTAGATATGCACAGTAAATCTGTAGGCTATACTGAGGAGGATGAGTAGGCACCTCAAGAATGGCACAATCCTCGGTTCAAGCGCCTTCTTCACTATTAGCCGAAACTTCCGTACCTGAGTCGTGGTCACTCTCGTCTGTGTCATTGGAATTTCCTCTTCTCAAGATGACAATTCAATCCCATATTCATTATCTTCGGAAAAAGTCTCTTCGTGGCAATACATTGCTCTCTCAATAAAACCACAATTCTGTCTTTCTTCCTTTTCAATACTAACATGCAAGTAATTTATCCTTTTTACTTCTCCTGAGTTCATTTCATAGCACTGCGATACGTAAATTGGAGCGAATCACTGAAAACTTGTCACACACAGCACTACACGCCCATGGTGGAAAGCACCGCGCTGTAACTCAACAGTCCACAGAGACAACAAAAAGGAAAATGAAAGGTGAATGTTGTAATAACCCGAATGCTAGAGGCCCGATCTAGGATAAAGTGACAAGGGATACCCATCAAGCAACTATTTACTGGACAGTAGCACAAAACACATATCTGCGGTCGAAAAGCCGTAGCGCGTGTACTGGAGGGTTATAATAATCGTTCAGGGGCAGATGACCTCGCTGTTCCATTTATTTAAACAGCAATCATCATCATCAACATCTATAATGAATAGGGCTCGGATTTTTAGGTGCTAAAAATCGGGAAAATGTTTATTTTTTATGTATTAAAAATACCTGAAATATGTGACAAAAAGTAAAAATATTTAATTATAATTTAGTTGATTAATGTGAATATTTAACTATAATGTAGCACTCACGAATGCAACTTATGCTATGTCTCACTGACTGCTGAAGAATTACAATACACAACGAGATACATCTTCAGGTTGTCCGTCACAAATGACCGACGATTATCGCGAAATACTTCTTCTGAAGGTGCGAAACAGCAGCAATATGTTTCTTGCCCTTGAGGTGTTGTGTAACTTGAGATCGCTGTTCAGCCTTGAATGCTTTCCCCACATGGTTGGCACAACAGATCGCCCCCATCAGAAATAAAATTATCTTTAAATTCTGCAACATACTTCTGCAGACGATAACTTGTAGTTGCTTTTACTTTAGGCATCGTAGAACTGCCTTACACTTCCCAGTGCCAGAAATGAACGGCACGCGAGTGACACTGGTTCCATGTAGCTTTTAGGGGAGTCTAGCACGTGGTGCATGGACAAGGAAATCCCCGGCTTGCACAGTGAGTGGCACGGGGCGACAAGTTAAGAACAACACAGTTGCAAGCTGACATACGCTCTGCATGAAGATTAGATAGCTCACGGTTCTTCCCCGTTGAAGTAACACAGACGAAAAATTCAATAAACTAAAAGATCTAGCATACTGATTAAAAGGAATGTAAATATTATGTATTTTATGTGCTAATAAGAGAAAAAAAAGGAAATTATGTATTTATAGAAAAATGCTTAAAATATGTATTTACATAAAAAATATGTATTTACCTAAAAATCCGAGCCCTAATAATGAAAGTTATTTGCAATTTCAACACTCTCCAGTTTCCTTTAATAAATCCTCGCTAGTTATTCTTAACTCATCTAAAAGTCGTATTAAAAGTTCAATTCCCGTTGAAGGGTCATAATATCAGCAAGAAAATAACAATTCCACCCCTTCCCCTTACTGCTTCGCAAGAGGCTTATAGCTGTACGGGTATTGTAAAGGTGAATCCAACTCCTCTTATCATAGCAATGCCTATTAGCAAGTTGTTCGCTCAGAAAAATCCCTCCTCTGTATAGCATTGTAGAGTTGAAAGCGCACGTAATGGTGAAGTCACTTGAGCTCTTCACAATAAACCAAACCTTAATTTCTCTGAAAGTACTGAAAATAATAATTGACTTCGTATGAGTTTCCGTGGTTTAATTCACATTCTCGGTTTCATTGGTATTAAAGAGTCGATTCGCATCGAGAAACGTTCTCCAGTTGAGTGTTCGTGAGTGCTTCTACAATGAGCTAATACCCCCAAGAATAGCAGGCAAATTTATCTGGTGAAATACTTCGCTCCATTTTCCATTCAACACCCGCTGTTGTTTACTGAAGAAGTGAATTACTTAGTCATAAAGGAACTCAATCCATAGAGCAGGAGTCGTCTCATTGTGCTGCAAGCTAGCGCAAATATTGAATACTTGAGATCATTACACAGTCGCTAATATGACAGCAGATTAGGAATGGGACGGAGAACAAATGCTCGTGTGTTTATATACTACACACGTATGGCTTGCTTAGAGGCTTCAGTGGCGCAGTTAGTAGCATACTGAGCTTCTATGCCCAAGATCGCGGGTTCAAACCCGGACGAAATCGTCAGATGTTTTAAGAGCATTAAGAAATCCCTTAGTATGCCTTCCTTCGGAGTGGAAGTAAAGCCGACGGGCCCATGTCATAGATTTATGGCATGTAAAAGAACCTTCCACTAACTAAACTTGTGCGGAGCTAAAATGTGTATGTTAGATTTGAAAACGCTATATTACTTCATACGTTCGACGCCAGGTGCTGGCTGCGATGGCATCTAGTAGCCAAGTTCGCAACTAGGTGTCGTAGGCGGTAGCATTTGGTAGCAAAAGCAGGAACTACTTGAAAAATTGATCGTCTGCAGTCCTTACCTGAATCACAGATAACACATACTAATACAGCCATCACAATTAACACCGGTTATCAGACAAATTCTACACACTCCCAAAGTACACGGGGCTACATGACCGTGTTGTCGCAGTCCCTAAACTAATGGCCAACCAACCAACTTATAACATGCTTGCATATCGGTAGAGATTGTGGCCTGTTAGTTATTGCTGTTGTAAGGAGCGGAACAGCGAGGTCATTCACCCCGCTTAGCAAATATCAAATTTTACAATTTGAAATGAATTTAAAATTTAGACTTTGATGTCTAAATACGATTTTTTTAAACGCCTGCATTTAATAAATCAAAAAATAAACACAATTTATTATTATAATAATAAACAAAATATATGGGGAAAGAGTTAAAATTTCAAACTGGAATAAGTTCTTGAAGTAAATATACACTTGAATACTTTAGGTTTAGATTACTGGCCCACCCTAACCCACTCTCACATTTCTGCTTGCCTGTTACATACACAATTAGAGTACACTGAAATACTCTTAGTAGGCCTACCGTACTTCTAAAGAAAACCAATTAATGAAATTATATTCCAGAATGCCTGAATTAGTCTGGCCTGAAGCAAAGGTTCAAGTTTGATGGAATTTTATGCATTTTCAATTCTTTGGGCAGTAGAACCTTAAAAAAAATCCTCACACGTGTCTCCTTTTTATGATCTACTTTCCTGGCTAAAAGTAGAACAACAAAGAAACCTGCACATATGTACCCTCATCTATCGACTTCTCAACGAAAGAACACCTCATTATCTCTCTTATAATTTTCGTTTTCTTTCTTCCTTTCATGATCGTCACACGCGATCTGGATCTATAATTGCAATTCCTCTACATCATTCATCTGCCTTCAGTAACTCTTTCCTTGTGTCGGGAACTAGAATTTGGAATAATTGTCCTCGTGACGTTATAAATTGTACATCCCTAACCACTTTCAAACGTGCATGTAAAGATTTCCTCTTGAATTCGTAGGCCAACTGGAACAATTAGTGTATGAATGTGTGAGTGACCATAGTATAATTTTGTTAATACTGTATGTCATTTAAATTGTATAGCTTAGTTAATATCATGCAGTCGCCAATTTAATTTAATTTAATTCTAGTATTTAAGTTTTCCTAGTATTTAAGTTTGGTAGGTTAAGTATATCATATTTGAGTATTCAAGTAAGTTGCACTGTGTGCGGTTAAGTGTAAGAGAGGACCTAGAGCCCTAACTTTGCCACAATAAAGACACCAATAAATAATAATAAAAATAATAAATGAATAAATAAATAAATGTTTTCCAAGATTTCAACGTTTATCTCTTAATAAATCATGAAATAATAACTTATGAGACGTTATTACCTCTTTGCCATATCTTGATGAATGCAGTACATATTTTGCATTTGCCTGTTGGCACAGGCTAGAGTAAAATGTGGCTTTTCTCTGGTGTCAGTCTCACTCATGGCTGTAATTATATGGACGCTATTGAGGTATGGGTGATGCTGAGTAACGACATTCAGATCACAACTAGTGCCTGTGAGTACTGTGAAAGGTTTTACTCATAGTGTCAGTGCTTTTGTTCTGACCCAGTGAGGAAAGCAATCGCAAACTATATCACTCCTCACCTAGCCTAGTACGCCTCATTATAGTGCTGCGTATGGCGGAACGTTTTGAGGATCGATCCAGCCTTTGGGCTGACTACCTAACAGATAAACATTAATAATTATTAATAAAATAACCTTAACTGGAATTTGTTGTTGTCGTTGATTTATTCATACGTTTTGCGACGTCATGGTCAAGTAGTCGCATGTATTTGGGTCTGTGATGAATTTGTCTTAGAACCTATGATATTGTGTGTATTTGCAATTGAGGGCCAGAATAGGGTAGGAGGCGTGTATTGGCAACATTCTTCGCCTAAGAAATGCTATATTTTGCAGGTGTGAAAGAAAACCGAAAGGAATACGTAAAAAAAAGCAAAGTTCCTCCACTACACAGTGGAACCTCGAATCAGGGATATGCTTTTGAGATCTAGATGATGAATACTTGTTAACCTCTCCAACAATGTTATATTACAGCCGAGCACGTGTTTACAACACTCGCAATTTGCATGAGGATAGGTATGTAAACCAGTTTCTTTATAACGTTGTTGATTCAAAAATTAAGTTTTTTTCTCATTGAATTGCGGGGACAAGTACAAATTCATAACAAGAAACGTCTTGAACGTTCAGCGGACGACACGTTCACACTGAGCAAGTTACTTTACAAATATTGCGCAATAACGTATCGAAGGTTTATGAAATGTTTTACTGTGAAAATAGCAAGTCTAATAAAATAGAGTAATGTAGTTATAAATGCATGCTTCATCATGAAATAGCAACTTATTCCAACTTAGTAACAACTATTTCCACGATCAAACATTCATTTATAACTACTGTTATTGGACTAACTATTTAAAAGTTTTTATTTCAACGTAAAAATATGATCACAATTACAAATCATCCCAACCTCAAACATTACATCAGTTCCAGATCATTGATATTGAAACTTCGAGCTGCCTTTTCAAGATATTTATTTTTCATCGTTAATCTAAGAATTGTAACAGATCTGACTTTTTAGTCTAGAGTATTTTTAATAATTTTAAATGGTTAGTGTTTTGGAAATATCTTTGAAATCAGCCTTTTTATACCATTTTGTGTCAGTCTTGCAACTTCATTTGTATCAACTACTGTTTGCTGAAGGAGGTTATCATGTAACACTGTACTCAAGAATTACAATTTATTGACTTACGATATTATTTTCCTATTTCATTAAACTTTAACAGTAAGGATTTTGGGCAGACATGGTCTTCATATATTTTCGTTCCATTATTATGTATTAGAAAATGCGTACAAACTCAAGAATAAGTATTGTGAGGGTCACTTTTTGTTTGCGGGCTGGGTGGAAATATAGCAGCCTTCCTGAACAACAGGTTAAAAAGTAGAGTCCCGGGCACTCACTGGACAACTGACAATAAACTTAAGTCCAGCTGCTGAGTCCCCCAGCAGGGTGTGACGTGAATTCGCTTCCCCTTATCTCCACTAATATCTTTCTTGGAATTCTTCCATGGCTCTTTCTCAGCAGCTTATGAATTGCTTGCAAAATCCGTTACTAGCGAACAAATATTGTCACACAGACTGTTTTGAATTACTGTAGGGGCAGATGACCTCGTAGTTCCAGCCCTTAAAACAAAAATAACTAACTAACGAACTAACTGAATTGCCGTATATTTCACATGTGAAAAAATACTTTCTTTTAAGACAGAATTTGTAATTTTACATAAAATATAGAAGTATGTTAAAATGTCTTTATGGTCAAATACAGGGTCATTATTTTTGCTTGGCAAGGACATTCTCACTCACGCGCTCCGCCAGTAACAGCTCAGTTCCCGGCTGCCGCGCGCGCGTATAGACGGCAGATCACGATGATGAAAATCAGTATCATGCATTTTTTCTCAACATACTTACAGTAGATGCTGAAACTGTTCCCCATCCGCTGCCAAACATAACCGGCATCTCCTTATGAAGTTTCCGGTTACTCGGGTTAATTTAGTTTCAGTAAGGAAATCGTCACGTCTATTTCATTGTTTACTGAACCTGTACGTTTGAATCTCTTAGCCAGTTGATTTATTGTCTGATTTATAGGAATGGGTCTCCCTGGAAATGTCATTCGAAACTTTTGTCTTGTTCTAGCGCACGTTATGAACGGCACGTATTGTGCAGACCTTCGCTCGACCTTGGCCGCCTGTCCCCGGCCAGGTTGGAGCGTGGACTCTAGCCGTATTGCTCGGGTATTCCCTCGCTCTTCAGTAGACGTGTGAGCTCTGAGCTAATTGGGTGTTTCAGTCTTGTTTTTTATAAAGCTACTGTGTACCGGTACTGTATATCGTATTGTGTAGTGTTTTATTGTGATTGTGTATAGTGCTGTAATGCCTTGTGTAAAATATTCGTTACTTGAACGTGTATATCTGCACAATACGTAGACTACATAAAGTGCAGAAAATCGTGCACGAGAACAAGACAAAAGTTTCGAGTGAGATTTCCACGGGATCAAAATCCTATAAATCGGACAATAAGAC
Source organism: Meconema thalassinum (assembly GCA_946902985.2). Classification (NCBI taxonomy): domain Eukaryota; kingdom Metazoa; phylum Arthropoda; class Insecta; order Orthoptera; family Tettigoniidae; genus Meconema; species Meconema thalassinum. Next base: position 1,375,883,469 of record OX336388.2, on the reverse strand, counting down.
AACTGGCTATGAGATTCAAACGTACAGGTTCAGTAAACAATAAAAATAAACGTGAAGATTTCCTTACTGAAGCTAAATTAACAGGAGTAATCGGAAACTTCATAAGGAGATGAATTGCTTATGTTTGGCAGTGGATTGAGAACATTTTCAGGACTCTTTGCACTCTGCTGCATGACGTCACGCACTCGCCGTCTCCGTATCGCATAACGCCAGACCCCAGAAGTAAACTCAGACTCAACAGACTCCATTACCCTTTAACTTAGGCTTCCCATGCGGAGGCTGCATGATGTCACTCACTCGCCGTCTCCGTTCGCACAACGCCAGACCCCAGGAGTAAACTCACACTCAACAGACTAAATTACCCTTTAACTTAGGCTTCCCGCACGGTGGCTGCATGACGTCACGCACTCGCCGTCTTCGTTCGCATAACGCCAGACCCCAGGAGTAAACTCAGACTCGGTGCATATGCACTGAACAACATGATGACGTCATACACGCCGTAACCATGACGCATAACGGTAGATCCAAGCATAACGATGAAGTCGACAAGATCATTTGAAATGATAAAAGTCTCAACCTATAGGCCTATTATATGAGCTGACATATGTCCTGTATAACGTTTTGCAATCCGTGCTGTTAATGCCCTAACATCCAGACTTGTGTAATCAATCACTATGCAGTGTAGCGCCTGCAAATAGCGCAGCATGAAGGTAGAAGGAATGCCCTGTTAAGTGCACTCGCACTGGGGTTAGGTCGAGTCGAGGGCAAGTTCCGCGTTCTAACATCGTGGCCCATTTGTCGAGCTTGCCTCTAACCAGGCGGCAAGGGCAGGCATTGTCAGCGGCCACACTTGGCCGGCAGACCGGAAAACTACCCCACCCCCACCACCCCCTCCTCCAGGACGTGACAGCGACCAGCCAAGCATGGGCTCTCCCGCAAGGGCTTCAACTTTGTTTTATGGACAAGCTTAATACTAGCCGTGATAAATATTGATACTTTAAGCCACGAGAGTGCGCGCACTAGATCCCAACGTGCCTATATAAAATTACCTCTCTCTTATTATTTTTACTTTTTTTTCCAGTGAGAGAGACGAGATCCTCGCTTACACAGTAGCACACAACACTCGTTGGCAGCGTGTTAAAGAGGGAACACTTGGATTCTCACTTTTCATAACAGGAACATTTTATGAAACAAGTGCAAAGTCAGGGGAATACTAGGTGATTCGGCAGCCCCTTCCAATATAGTTTGCTGCAACCCAACTAACGCATGTTGGCAGAAAGGTCGATATTTCTCTGTCTGCATCCCGTGTAGTACTAATGCACTGCAAGCATATCCTGCAAACGATACTTAATCCTACTATTTTTCCCTCGATGTGACTACTAACTAATATGAGGGGAAAATAACAGTGTTCAGTATCGTTTGCGGGATATCCTTGTAGTGCATTAGTACCAAACGGGATCCAGGCAGAAAAATATCGACCTTCCTGACAACACGCGTCAGTTAGGCTGCATAAAACAATATTGGAAGGGGTTGCTGAATCACCTGGTATATTAGAGCCTGGCAAATTATCTCTGGTTCCACTCGGGATTGCAAACTTTCGTCTCCCACTAAGGACACTCAAGTTCAAGCCTCTCAATCAACTCTGAGTGAGAACCTAAAGTCTCGATACTACAGAAATTGCTTATTATCGTCGTTGTTGTCAGTAGTGGTGATTTAAAGGAAAAACCCAGACTCACTCAGGCCGTTGTACGTCTCAAGATGTCAAAGGCTTCTTTAACCCGGAATGAGAACCACTTCTCCTTTTAACGTTCGGAAATATATTCTTCTTCTTGTTGCGTTTAGGCCATCTAATGACCACGTCGTTTCAACTGGTTTCTACGTCGAGCTTTAATATTCGCCCAGTACTGTCGCATGAATTCTTGATGTTGTTGCTTCCTTTATTCCGTCCACTTCATGCCTGTTTTAAGCTTAGGCTTTTCCAGGAAACCCCGATGAGCTGTCAGTTTCATCTTAAGTGACACACCTCCTGCACATCGTCACATGAAATCCCAATTTCTTGTAAATCTCTGCCTACCTCAGTGAACCAAGGCCCCTTAGTTTTCTTCTCTAGAAAGTAGGTAAAGATCCTGTTTGTCAATCTCACAGAGCTCATTCGTGTCATGTGGTCATAAAATGACATCCTTCTTTTCCTCATCATTAGTTATTTTTTTCACACGTGCGTAGAGCTCGTGGTTGTGCCGTCTCCGGGATTCACCAATTTCCTCTACTGGGCCCAAGATTTTTCTTAGGATCTTTCTTTCTTTCTTTCTTTCTTTCTTTCTTTCTTTCTTTTACTTCCAGTTTCTCCATACGACCATTCCTATGCATTGCAAGGATTTCCGCAGCATATAATGCCTCCGGGCGTATGACTGTGTGATAGTGTCTTAGCTTGGCATTTAGGGATATTGATTTCTTGTTGTAAACACCCTTTGTTAGATGATATGCCATTTGCATTTTTCTGATGCGTGATTCAAAAGCTGACTTCTCGGTGGTGTTGGACTCTATCCACTCACCTAGATATTTTAACGATTTATTTAATTCACTTATCCTCCCAACTTGGCTTCACCTTCGGACTCTGCGAAAGATCATTCCTCTACCGTCACAAGGAGAGTGCATGGGAGCTGAACACATTTTGTCAGCAGATACAACTTAGGCCTAATTGAGAAAGGTTGAGGGAAGTTATTTTGGGCTAATGTCGGCCGTAGACCTTTGCCTGGTGGTGAAAATGACAATCCACGAAAACCATTTCCAGGATGGGAGAAGTGGGATTCGGACCCACGCTCTCCCGATGCCAGCGAGGCACGAGCTAGCGCGTTAGCACACTCGGCCAATGTGGCCGGTCATTCTACAATATACAGTGTGCATAAAAACTCTCTCCGCAGTGAAGTCAGACGTTTGCGGGTCTGGTTAGGTTAGCAAGTGCACACGCGTTGACGTTGGAGCCTGTCTGCCTGCTCACTGTCTCTGCACGTTAACACCCTAATGCTTGAATGTGAGAACAGTGTTAAAAAGTGGTTGTTCAATTTGTCTGTTAATGCATTTCATATAACAACATTAGCGGAATGACTGCTAACTTAAATGCGGATGAGTGAGTGTGCTGCGGAGAGACTTCGTATACACCCTGTACACTAGATTATTTGACCCACTTATTAGGAATATCGTATTGATAGACTATCATTAACATTACTTCACTAGGAGATTGTAGTCTGAAATTATTAGAAAACAGAGCTAACGATAGAACGAGTGGAAGCTGGGTGAACCTTCAGGTAGGATTATTTTTATATGCACTAACCAAAAATTAAGTGTTCCGGAAAACTTGTAGAATCGATTTTTAAAACTGTTATCATCTACTTAACCTTCGGTCAGATGCAACCCAAATAATATCACCGTCGAGCGCAACCTAAATAACATCACCGTCGAGCGCAACCTAAGTAATACCATCAACGGGCGCAACTCAAATAATATCACCGTCATGCGCAAATAATATCACCGCCGGGTGGAACCTAAATAACATCACCGTCGAGCGCAACCTAAATAATACCATCAACGGGCGCTACTCAAATAATATCACCGTCATGCGCAAATAATATCACCGTCGAGCGAAACTTAAATTATACACCGTCATGCGCAACCTAAATAATATCACTGTCTGACGTAACCGAAATAATATATCCGTCAAGCGCAACATAAATAATATCACTGTCGGGCCCAATCTAAATACTATCACCGTCAGATGCAACCTAAATAATATCACCGTCGAGCGCAACTTGAATAAGTCACCGTCGGGTGCAACGCAAAAATCACAGTCAGGTAGGCTACAACTTAAATAATATCACCGTTGGGTGCAATTTAAATAAGTCACCGTCGGGCGCAAGTAATCTGTTAGATTATATGTTTGTTTACATTATATCGTCTAGCACTAGAAATTAACATTTCAATTAACTGATGAATTATAAATCGAAGAGAAGAAAATATCCAGTTTAAATGATAAAATGTTGAATGTTTACTAAAATCAAATAAATAATTACATATAATGAACACACTTAAATTCTACAATCATATTACACTCAAACTCCTCTACTGAGATTCAAACAAGCTAAAGATTGAATTTACTAAAACAAGGATTATTTCTTGTCGCACCTCACCTCTTTCCAACCTTGATATGATCAAAATTAGCATAATTAAAAGAAGTAATTAATTCGGTGACACTAAGGCAACCGGGAGGGAGCCCCACACGCCCAGTGGCATTCGCCACGAAAGAGGAATGGGGGGGGGGGGGCGTTCTTATTTTCGTAGTCTTAGAAACCCCCTCAATAATTTAGATCAAGGCAGGAAATAGACGATGCCAGGACAAGCCTGTTAATTGGAAGGGCTGGACTTACCCTGAGACCGAATGCGAACATTTCCCATCCAAAATGCCAAGGAAGGAACAAGGTAACCATTTCCGCTGAGCTTCATGCACAAATAATAATCATAATCTTAAAATGACTGCTCATTGTATTAACATAAGTATTACAAACAACTAAACTAGGCAACACCTTAAATATAAAAATGTTACACAATAAACATATGATCCCAGTAGGTTATGATTAGGGCCACGCGAAATTAAAACCCCGTGAATTTAAAACGCGTTTCAACCAACACATCCCTCGTCCAAATGACGATTTGTATTCCCGCATTATAATTCACAACTAAACATACTAAATTAATTCCCCCAAATAGTATGAAAGGAAATAACGACATGAAGTAAGGCAAAAGCTACTCCAGAAAACAAAGTTGTTTGACACAACCAAACAAGTAGCTTATTGCGATCAGACCGTCTGAAGGACACCTGTCAACTCAGTTGGCGAGGAGCCGTTCTGACCAAGTTAAAGCCAACACCCCCCCTTAAGAGCAAAACGGAAACTAAATAATGAAGAAATCCCCACCCTGAAATAATGCAACGCAAAATGAGGAGGACCACATCCCCTTCCAAAATGCCTTAACCTAAAACATGTCTTAAATTTATACCTGAATTGCCACACGACACGTGGCTAGGAAATGCACTACGAGAGTCAAATTGAAAGTTTTTAGAATTAACAGTCTTAGCAAATTCAAAGTTTTGTCAGATAAGGTTTGTGCAATACTGTACTGTTTTATGCCTCTCCCCAGAGGAAAAGAAAATTTCCTCCGGGAAGGGGTCTTCGACACTCCCAGTTCTGCGTGTGAGATTCAAGAAGGCTGGATACTGACTGGTTATTGTTCGCTGAGGGCTTGCTTTCCAGGGCGAAAGTGACTACCCCCTCTCCACTGCACAGTTTGGTCGTGCCAACCTAACTTGGGGGCGCAGACCACCATAACAACGACATAGTCCAAGAGAAATGTTGGTACCACAACTGGTGCCATGACCCAAATCTTTAAGAGTTTACTCAGAACCAGGACGTTGCGAAATAGTAGCAGTCTTCATGTAACGATGTTAAAAGTCGTTACATCCTCGCCCTCCCAAAGAAGGCGATGGGGTGAGAACAGCAGGAATGGTGGTGAGTCGCTGGGCATCTGGCAGATGAAAGGTTACCTCCGAACTCCGCCAGCAGATCTCGAAGTACAATCCCTCAGGAAGGAGGATGCCATCGAACTTGGTATGGTACTGTCAACCTGGGCCCAGGTTGAGAGTACACGTCCCACATGAAATTTCCCAACTGAAACACACCATTACTACAGCAGAATAAATTCAATTTAGGTTCCCTTAGCGGGAACGGGTGGCTCCAGACTAGCATGCTAGCCTTAAGCAAGTTTATGTCATCTGAGGACAGATGAGGAAAGTCACACCACATTTGTACGTCACTGAAACACAGTAAGCAGTTGTTTAAGTTGTATCCGGGGTGCTTGAGGCCTTAATCAAAAGTTCCTCACAAGAGAGTGGATCTTCAGGGCATCACTAAAATGTTCACTGAAGGGGGTGGGAGTATCACACGATAGGGCATCTGACCCACACGAGAAGACTGATTTTGAGTTAAGAAAATTAAAACAAATTAACCACCATTACCAAATAGTATAACTAAACTAAAATTATGAATACTCATAGAGGTTACCAGGAATACACAAGCAAAATTTTACAGAATTCTCAAAAATATCCTACCAAACCCCTTAAAATGAAAACCCCTCCTTGAGACGGGAAATCAAGGGGACCCCCACTGGTACCCTGCCAAAACAGCGAAACAATATAAAAAGGAATTTACATTTACTCGGATGGGCTAACGCAGCACCGCACGAATACAGAACATTTTGAGTACAGAGAAAACATTTGAATATACACAACATACCAAAATCAAAACCAAGGATCGTCATAGGTTTGTGATACATAAAAGACATGATTAAATTTAAAGTCTCTGCCTCATTTCACCAGTCACTGCCCCTAACCATCCACGGTGGCCTTCCGACGAACGGCAGAAAACAGCAACTACTTTCCACGAGCCTAGAAACTAATGGGGACCACGTTAAACAGCCTGACACACACATGGTCAACCGATTTGCATACCATCATTTAACCAAATCTCACAAAATGACCTCATCGCAACTTGCCAACGCATCCTACCAGTCCACAGTTCTTAATGAACTTCTGGAGGATGACCCGTCGAACTCAGAACACCAAGGTGATGACACCCATATTGAGAACGACCTCACATAACGTGACGCATGGATAACTCCAAATCTAAAAAAAAAACATCTTCCCAAAAATGAAGAACAGGTCGGCGACCGCCTCTTCTAGGCACGGAACCTAACTAATATTAAACCAACAACAACTACCAGTCCTGCACACAGGAAACGCTCCAATTCTACTCCCAAAGCACATAGCTCAGCAGAACCAGACACAAATATAAGTTGGTACCAACCAATTTTCAAAACACACCAAAATGAACGTGGCCCACCCTTAAAAAAACACAAATTACCAATAATTTCACGCCCTACACAACTCACGGACACCAAACGACTACTATAGTCCGATACAGGGTTTCGCATAATTACTACAAACACCGACAGGTGTCATCTGACACATTTCAATAAGCACGAGGCAATTAATATCCTCAAAATTACAATTGCTTCAACCTTACGGTCCCTAACATGCCTCAGCATTTCCAAAATACAGAACTACATGGTCACAGATGCGACAAGATGATAAATTCTCAAACGCACGGGGCGATTACTGTCCCCAAAGGAAAGTGCACCTTGCACAGAACAAGAACGAGTTCGCCAAATGATAATTAGCTCAAAATTTCTCCAAAATAGGGACGACGACTTCAAGGTGACACAACTTCAAAGCAGAGAACAACTGGCTGACGCCTCAGCTTGGCCATCAGCTCGAAACTGACGTTCCACAATTTTAAAATATTCACACCCGAGTACACGGGGAAGCCAAGAATTACATTTCCGAACTACAATCAGGTGCAAGTTGTAACAATATTAGCAAGTCAGCAGTCTAACAGATCAAGCTGCAGATTACGAATAACCCACTGACCAACCTGAACTAGATACATTTTCAACCGACAAGAGATGGTAGCTCGAAGGTTTCCCAAATCACAAATACAATTTCTATAGCCCTCACGTCAGCAACTGAACACCACACCGAAATGAGCATCACTCTGAAGCATCACACCTTATTTTCACATAAAATCAAAATTTCACTACCAACCTAACAAAATTATCACTAAATCATCCCAAAAAAATTTACTCAAAATATCAACCACGAATACGATGAACAAAACTCAGCTAACAGAAGCAGATCACAGCCTTTCTTGAGGATTACAAAGGATGACATAAGAGATTTGACTTCAGCGGAACAACTAGACCATCTCCCATCGCCCTGAACTTCATACCATCGCACTCACAGGAAATAGAACATCATAATTTCACCTTTTACACACCTCGAGTTTCTCGTTCACTAGCAGGTTTACAATTCGATATATGAGTCCTAAAAACACGTTTCCTAGACAGATCCTCTAATAACACGGTTACTTCAGAAGGAAAGGACAGAATCTCATAGGGGCCCTCATATTTTGGCTGCAGTTTACCTGATACCTGACGACCTGGGGCCTTAGCCCAGAAGTTTTTTGCATACACAAAATCTCCGACAGAATATCCACCCTGTTTTCGGCCCAAATTATATCTCTTAGCCAGCTTATCATGCGAGATCTTTATAGCAGCTTTGGCCTCCTTCCAGATTTCTCTGACACGATCAGGAGAGGGTTGGTCAGGAAGCAGATCATGAAGTGACCACAGATTCGTTAGAGGGGAATTTGGGACGAACGCATACATAAGTGAGAATGGCGTTTTCCCATGGGATTCATGCTCAGCAGTATTGAAAGCATACGGTAACCAATGTAATGACGAATCCCACTTGGCATGATTATCACGATGATATGCGATAAGCGCAGCTCTCAAATTTCGGTTAACTCTCTCTGCCAAACTAGGGTTGGGGTAATAATGTGTCGTGGTGACATGGGAAATAGAATAATCAAAACAAAATTTTCTGAACTGATGAGAAACAAAAGCCTTGGCATTATCTGACACCAGGTATTGACTAGGACCGAAGGAAGAGAAAACAGACTTTAAACATCTTATGACAGTAGCAGAGTCACAATTTCTAGTGGGAAAAATCCACGAAAAGCGAGAGAAACCATCAACACAAACAAAGGCAAAACGATTACCCAGTTTAGACCTCAGCAGGGGCCCAACGAAATCCACATACAAGCGTTCCATGGGCCTGGACGCAGATTCGGAAGCTAACTTACCAACCTTACCACTGACGGTAGGCTTACTCACTTTACAATCATGACACCCCAGCACGAACTTTCTCACATCCTTATCGAGACCCTTCCAAACAAAAGACTGCCTTATTTTCTGTCGAGTTTTGAATATTCCTAGGTGGCCTCCAGCGGGTGACTCGTGAAAATACATTAGCATGCCATTTATCAGCTGAGTAGGCAAAACAACTTTAGGCTTTCTATCACGCCTAGTTACACAACACAATACACCAGACTTTAAAACATAAGGTTTTATCTCTTCTCCAGAAACTAATCGAGCAATTAAGTCACACAAGACGGGATCTTCCTTCTGATGGTCAGCAATGTCTCCAAACAATAACGGTGAATTAACTAACATGTGTTGAGCTGAATTAGCCCCAACAACAATAGGTTCCTCTAAAGAGGGAGTTTCACACCTGTCAGGAATTTCTCCATAGAGACGCTTAAGTGACACAGCACAAATATTTTCATGATTTTCCTCGGGAACGAGATTCTTACATTTATTAGGAACTTCTTCGTACATGCGTCTAAGGGAGTCGGCTATGACATTTTCACAACCCTTTATATGACGAACGGTGAACTGAAATGATGAAATACGGGTTGCCCATCTGGCGATTCGCCCAGTGGTTCGAGGTCTAGCCAGGACCCAGCTCAGGGCCTGGTTATCGGTTTCAAGTTCGAAAGGAACATGTTCGACATACATTCGGAATTTCTCCAGTCCAAACATCACTGCGAGCCCCTCAAGCTCGTATACGGAATAATTTGCTTCAGCAGGGGGCAGAGTTCGAGAAGCAAAACCAATAGGTCGTCTACCTAACTCACTTTCTTGTAACAACACAGCAGCTGCAGCACCGAACGATGCATCAGTCTGGATTATAAACTTCTTACTGAAATCCGGGACAGCGAGGACAGGAGCCTTACACAGTGCCTCCTTCAAATCGTCAAAAGCTGCTTGCTGCGACGGGCCCCATTCAAATTTCACATCAGACCTTCGCAGATGATTAAGTGGCAACGCGCGTTGTGCAAAATTGGGTATAAATTTGCGCAGAAAGCCAACCATTCCCACGAATCGGGCTACTCTTTTCACATTTTTAGGCGGTGCAAAATCTCTAATTCCTTGGGTTCGGGAGTCATCGACCGAAACACTTTCAGCAGAAACAACATGTCCAAGAAAGGCAATTTTAGGTTTAGCAAGGGACACTTTAGACAACTTTACGGTTAGACCAGCAGATTTTAACCTCTCAAATACTTCACGAAGATGGCGCACGTGATCTTCAAACGTCTCGCTATAAACAACAACATCGTCCAGGTAGTGATACAAGTAATCAAATTTGATGCCAGAAAACACGTGATCAAGAAACCTACTACGCACAGCGCCCCCTGTAGAGAGACCAAAAGGCAATCGACAATATTCAAAGAGATTCCAATCGGTGGCGAATGCAGTCAGATGCTTAGATTCTTCAGCTAACGGAATTTGGAAATATGCCTGCGTCAGGTCAATGAGGCTATAATAGGAGGCGTTTTTGAACCAGGAAAAACAGCCATGTAAATCAGGAAGAGGGATGGATTCTAAAACAATCTTTTTGTTTAACCTGCGATAATCTACGACTGGCCGAAACCACCATTAGGCTTAGGTACTAAGAACACAGGTGAGGAATACGCTGATGTGGAGGGTCGAATCACTCCATCTAGCAACATTTGATCGATTAATTTCTTTAATTCCAACATTTTGGGTGGACTCAAACGGTAGGGAGGATGTCTGACGGGTATAGTATCCGTCACTTCAATTTTATACTCCAGGATCTTAGTCATTCCTAATTCGTCAGTGAACACCTCGGGAAAATACCCACACAAATCTCGAATCTCTTTAGCTTGAGCGTCAGATAAATTACTTAAATCCAAGGATTCAACCCCGGTGGACAAGACGGGTTCAGCATCACGGTTGACAACATGAGCACTCGCGCTAGGGACAGCAGTAGCAAGAAATTTAAATTTTACCTCTGAACAAACCCTGAACCAGAATGATTCGTGTTGCATATCTAGCAGTAAGCCAGTATAAGCAAAAAAATTAGCGCCCAGAATAATAGGACATGACAAATTCTTAATGACCCAAAAGGAAAATTTCCAACAAAATTTATGAATCCGAACTTTAAACTTCACAGAACCAAGAACGTCCAATTGAGCACCGTTGGCAGAAACCAACTTAACATCTACATTTGACAGGTTACTGAATTTACAAATGAGTTTCATAGACAAATACCAATTCTCGCTAACCTATGAAGCGGCACTTCCTGAGTCTAATAAAGCAATAATACATGCATCATTTATCGAAACTTCAACCCTAGGAGAGGGCAAGACCCCATCAGAAACCTTCGAACACACGCCACTTGCTCCGATAACTTTGGCGCGGTCCTTCGTTAATTCATTGCCTAAGGCACACAACTGATTTTGGGCGGAACGAATACCTTGAGGCCTGCCCCTGGATTCTCAATCCCTTTTTACTGGACAATTCCGCTGCATATGACCGGTTTCCTTGCACTTATAATACGTCACAGGACGGTTATTAAAATTTGGGGGAGAACGACCCTGCCCAGGCGGGGTTCGAACCAAGGGAGGTCGAATGAAAGGAACAGAATTTCCTCGGTGAAAAGGCTGGCTATTAGCATACCTGGCAATGTCAACTGAACGTACTGACTCGGCTTGAATACCGTCTTCACAGAGACCCTTAATAGTAGTAGCGGTGGTTCCGATACACAAACAACTTCTGAATTCCGGAGTTGCTCCAGCCATAATGCGTTTTACCACTTCAGTTTCGGGCATGATTACCCCGAACACCTTCACAAACTTGGAAATATCAACTATATAAGAATTTGTTGGCTCGTTCATACCTTGAGCACGATACAAATACCGCCCCTTCATAGTGTCCATGGATCTGATTGGTACAAAAATTCTTAACACCTCGGTCATAAAATATTGAACGCTCCACCCCTCGCTCATGGCACTAGTCACATACGTTCTCAATGTGTCTGACATATGAGGAGATATCAGCTGGAATACTACTTGGTCACTCACATTAAACTGTTCTGCACACTCGTGAATATCGACCAAAATCCTTAAGAAAATCACAATTTCTTCCGCCGTGTCCATTCTTCGCCCAGACAGCCTTGACACAAAACTCACAATAGGGTGGTTGACCGTACCAAAACTGGCCTTAGAAAATATAGAGTAATTAGAATCACCCTCGCTTGAAGCACCACGGCCTGACATCTCTATACACAAATCCTCTTGAACAGAACTACGATTTCTGGGACTAACAGTAGGAATGGTGTTACGCCCCGAGCTTGAATTACCTCTTAAACACCCCTGAGACTCGGCAATAAAATTTCCGGCACCTTCGAAGAAGGAATTTGGTTTCACTGTAGGTGGCTGATGACCTGCATTACCCATAGCATTAACTGACCGAAAGGACCCAATACCTTTAGAAATTATTTCACTAGTGATTGTCCTATTAGAATTATGGTTAGGCAAGGGAACATTCCCGACAGATCGTGGTTCAAGCATTGACCCTGCCACACGAGATGAGACTGCGGCACCAGACACAGAATTGCACGTTACGCAGTTGCAAGTAGAATTTTCCCGTCCGGAACACCCTGAGACCAAGCCACCACAATTGCTTCTGCTTAGATATGAACTCGGCTCTCCAGCGGCCAATGCCACTCCAGTACTTACTGAGGAAAAAATAGGTAAATCAAAGGATACATGGTTATTATTTGGTGCTGAAACCATTACAGCATTCGAAATATTTGATCCTGGGTGCGAGGTACCAGTTTCTAATGCAACGACATTCGACCCGGTGTTACTTGTCATTATCTCAGAACTAACGGCATTGTGTTCGCGAGACGGATATAGACCCGACCCTTCGTGGCAAGGGGCTGGGTGGCCTAGCTCGTTCACAGCTGGCTCAACTGGGTTACCAACCTTGCAACACAAACTTTCAGACACACAGGCAGAACTATTTACAGGATTGCGATTGCTAATTTGGGTAGTATTAAGCAAATCACCATCTTTATCACAGGAATTGACACTATCCAAACACTGTGCGCACTCAACTAACTTGATCTCAGCATCTAATAAACCCTTCAATTCGGACATAGGTCGTGTTTCATCGGATTCCATTAGATCAACGCAGCGCAGGTAAAGATATTCAATTCGAGCTCGTAACTTAGTAAAATTGGCAGGACCGCATTCAACCTCTGAGAAACAAAATCTTACAACATTTGATATTTCTTGAACAAGACCACAAATCTTTGACTCATCCAGTTTGAATTCTGCCAATGTCATTTTAGGTGGCGTTGCTGGAGTTCCACAGCATACTCCAAACTCGTCCTCGCCAGTTCTGTTTCGGCAGGTACTTGGAGATTACGTATTAGCAGTTCATATGTAATCTCCTCCTCAGTGAGATATTTCACCTTCAAGTTGCGTCTAGCCATCTCACAGATGTTTCATGTAACCGAATCAAAATCAAGCATTACACAGAATACAATTAATATCCTATCTGTGTGGAGAGAAAAAGAATTAATAGCGGATGGTACAATTACTTTCTAAATTTTTATGTTGGATTAATAAATTGCAATTAGTCAGCGGAAAGGATGGTTATCACCGGCACTGGAGAGAGAATCAACCATGCTCGGGATACCACTGTCGCACCTCACGTCTTCCCAACCTTGATATGATCAAAATTAGCATAATTAAAAGAAGTAATTAATTCGGTGACACTAAGGCAACCGGGAGGGAGCCCCACACGCCCAGTGGCATTCGCCACGAAGGAGGAATGGGGGGGGGAGGGTGTTCTTATTTTCGTAGTCTTAGAAACCCCCTCAATAATTTAGATCAAGGCAGGAAATAGGCGATGCCAGGACAAGCCTGTTAATTGGAAGGGCTGGACTTACCCTGAGTTCGAATGCGAACATTTCCCATCCAAAATGCCGAGGAAGGAACAAGGTAACCATTTCCGCTGAGCTTCATGCACAAATAATAATCATAATCTTAAAATGACTGCTCATTGTATTAACATAAGTATTACAAACAACTAAACTAGGCAACACCTTAAATATAAAAATGTTACACAATAAACATATGATCCCAGTAGGTTATGATTAGGGCCACGCGAAATTAAAACCCCGTGAATTTAAAACGCGTTTCAACCAACACATCCCTCGTCCAAATGACGATTTGTATTCCCGCATTATAATTCCAAACTAAAAATACAAAAGTAATTCCCCCAAATAGTATGAAAGGAAATAACTACATGAAGTAAGGCAAAAGCTACTCCAGAAAACAAAGTTGTTTGACACAACCAGACAAGTCGCTTATTGCGACCAGACCGTCTGAAGGACACCTGTCAACTCAGTTGGCGAGGAGCCGTTCTGACCAAGTTAAAGCCAACATCCCCCCTTAAGAGCAAAACGGAAACTAAATAATGAAGAAATCCCCACCCTGAAATAATGCAACGCAAAATGAGGAGGACGTCATCCCCTTCCAAAATGCCTTAACCTAAAACATGTCTTAAATTTATATCTGAATTGCCACACGACACGTGGCTAGGAAATGCACTACGAGAGTCAAATTGAAAGTTTTTAGAATCAACAGTCTTAGCAAATTCAAAGTTTTGTCAGATCCCTGTTAGATAAGGTTTGTGCAATACTGTACTGTTTTATGCCTCTCCCCAGAGGAAAAGAAAATTTCCTCCGGGAAGGGGTCTTCGACACTCGCAGTTCTGCGTGTGAAATTCAAGAAGGCTGGATACTGACTGGTTATTGTTCGCTGAGGGCTTGCTTTCCAGGGCGAACGTGACTACCCCCTCTCCACTGCACAGTTTGGTCGTGCCAACCTAACTTGGGGGCGCAGACCACCATAACAACGACATAGTCCAAGAGAAATATTGGTACCACAACTGGTGCCATGACCCAAATCTTTAAGAGTTTACTCAGAAGTGCTACGACGAAATGTTCCCAGGGTAGAAACTCAACCCACTAATGGGGCTTAATGGGGTTTCTAGGAACCTGTGCGCAGCAGTTTACTCCACAACAGCAGCGTAGAAATGTCAATCTTCCAGGGTATTAACGTCAGCTCCTTTCTCAGGCAACAAATGTAGGTTCAAGAGTTTTGGGAACCAATTAGCTGGTAGCAGGAGTACTTGCGAAATACACCAGCTCCAGGACGTTGCGAAATAGTAGCAGTCTTCATGTAACGATGTTAAAAGTCGTTACATTTCTTATGAATTTTAGAAAACAATACACATACGTGGGAGCCTCCGTGGCTTAGGCAGCGCGCCGGCCTCTCACCGCTGGGTCCGTGGTTCAAATCCCGGTCACTCCATGTGAGATATGTGCTGGACAAAACGGAGGCAGACAGGTTTTTCTCCGGGTACTCCGGTTTTCCCTGTCACAATTTCATTCCAGCAACACTCTCCACTATCATTTCATTTCATCTGTCATTCATTTAATCATTGCCCCAGAGGAGTGCGACATGCTTCGGCAGCCGGCACACTTCATCTCCACGCCGCTAGATGGGGGCTTCATTCATTCCATTCCTGACCCAGTCGGAGACTGGAAGCAGGCTGTGGATTTTCATTTCAATACACATACGTGAACGAAAGTATTAGTCTACTTGCTAATTCTTACGCAATCGGGCGTTCTTAATCTCCTGAATCGGATAACCACAGAGTAACGAAGGGAACTGGAACAAGGATAACCTCACCCTCACTTAACTGGCGTGGGGAGCGGATGCTATTGCAACGCAATAGTTCAGAGATTATGTGCGCCCGAAGGAGGGTTAAAGCCAATATCAGCAGATAAAGTCAACGGAATGAACGTTTCCCTTGTAACTTGAGCTGTTGTATGCTAACACAACACGACATAGAACCTTATGATCACGACATGCAGACCAAACGAGAATATCGATAATGATCGTTCTCTATACCACGTTACCGGGATTAGCGGTTACAAAACCTTCATTCTTGGAACTCAGGAGCTGATTGTCCGGCTTTAGTAGGTAGACTATTACTGTATATTTCATTCAGTAAATATTCGTACCCCTCACTATTCTTATTTTCCTGGGATCGGAGGTGAGTTTCTCTGTGGCTTGGTCATTAAGGACTTTCCTGACGCCATTCATAAGATGATTTAATGACAGATTAAATGAGTGGGACAAGGAATTTGAAGGAAGCGTCCATGGCATGTTATAAGAAACCGTCCAGTCATTTGCCTGGAGAAAAATGGGAACCCTCGGAAAACCATTTCCAATCCGGACGACGTTGGGGTTAGAGTAGCTAGTCGTTTCCCAAGTGTGGAGGTAGCCCGACCTCACAGAGTTGTGCTTTAATGCGTGGATCTACTTCCCTGCTCTAGTTCCTTTTTTGGTGTGAGGGATCGTGAACAGGAACTAGTTCGTTCATGGTTGTGGGGAACGTGAACAAGAATTAGTTCCTTCTTGGTTGTGGGAAACGTGCACAGGAACTAGTTCCTTCTTGGTTGTGGGAAACGTGAACAGGAACTAGTTCCTTCTCAGTTGTGGGGAACGTGAAGAGGAACCAGTTCCTTCTTGGTTGTGGGGAACGTGAACAGGAACTAGTTCCTTCTTGGTTCTGAGAAACGTGAACAGGAACTAGTTCCTTCTTGGTTGTGGGGAACGTGAACAGGAACTAGTTCCTTCTCAGTTGTGGGGAACGTGAACGGGAACTAGTTCCTTCTTGGTTGTGGGGAACGTGAACAGGAATTAGTTCCTTCTCAGTTGTGGGGAACGTGAACAGGAACTAGTTCCTTCTTGGTTGTGGGAAACGTGAACAGGAACTAGTTCCATCTTGGTTGTGGGAAACGTGAACAGGAACTAGTTCCTTCTTGGTTGTGGGAAACGTGAACAGGAACAAGTTCCTTCTTGGTTCTGGGAAACGTGAACAGGAACTAGTTCCTTCTTGGTTGTGGGAAACGTGAACAGGAACTAGTTACTTTTTGGTTGTGGGAAACGAGAACAGGAACCAGTTCCTTCTTGGTTCTGGGAAACGTGAACAGGAACTATTTCCTTCTTGGTTGTGGGAAACGTGAACAGGAACTAGTTCCTTCTTGGTTGTGGGGAACGTGAACAGGAACTAGTTCCTTCTTGGTTGTGGGAAACGTTAAAAGGAACTAGTTCCTTCTTGGTTGTGGGGAACGTGAACAGGAACTAGTTCCTCCTCAGTTGTGGGGAACGTGAACAGGAACTAGTTCCTTCTTGGTTGTGGGGAACGTGAACAGGAATTAGTTCCTTCTCAGTTGTGGGGAACGTGAACAGGAACTAGTTCCTTCTTGGTTGTGGGAAACGTGAACAGGAACTAGTTCCTTCTTGGTTGTGGGAAACGTGAACAGGAACTAGTTCCTTCTTGGTTGTGGGAAACGTGAACAGGAACAAGTTCCTTCTTGGTTCTGGGAAACGTGAACAGGAACTAGTTCCTTCTTGGTTGTGGGAAACGTGAACAGGAACTAGTTCCTTTTTGGTTGTGGGAAACGAGAACAGGAACCAGTTCCTTCTTGGTTCTGGGAAACGTGAACAGGAACTATTTCCTTCTTGGTTGTGGGAAACGTGAACAGGAAATAGTTCCTTCTTGGTTGTGGGGAACGTGAACAGGAACTAGTTCCTTCTTGGTTGTGGGAAACGTTAAAAGGAACTAGTTCCTTCTTGGTTGTGGGAAACGTGAACAGGAACTAGTTCCTTCTTGGTTGTGGGAAACGTGAACAGGAACTATTTCCTTCTTGGTTGTGGGGAACGTGAACAGGAATTAGTTCCTTCTTGGTTGTGGGAAACGTGAACAGGAACTAGTTCCTTCTTAGTTGTGGGGAACGTGAACAGGAAATAGTTCCTTCTTAGCTGTGGGAAACGTGAAGAGGAACTAGTTCCTTCTCAGTCGTGGAGAACGTGAACAGGAACTAGTTCCTTCTGGATTGTGGGAAACGTGAACAGGAACTAGTTCCGTCTTGGCTGTGGGAAACGTGAACAGGAACTATTTCCTTCTTGGTTGTGGGGAACGTGAACAGGAACTAGTTCCTTCATAGTTGTGGGGAACGTGAACAGGAACTAGTTCCTTCTTAGCTGTGGGAAACGTGAAGAGGAAATAGTTCCTTCTCAGTTGTGGAGAACGTGAACGGGAACTAGTTCCTTCTGGGTTGTGGGAAACGTGAACAGGAACTAGTTCCGTCTTGGTTGGGGGAAACGTGAACAGGAAATATTTCCTTCTTGGTTGTGAGAAACGTGAACAGGAACTAGTTCCTTCTTGGTTGTGGGAAACGTGAACAGGAACTAGTTCCTTTTTGGTTGTGGGAAACGAGAACAGGAACCAGTTCCTTCTTGGTTCTGGGAAACGTGAACAGGAACTATTTCCTTCTTGGTTGTGGGAAACGTGAACAGGAACTAGTTCCTTCTTGGTTGTGGGGAACGTGAACAGGAACTAGTTCCTTCTTGGTTGTGGGAAACGTTAAAAGGAACTAGTTCCTTCTTGGTTGTGGGAAACGTGAACAGGAACTAGTTCCTTCTTGGTTGTGGGAAACGTGAACAGGAACTATTTCCTTCTTGGTTGTGGGGAACGTGAACAGGAATTAGTTCCTTCTTGGTTGTGGGAAACGTGAACAGGAACTAGTTCCTTCTTAGTTGTGGGGAACGTGAACAGGAAATAGTTCCTTCTTAGCTGTGGGAAACGTGAAGAGGAACTAGTTCCTTCTCAGTCGTGGAGAACGTGAACAGGAACTAGTTCCTTCTGGATTGTGGGAAACGTGAACAGGAACTAGTTCCGTCTTGGCTGTGGGAAACGTGAACAGGAACTATTTCCTTCTTGGTTGTGGGGAACGTGAACAGGAATTAGTTCCTTCTTGGTTGTGGGAAACGTGAACGGGAACCAGTTCCTTCTTGGTTCTGGGAAACGTGAACAGGAACTATTTCCTTCTTGATTGTGGGAAACATGAACAGGAACCAGTTCCTTCTTGGTTGTGGGGAACGTGAACAGGAACTAGTTCCTTCTTGGTTGTGGGGAACGTGAACAGGAACTATTTCCTTCTTGGTTGTGGGGAACGTGAACAGGAATTAGTTCCTTCTAGGTTGTGGGAAACGTGAACAGGAACTAGTTCCTTCTTGGTTCTGGGAAACGTGAACAGGAACTAGTTCCTTCTTGGTTCTGGGAAACGTGAACAGGAACTAGATCCTTCTTGGTTGTGGGAAACGTGAACAGGAACTAGTTCCTTGTTGGTTGTGGGAAACGTGAACAGGAACTAGTTCCTTCTTAGTTGTGGAGAACGTGAACAGGAACCAGTTCCTTCTTAGTTGTGGGAAACGTGAAAGGAACTAGTTCCTTCTTGGTTCTGGGAAACGTGAACAGGAACTAGTTCCTTCTTGGTTGTGGGAAACGTGAACAGGAACTAGTTCCTTCTAGGTTGTGGGGAACGTGAACAGGAATTATTTCCTTCTCAGTTGTGGGGAACGTGAGAAGGAACTAGTTCCTTCTTGGTTGTGGGGAACGTGAACAGGAACTAGTTTCTTCTTGGTTGTGGGAAACGTGAACAGGAACTAGTTCCTCCTTGGTTCTGGGAAACGTGAACAGGAACTAGTTCCTTCTTGGTAGTGGGAAACGTGAACAGGATCTAGTTCCTTCTTGGTTGTGGGGAACGTGTACAGGAATTAGTTCCTTCTCAGTTGTGGGGAACGTGAACAGGAACTAGTTCCTTCTTGGTTGTGGGGAACGTGAACAGGAACTAGTTCCTTCTTGGTTCTGGGAAACGTGAACAGGAACTAGTTCCTTCTTGGTTGTGGGAAACGTGAACAGGATCTAGTTCCTTCTTGGTTGTGGGGAACGTGTACAGGAATTAGTTCCTTCTCAGTTGTGGGGAACGTGAACAGGAACTAGTTCCTTCTTGGTTGTGGTAAACGTGAATAGGAACTAGTTCCTTCTTGGTTGTGGGGAACGTGAACAGGAATTAGTTCCTTCTCAGTTGTGGGGAACGTGAACAGGAACTAGTTCCTTCTTGGTTGTGGGAAACGTGAACAGGAACTAATTCCTTCTTGGTTGTTGGAAACGTGAACAGGAACTAGTTCCTTCTTGGTTGTGGGGAACGTGAACAGGAATTAGTTCCTTCTCAGTTGTGGGGAACGTGAACAGGAACTGGTTCCTTCTTGGTTGTGGGAAACGTGAATAGGAACTAGTTCCTTCTTGGTTGTGGGGAACGTGAACAGGAATTAGTTCCTTCTCAGTTGTGGGGAACGTGAACAGGAACTAGTTCCATCTTGGTTGTGGGGAACGTGAACAGGAATTAGTTCCTTCTTGGTTGTGGGAAACGTGAACAGGAACTAGTTTCTTCTCAGTTGTGGGGAACGTGAACAGGAACTAGTTCCTTCTTAGTTGTGGGAAACGTGAACAGGAACTAGTTCCTTCTTGGTTCTGGGAAACGTAAAATAGGAACTAGTTCCTTCTTGGTTGTGGGAAACGTGAACAGGAACTAGTTCCTTCTTGGTTGTGGGGAACGTGAACAGGAATTAGTTCCTTCTCAGTTGTGGGGAACGTGAACAGGAACTAGTTCCTTCTTCGTTCTGGGAAACGTTAACAGGAACTAGTTCCTTCTTGGTTCTGGGAAACGTGAACAGGAACTAGTTCCTTCTCGGTTGTGGGAAACGTGAAGAGGAACTAGTTCCTTGTTGATTGTGGGAAACGTGAAGAGGAACTAGTTCCTCCTTGGTTGTGGGAAACGTGAAGAGGAACTAGTTCCTCCTTGGCTGTGGGAAACGTGAACAGGAACTAGTTCCTTCTTGGTTGTGGGAAACGTGAACAGGAAATAGTTCCTTCTTGATTGTGGGAAACGTGAACAGGAACTAATTCCTTCTTGGTTGTGGGGAACGTGAACAGGAACTAGTTCCTTCTTGGTTTTGGGAAACTTGAGCAGGAACTAGTTCCTTCTTGGTTGTGGGAAACGTGAACAGGAACTAGTTCCTTCTCGGTTGTGGGAAAAAAGAACAGGAAATAGTTCCTTCTCGGTTGTGGGGAATGTGAAAAGGAACTAGTTCCTTCTTGGTTGTGGGGAACGTGAACAGGAACTAGTTCCTTCTGAGTTGTGGGAAACGTGAACAGGAACTAGTTCCTTCTTGATTGTGGGAAACGTGAACAGGTACTAGTTCCTTCTTGGTTGTGGGGAACGTGAACAGGAACTAGTTCCTTCTTGGTTCTGGGAAACGTGAACAGGAACTAGTTCCTTCTTGGTTGTGGGAAACGTGACGAGGAATTAGTTCCTTCTCGGTTGTGGGGAACGTGAACAGGAACTAGTTTCTTCTTGGTAGTGGGGAACGTGAACAGGAACCAGTTCCTACTTTGTTGTGGGAAACGTGAAGAGGAACTAGTTCCTTCTTAGTTGTGGGAAACGTGAACAGGAACTAGTTCCTTCTTGGTTGTGGGGAACGTGAACAGGAACTAGTTCATTCTTGGTTGTGGGGAACGTGAACAGGAACTAGTTCCTTCTTGGTTGTGGGAAAAGTGAAGAGGAACTAGTTCCTTCTCGGTTGTGGGGAACGTGAACAGGAACT
Organism: Meconema thalassinum; assembly: GCA_946902985.2. Lineage (NCBI taxonomy): Eukaryota > Metazoa > Arthropoda > Insecta > Orthoptera > Tettigoniidae > Meconema > Meconema thalassinum. Next base: position 1,375,862,062 of record OX336388.2, on the reverse strand, counting down.
AGTTCCTTCTCGGTTGTGGGGAACGTGAACAGGAACTAGTTCCTTCTCGGTTGTGGGGAACGTGAACAGGAACTAGTTCCTTCTCGGTTGTGGGGAACGTGAACACAAACTAGTTCCTACTTGGTTGTGGGAAACGTTTACAGGAACTAGATCCTTCTCGGTTGTGGGAAACGTGAACAGGAACTAGTTCCTTCTTGGTTGTGGGAAACGTGAACAGGAACTAGTTCCTTCTTGGTTCTGGGATACGTGAACAGGAACTAGTTCCTTCTTGGTTCTGGGAAACGTGAACAGGAACTAGTTCCTTCTTGGTTGTGGAAAGCGTGAAGAGGAACCAGCTCCTTCTTGGTTGTGGGAAACGTGAACAGGAACTAGTTCCTTCTCGGTTGTGGGAAACGTGAACAGGAACTAGTTCCTTCTTGTTTGTGGGGAACGTGAACAGGAACTAGTTCCTTCTTGCTTTTGGGAAGCGTGAAGAGGAACTAGTTCCTTGTTGGTTGTGAGGGAACATGAACAGGAACTAGTTCCTTCTCAGTTGTGGGGAACGTGAACAGGAACTAGTTCCTTCTTGGTTCTGGGAAACGTGAACAGGAACTAGATCCTTCTTGGTTGTGGGAAACGTGAACAGGAACTAGTTCCTTGTTGGTTGTGGGGAACGTGAACAGGAACTAGTTCCTTCTTGGTTGTGGGAAACGTAAACAAGAACCAGTTCTTTCTTGGTTGTGGGAAACGTGAACAGGAACCAGTTCCTTCTTGGTTGTGGGAAACGTGAACAGGAACTATTTCCTTCTTGGTTGTGGGGAACGTGAACAGGAACTAGTTCCTTCTTGGTTCTGGGAAACGTGAACAGGAACTAACTCCTTCTTGGTTGTGGGAAACGTGAACAGGAACTAGTTCCTTCTTGGTAGTGGGGAACGTGAACAGGAACTAGTTCCTTCTTGGTTGTGGGAAACGTGAACAGGAACCCGTTCCTTCTTGGTTGTGGGAAACGTGAACAGGAACTAGTTCCTTCTTGGTTATGGGGAACATGAACAGGAACCAGTTCCTTCTTGGTTGTGGGAAACGTGAACAGGAACCAGTTCCTTCTTGGTTGTGGGAAACGTGAACAGGAACTAGTTCCTTCTTGGTTGTGGGAAACGTGAACAGGAACTAATTCCTTCTTGGTTGTGGGGAACGTGAACAGGAACTTGTTCCTTCTTTGTTGTGGGTAACGTGAACAGGAACCAGTTCCTTGTTGGTTGTGGGAAACGTGAACAGGAGCCAGTTGCTTCATGGATGTGAGGGAACACAAACTAGTTCCTTATTGGGCATAAGCTGGAACAATTTCTTCCTTTAATTAATAGAACTGTGAACTGAAACTCCTGTAGTTTCTTCTTGGTTTCTGTTGGATGCGGGAAAGCGTAAACTGGAATAGGTACCTTCCTTTATGTGAGGTAAGGTGAACTGAATGTTGTTCATTCTTGAATATTAAGAAACTTTAACCTTCTTCAGTGAACTTTCAAAATATTAGACAATAGGGCTACGTAAGTATTTCGAACACTAATGAGATAATTACGAAGGCAACGAAATATGAAGATTACAACATCAAGCACCAAACATCATCACTGTGAATTAATAAGACTCTTTTTGAGTCCTCCTATGGTGACTTGACTTGTGCGGCGGCGTGTATCCAACACGGCTAGGCGGCACTCAGCTCATGTTCCTCTCAGTAGAGTGGCATGTAACACACACAGCTCTGTAGCTGTAGACACCTTGTAGCCCTCAGCTACCCCAGGACACTTTCAACCATTAGACTAACATTTCTAATGCATTACGCATGCTGTTCTGCTCCAGTTATAAACGTTCCTGGGAACTCTCAAGGAAACACAATTTAGGAACGATACACTGTACCAACAAAACAACGACGCCACAAATATGTGCATACAGGAATTCAGAATAACATCATTAAATAATGTGCGGGACGTTAGGCTAATAACTAAGGACTTTAAATTCAATATTTTGAAACTTAGATCTATTCAACCTGAGCTTAATTTATTAATACTTACTTTCAAGTTGAAGGGCTGCAAGATATTTCAAATGATAATTTATTGAAGGAATTATAACAGGGGCAAACGAAATATTTATGAATTTTTGGAAATGTGAAGGTGCAAATAGAAGACCTATTTGAAATTGGTAAATATCATGTGATAGAGCTTCCGTGGCTTAGGAGGCAGCACGCCATCCTCACACCACTGGATCCGTGGTTCAAATCCCAGTCACTCCTTGTAAGATTTGTGTTGGACAAAGTGGAGGCAGACAGGTTTTTCTCCGGCTACTCCGGTTTTCCCTGTCACAATTTCATACCAGCAACACTCTCCACTGTCATTCATTATAAATGGTCCCAGGTGTGTGGGACAGATTTCGGCAGCTGGCCCAGTTCATATCCTCGCCGCTAGGTGAGGGGCTTCATTCATTCCATTCGCTGACCCGGTCGGTGGACTGAAAGCAGGCTGTGGATTTTCATGTTCAAATATCACGTGATAAATTTGCCCTTCGATGCAGATCATAATTATTGATTCATCAATAATTGAATTGATCCCATGTGTGCCTAAAATCGACATGTCTAAAAACATACCTCCAAACGTTTCAAAGCATTACACACAATTTTGAGATAATTCCTCCTTTTCCAGCTGACAAACTGATGATTTTAATGTCAGAAAAAATGGCACAGTTACTTAAAAATAGTGTTTCATCGTCTCGTAGATGCTACGTTTGTCCTCAAATACCTCTTGTGGTTGTCAAGAGCTCTATTCAATATTTGTAGTTACGTCCAAAATTATGGCACGAATCTTTCAGTAGACATTGTTAATAATATAATTTCTTAGGCTTGCTCGTTCCTTTGAAACACTTCAAAGAAACGGAGGATGCTTGTAGTTTTTTGTGACTATTATTCTCGCGTACAAGAGCCACGGGATGTCCATTTTTACGTGGAATCCAAACCACAGGACGTGATATTTCACTTCGATAATCTCACATGCATTGACCAGGAATCGAACCCAGTCAAGCTTGGTGAGAGTCAGGCACCTTGGCCACTGGCAACTTACTGGTTGATTTGTAAATAATAATAATAATAATAATAATAATAATAATAATAATAATAATAATAATAATAATAATTAGGTTTTAAGAACAAAAATCTGATAATCGACTGTTTAGCTTTCGCAGATTATGTTGCAATTTTCTTGACACGGCCACACAACAAATCAATCAATTACAGGTGCAAGCAGCAAAGGCAGGTCTTCAGATTTCGTTTGAGAAAACGCAGTTTATAACGAACATCAAGTCAGAACCCAGAGAATTTATGGTGAATGGAGGACAAATAACACAGGTAGAGAAATTCAAATACCTGGGTGAATGGATGGAGCCCAACATATGTGAAAAGAAAACCTTCATGTCACGGATTAACAAAATGGAAATGGATTCCCACTTAACCAAAGACATTTACGAAACACGATCAATGTCCTTCAAGGCCAAACTGAGGCAATACGTTACCGTTATTCGCCCGGAGGCGTTATATGCATCAGAATGCCTGGCGATGAATAAGAAAGGCCTGGCAGAACAACTCGAAGCCAAAGAGAGGAAGGTTTTGAGAAAGATCTTGGGCCCGGTCAAGGAACAAGGAGAGTATAGAAGACGACACAACGATGAACTTTATCTGCATGTGGAGAAAATAACGGACACCATTCACAAAGAAGACTCTCCTTTTATGGCCATTTAACACGAATGAACTCTGGAAGATTGTCCAATCGAATCTGTGCCTACTTTGTGGGAAAGAAAACCAAAGGGATCTGGTTTACAGAGGTGGAAAAGACCTACAAGAACTGGGGATATCACATGAGGACATCTTGGAACGTGACTCTTTGAAGAAGAAACTTGGGGAGATACGGAGTTTTCAGCCAAAACCTATATTGAAAACTGGCAAGAAGTGGACCGAAGAACGAAGGGAAGCTCACCGAAGAAAATGCGTGAATACTGGGCCAATGAGAAAGAATGAGGGAAAAGGCAGTTGAAATAACGTGATCCATAGAAGACCGAAACGATTATAAAATTAATAATAATAATAATAATAATAATAATGCAAGCCTCCGTGGCTTAGGCGGCAGCACGCCGGCCTCTCACCGCTGGGTCCGTGGTTCAAATCCCGGTCACTCCATGTGAGATCTGTGCTGGACAAAACGGAGGCAGACAGGGTTTTCTCCGGGTACTCCGGTTTTCCCTGTCAATATTTCATTCCAGCAACACTCTCCACTATCATTTCATTTCATCTGTCATTCATTTAATCATTGCCCCAGAGGAGTGCGTCAGGCTTCGGCAGCCGGCACAGTCCATATCCTCGCCGCTAGATGGGGGCTTCATTCATTCCATTCCTGACCCGGTCGGAGACTGGAAGCAGGCTGTGGATTTTCATTTTTCAATAATAATAATAATAATAATAATAATAATATATTTATGGGGGGGGGGGGGAATGCATTTACGCACAGAGTGTCGGGCTCCTGCTCCTGAGTAGCAGACTACCGACTAAAACTCCCCCGTTACTTCTGAACAGTAGCCTGGAACCGTTTATCACATTACTTCAAGCTAGAGTGATTTTATATTTGCCTGTAGGGCACTCTTCTGTAATGAATCATCTTCAGTGGCGATCCAGATCCGTCTTCTTTGTTCGGAGGATATCTTCAACAAAACTTGCTACCAGTTTCCAATGTTCTTCATTTTGTAGCATTACCGCAACAATATTGTCCGGAGATATCTCTACATCAATTTGATCTTGAAGAGACTGCCTATTTTGACCCACCGTCCACAAGAGAAAAAGGTGTGATTAGCACTATCTACTTCAATAATAATAATAATAATAATAAGAAGAAGAAGAATAAAATTAATAATAATAATAATAATAATAATAATAATAATAATAGGGCTCAAATTACTATTGTTGATCTTTTGAGGTTGAGCCATTTGTACGATACACTCTTAATTTTTGACGTTATGTTTATACTGCCATTTAACGCAGAAATTGAAACTATACTAGAGGACTAGTGGCTAAGATTGTTAACGTAGGCCTATGTTAATCAACAAATATGATACGAGAGTTCGTTTACGAATCAACATCGTAAGTTCCAGATAGCAGCACATTCTTTCCGCCTTCACTAATCCGGCATCCAGGAGACAAACCCGTAATCTTGGGATCATGAGTCGATCACGTTGCCAGTGATCCGCTGAGGTAAATAAAATATGGCGCATAATACGCAACACTATAATATCATGACGTAGTAGCAAGATAATGATCACAGGGAAATATAACTGTAACCTAACTATAGGCGTAGAGGTGCGAGGAGCAACAGTAATTACAAGTTTTGCGTATATAATAGTTAAGATTGTGGAAACTGTCTGATAACCTGTGTTATTGTTATTGTGTGTGTATTTGTAATTGAGGCTAGAATTTGGGTAAGAGATGGCCGAGACTTTAATTTAGGTCCATCCCCGCATTCGCCTGGAGTAAAAATGGGGAAACCACAGAAATATCACTACTAGGATAGTTGAGGTAGGAATCGAACCCACTTCTTCACAGTTTTTGCTTACTAACTTTGGTGAACTCCGTTCTAACCTTCGGAACAGAACTATATTTCATGGCGGAGTTAGGAATCAAGCCCGAACCTACTTGGTGACAATCAGTCTGAAGTTTATGAACGGTAATTTTTAGGTCAATAATGAAGTAAATGTCTTCGGGATTTCAAATGAAGTGTGTCGTTTACCATCCTAGCATTTGCTTGGACGGAGTGCTAGAATAACCAGGGGAAGAACATACTCAAAGTGGCCTCTGTCAGTGCCAGGGTCAAACTTCGGGTGTCCAGGTTTCAGTTTGCCATTGCAGCCACTCTGTCAGCCTCAAACAATAATTGCATTTTACGAGTTTTGAAGCCATTATTTTAGTGTTGCCTATAGGCCTACAAACTGTAACTCTTCAGTCGGTCAACATGAATTTGCCCAATGACTGGGCGGGATACGAAGTATAAATATGTAAATACACTCCAGGAAATAATTATATGTATTAGTTATGATCACTATTATAATGGGGAAATATTAGGATTACGCGTTTCACCTCATCAGATAGGGATGAGGCGAGCAACAAGGTAACTGCTGTACGGCGATAGTTCTCCTGATATAAGTAACTATATACAGGGTGTCATTTATGTACTTGAGTACCCTTAAGGGGCGTGTAGGGGATGGGTATAGGATCAATTTGAGATAGGGAACCTGGGGTCGGAATGACTTCCTAAACCCAGAAAACAGGTTTGTTACAGGCCCTCCGCCCCTGTAAAGTAGGTAAGCGCGCCATGTGTTACTCTGGGGTCAGGAACACATTCGCTGTCAACGGTCTTGGCGCGACCACCGGTCAATGCGTTAGCAGAGAGCTGCATTCCTCTTGCCAATTGATAGTTCCGTCGACTTTAACTACTTCAGAAACACACGTAACTCGCTGATACTAATAATCAAAAGGCAATTCATTTACAGAATCAACGTTAGTTTAAAACAGCAACACAGAATTAACACGCACTTTGACTACGCCCCTTCCTTCCCCACTAAAATATAAAGAAAAAGAAAAATGACGAAGGCATGGCACCCCAGGAGAAATGAACCTGGGACCACCGTGGCACCGCGCCTGGCCGCTATCCTCTCGGCTAACGCATTGACCGGTGGTCGCGCCAAGACCGTTGACAGCGAAAGAGTGCCTGACCTCAGAGTAACATATGGCGCGCTTCCCTACTTTACAGGGGCGGAGGTTCTGAAACGAACCTGTTTTCTGGGGTTAGGAGGCCAATCCGACCCCAGGTTCCCTACCTCAAATTGATCCTATACCCATCCCCTACACACCCCTTAAGGGTACTCAAGTACATAAATGACACCCTGTATAAATAGAATTTAGGTAAACGAAAATTTAATGCTTTTCAGTCTGTCAACACGAATGTACCCAAATGAGATGGGTTATTTCCTAATCCTGAAAAAATGTAGAATGTGTACATATTGTAAATATATTCACCCATAATTTCAGACAAAAATTGTGTAGCCTAATATCATTGTAGTGGATCTGATGATGATCGCTTGACGATCGAAACTGGTCATCCAAGTGTATTTATTAATCTCATGTATTTTTTAACGATTTGGGAATAACCCATCTTTTTTGGGTACAATCGTGTTGACCGACTGAAAAGCACCAAACTTTCTTTCACAAACGCAACACCGAAAATGGCACCAAACATCATAATACGAATTCTAGTGCATGCTCTAAATTTATTTATTTTTATTTTATTTATTATATTGTGATGCTCTAAATTGTATACACGTGCATAATTCCATTACTCATACGGGGTCTTACTGTTTATGGGGACCGAACACAACGTAGAGAACCGGGTCAGTTAGCCGTGGTGGTTACGGCATGACTGATGGCAGTCGCTCACATCCGGGAGGCGAGGAGGTTCGAATCCCCCCGCCGGCAACCTTGAAGATGGTCTTCTGTGGTTTCCCATCTTCCTTCCAGGCAAATGCCGGGGTTGGTCCCTAACAATAGGCCACAGCCGCTACCTTCCAACTCCTCGTCCTTACATTCCAACTTCCCTCCTTCCCTCCCCAACGGTACTTGTAGCTCACCCATTGGGTGTCCGTCTCGAAGCAGCTACAAAACTGGCGAGCCGAACATGTCCTCGGACACTCCCGGCACTAAAAGCCATACGCTAAAAAAAAAAAAACAAAAAAAAACAACAACGTAGAGAGTCAGTTTTTATGTGACGTGTATTGCGTTTCGTCTACAAGGCTTTCAATTCTATTTCACGTCAGGAAGCACACGTTAGGTGAATTTAGTTTGAGAGCACATTTTAACTAATCTTTTTTTTTTTTTGTCGACATACGGGTTCATCGTAAGGATGATTTTGTTTGATACTGTAGATATACCCATATTTGGATATCTGGGTGATATGTTGTAGACAGTAGAATTGTCTGTCTGTCTTTCTGTGTATCTTTATGTACGCCTATAACTCGTGTTCGGATGCTTGGTGCATCGTAAAATTAGGTATGGTAACTATGAGAGTTAATACACCAATCATTTATAAAACTCTTCACCGCACTTTTCATACAGTAGAAGGGTGGATATAGGGAAAAACTTCTCAAAATACATGCTAAAATAAGCGAAATATAAAAATTATCCTAGAAGGACGACCAAAGCATATGTTGCGCTTCTCAATAAGAGACACAAAATTCGGGAGTCTATCAAGGGTCTCCGAAAACCACATTTTAAGTCCCTTAAATTAATAGTGTGTGTGATATTCCCAGAAAACTAACTTCGTTCTGATAAACTTATGAAGGAATGACAAACCGCTAACCATTGCAACAGTAGCTCAATTGAAGAACGGGTACTTCTGCTAGTTTAAATATTGTGATGTTCTAAATTGTATTCACGTGCATAATTCCATTACTCATACGTAATTCACAAGCCTTTAAAACAAATCAAATCAACCTTATAACGAGATTCAAATTACGAATCATATTATAAACACCAAAATGCACTATAATTTTGTAGTTAGATAATATTATATTACTGTATTCATTAGTGGAAAACAACATTCTTTGGTCACACACTACGCCATAACGATTTCCCAACGATCGTGTTGGAAGGAAATGTTTGGGCGAAGATGAGAAGAGGAAGACCAAGGAAGAGTTGTGCTGGACAGGTTAAATTTCCAGGAGTATGCTGATTTGAAAAGTTCAGCAGAGGAGAGACAAAAATTGTTGCAGCAATAGGCCTTGCTTTTAGGATATGATGATGTATACATTTAAACCTCAACACAGTGATCAGGCTCTGATGATGACCGCTTGAAGGACGAAACGCGTAATCCTAAAATTGCCACATTAAAATAGTGAACATAAATTAATACAAGTATTCTTTTTCCAGGAGTAATATTTACACATTCTAAACATTGTATCAAGTCCAGTCATTGGGCAAATTTGAATTCACCGACTGAAGAGCTACAAAAGACAATTCTACGAGTATGTATTTTATGTATGGTATATTTATTATACTATATTTTCACATTTGTTAGGGAGAAGGGAATATGTACGTGATGTAGTCAGTCGTGAAGAGTTTCAAGGAGATCGATCACACCTGACAGCCGAGCACTATTCTAGTTGAGAGTAAATAAAACTCAAATGTCTGTTCTCAGAGAAGGGAAAGAAATTGATGTTGGAATTGTACTCCATGTTTCCGAGAGTTGTGATAGGAGAATTGTTTTTTCTCACTGTTCGTCTCCATTTTGTTTGGTGTATGATTCTTTTATCTTGCCCCAGGCAGCAAGTTATTTATGCACTAGTTCCACGCGATCCCCATGCTTGGTTACCCTGCTCGTCCGCAACCAATATGCCGCGCCTGTGCTGCGGAGTTGCAGCCCTATCTCCTCCCAGGGGAGCGGGCACGTAGAGCAGACAACGCGAAACACACATTAGGTTAATACAGTGACACCAGTCCCGTGACAAGCAGCCAATTGTTTCTGCGGTGCACGACATAGGAGATATAATGGACACAGAACAAGGAGTGCCCAACCAAGGGACCACAGGCCGAGGCAGAACCCTTTAACACTCAGTGCACTACAGCGTGTGTCTCCAAATGTGGTTACATTTAGACGTATAGAAATATATGGACGAGGACTGGAACTTTTAATCAATCAATTTCAGTTATCGAATAGTCAATTAATAGATGCACAAAAATCTATTAATTGCTACAAATGACGATTAATCGATCGAGCGTTTAATTGATTGGTCGATTAATCGATTGGTCGAATTATCGATTAATTGTTTTGTCGATTAATAGATGTACTTCTCTCCCATCACTACGCTCTCACAGAAGCAAAACAAACATTTAATAAATTAAAATATATTGTATCATATACGAGGGGCGTTTTTAAGTAATACCCGTTGTGATATTCCGCCGTTCCAGCGCTGCGGTCGGCATTCCGTGCAGGTAATCTGGGTACCTGCATCTATTGGCAAGGCATAGACGCCATTACGGCAACAGTTGCCCATGTGTGGGTGTGTTGACAACCTTTCGAAATGGAATCGCCGATCGCGACTCCCGCTGACTCGTACACAAGAGAGTAAATTCCCCTGTGAGATATGCTGCAATTTTGCCACAACTGTCAGGCAAATTGCGTGCTTACTCAGGAGAACTACGCAACCCTTCCAGTAGAAACCCGCAATTTGCCTGACAGTGGTGGCCAAATGGCAGCATATCTTACAGGGGAGTTTACCTTCTTGTCTACGAGTCGGCAGGCCTCGCAATCGGCGATGCCATTTCAAAAGCTTGTCAACACACCCACACAAGGGCGACTGATGCCATAAAGGCATCTCAGCCTTTCCAATAGATACAGGTACACAGAGCACCTGCACGGAATGCCAACCACAGCGCTGCAATGGCGTAATATCACAACGGGTATTACTTAAAAAACTTTAGAACCTTACAGTAGTCGCATATGATGTGTAACATCTGACATAGAAGAAACCTCACATGAAATTGTTTATACACCGGTATTGTATGTCTACCCCTTATTAATCCCGTTTTCCTACGGGGTCGGGGATGAGATGCGATGGAAGTATTTGTGGTGGATGGTTTTTACGGCCAGGTGCCCTTCCTGACGCCAACCTCACGAGACGAGTTAATGCGAGATGGAATGAATGATGGTGAATGAAACTGGGTAAGGATGTGGAAGGAAGCGGCCGTGGCCTGTCAGAAGGTACCGTCCCAGCATTTGCCTGGAGTTGAAAATGGGGAAACCACGGAAAACCATTTCAAGGACGGCAAATTGTTGATACACCAGTATTTTATAATGTTTTTGGCACAAATATTAATCTATTGTAAATGGGAGTGTTTTACAGATATTGTAGTTTATAATACGGAACTCATTTTATTTGAGGTTTTGTAGCTTCCACCAGTACTAGTCCAAATAAAGAATACGATATGGATCAACTAGATTAATAGATGCGACACCACTCATAACCTTAAATTCCCTATAAATATGCCAACTTGCGAGTAAATGCAATGTGCACAGCAGTAGATCATGAAAGGCTTGCCCAGTTCCCGGACCTCTTGATTCACAGACCAATACGTAATCTCATATGGATTCTGTTAAAATGAGTCATATTGATATGATTAATATCGTCTAAAACGATAATCTGGTAGCAAAAATATCTAACCCGTCCGGGATTCGAACCCGAGATCGCTAGATTCACAGTCAATGACGCTAACCCCACGGCTATTTCGACCAAACGAATATTAGGTACAAGATGGTGACTTATTTTCACGTACCAATAATACTGCATCAAGGAATTAAGTTTCATTTATATTTTGCTTGTTTCGATAATGTTCCTGCGTGAAATTAAGTTTAAAATGCCTTTTGAATAGGCCCTCGTGTGAGTAAAGAGAATGTATTGAGCAGTAGTTCAGGAAGGCTTGCTCAATTCTCGTATAAACACTACGATTATATTATATTGATGACTGCATTACCGTTATGTGGGTTAATATTTGAATAGCCATTGTGCAGAAACATAATACCGGCAATGCCGACTACTTACAATGTTTGATATTAAAGAATTTTATCATTTAAATACTGATACGAAGACTTCGAACATGTGCCATGTGCTTTGTTTCAATCACTTGACACCAGAGTTCGCATGAGCGTTTACCGTCAGAATGGAAGTGTTAGGCAATGTATCCAGCTGGCAGTGCGTCTTACACACTTCCGTTCGATCCACCACTGCCAGCTGGATCGTCCGATACACTTCCGTCCCATTTTTCAAAATCACTCCCTCAAATATCCAGCAACCTAGTGGAAAGATGTTACACATCAAAAACGCCCCACGTATTTGTAAATAATGTTCTTTTTTGTGAATACTAGGCTAAAACAGAACAAAACTAAAATATCCCTGTCCTAAATACAGTAGTTACATTGAACAAGAATTCAAAATCTTTGCTAAAAACTCTTCGATTTCTCCTTACGCAACCCTTCCCAATTTGATCCATGCTTATCCTTCCAGCTTCACTGACATTTATTTGGTTATTGTTAACATGAACAAGGAAGGATACTTTGTATATTTAGGCCAAAAGTAACTTTTAGAGATTTCTATACATCACTCCGAAAATAAGCGTAACTCAACTAAGGAGCGATGTAACCGATGAGGGGTAAATATATCAAAATTTTGAAATATGTGTTTTTGTATGTATGGCCTCTTTTATACTTTGTGTAAAAATTTCAAGCTCATTACTCAACTGGAATTATTTTTAAAATCATGTATATCTGATACTACATACCTATAGACAAAGATACTTAAATGTGAGTAAAATAATATATCCAACTTTCAAATGTTGTTTTCTCAATATCAATTTTTCCACCACATAGGTACACTTTTCTCTGAAACCCTAAGTGCTACATAGCTGAAATTTTCAGGGATTGTTTATTGAGTGATTATACACATATTTATAAAGAATGATGATACTATTTAACCATTTGTAGTATTTGCATGCATTTACATTCATATTTTCACTGAGGTTATAATAATAATAATAAAAAAAAGATACGAGCCTTACAGTAGTTGCATGATGTGTAACATCTGACATGTTACCCTACTATGAAATTGAGATGAAATATGGCAAGTCAATTTATTCGTCATATTATTGTTCGAATATATTCTGGATATTTTGCTGTCTGGTACTACTCATTAGGCTTCATTAACACATTTATTATAGTTTGATATAGTCTGAACATTTAGACATGTTAAACAATTTGTGACGAGTGTCTGATAGTGACTGATAATGTAGATGTTAGGCCCCTTAAAACAATCATCATGATCATTCATAACTGTAATACTGTATAAACTAACTGTGCAGGGCTGTGAAATTTATAACTTAAGTGTACTGGTGGTTCTTAGGGCAGGCCACAAAGGTTATCAGCTGCATAAAATGATCGTGTTTTGAAATTTTCATTGATGATAGTTATAATTAGGTTAATGGATCCGATCGGATGATTATCGGCCAACATTCTTGATTTATAAAGCATAACCAGCATAATAGAGTCATACATGTTACTAGCAGGCCTATGCTTTGTCGAGTTTATTACGGTTCAAAATTACACGTAAAATATTGTATTCACCGTCTTATAATTTCCTAACCATGTACATACGTCACCATTTTATGCATTCCAACACTGATATGTCAACTCACCAAAATATCGCATATAGTGATGATACTTCACACTTTTCATCAAAAAAACCCAGCAATATTCGGAAGGAATTATATTTAACGCCACCTTCAACAGAAATATTCGGTTAATCACAAGGAATACGCTTGAAGCTGGATTTAAAGTCACTTCATAATGCTATTCATATGGGAGACAACTGTGTTTTGCCCAACATCAGCTGATTTTATTTTGGCCCCACTGAAATGTTATATTTACTGAAATCGTGCAGGCAGTGATATATCTGTATTTGGCATTGAACTGTAGGTACTACCTAGAGTTCAATGGTATTTGGTTAGCTTCTTATTCTTTGCGATTGTGGTGAAAGGTTGAACTTGATTGCTAGTTTTTGGAAGCAAAATGGTTAGCGCAGGTTGGAGCGCTTGTGTGGTTGTAAGTTGAACTAGTTGAATAGGAGTGCTTACTTTAAAAATTCCAGAGATAGACAGAGACAATGAGAGTTAAACAAAAAAGAGGGGAGGTTAGAGGTTATTGGCGTTGATAAAAGAAAGCTATTGTATGAAAGACATTATATGAACGATAAACGTAAAGGAAGTTATAGGTTGAATCATTCTGTCTTCTTTATTGCATCGTAATGGTTATATGACGATAGTTTCTAAAATAAATTGTTCTAAGAAGGGAAACCAGAATAAAATGAGTATTTGAATGATGGTATGAAACTGGAAATTGTATCTTGTTGTGACGGCACTATTGATACAATTTATATTTACATTTCTTCGTACTACAAAATAGTAAGTGGCATTACGATGAATTGTGGTTATGTTACTGCGTACATTAATCTACCTTGTTTACTGTAGTGTCCTGGTTGGTGTCGGAGACACGTCACGACTGGGGAAAAGAGTATTCTCGTGCACCATATTAAAATATTTTGCATAGTGTATTACCTATGAAATGGCGCCCTCCCGGATTATATCTTCTTAGAGATATCTATTTAATTTTTTAAACAATGCACCACGGTCGGCCGGTAGAAGCATAGCGGGCGCACTCTCTATCCTATTGTATGCTCGAAGCATTCCACAGCAAAAGTATAAAGGAGAATGTAATGGGAACTTACCAAAAAATACTGATAACAAAACAGTTCTGTAGGAATACTATGAAAGCTTTTAATACCTGGGATATTCCGGCGCTGACATACACGTTTGTTCTACTAAGACGGTCAAAGACAGTGCCGAATGACGCTGTTATAAATACAAGAATAACAAAGAGCAAATGCTGAGTCTTTCGTCGGACATCTACAATTAGGTCAGCGATATTTCCTCAATTTCATAGACACCAGAGTTCGCATGGGCGTTTACCGTTCAGTATGTTATATACATTCCTCATTGTTTCCTCTTACCACTGCCAGCGGGCACACTTCCGTTTGATCCACCACTGCCAGCTAGATCGTTCCGGTCCACTTCCGTCCCATTTTTCAAAATCACTCCCACAAAAATATCCAGCAACCGAGTGGAAAGATGTTACACATCAATAATAATAATAATAATAATAATAATAATAATCATAAAGTTAGAGATAGTGACATATGTTTAAACCAGTTAAAAGCTCAGGCCAGGATCTTTTACAGTTATGTTGTAAAGTGTACCTAAATAAGAGGATGTAAGAAACGTTTTTGCAGTGACTGTACTGGTGCCATTTTGTCACCCACGACAGCTGTTGTTTGCCTCGTAATAGACCAAACACCATTAGACAACTGTACAAAGTTTCAATGCTCTATGTTTTATATTGTGAACTCAGTGAACTCTTTAAAGCCAGGTATGCATTTTCGGTTACATCCCCCTTAGCGATGACTTCCCATTTAAACTTATTTTCTTATCTCATGTCTACTAATCTATCTATTCTTCGGTTAGCCGATTAATCTATTATTCGGTTAGTCGATTAAAAGAATGAACAGTCTGGCGATTAATCAATTAATCGTTCTCGAAAAATGTCAAATTATCAGATTAATCGATTATTAATTCGATTAACAGAACATCACTTATTACCGGCTCTAAAGGGACAAAGGTTGTACCCAGCTGAGGAACTGTGTGTACATTGTTTACGTGTATGGAACAATGCAAGTCTTATTCATTCATAAACTTTAATAATTTAGAAGTATATACACGGAATTTATGCTTTTCAGTGGACCAAAACAATTGTGCCCATTTGTATTGGGTATTCGCTGTGGACAGTTTTAGTGATTACAGATGCACAAAAGCAGATAGGCCACATCGCTCCGGCAGCCAGCTAAGTGCTATAATCCACTCCAAGTTACAAACACCAACCTGACCATTTACAGTACTAACCAGTACAGATTAGCAAACTAAACAAGCAAATATGCAGGTCAAAAGCCACCAAAAACATCATTGCAAAAATTAAAACAAAATTAAAAAGCTTAACAAGTTGCGTAGGTTTACAACAAACTTCTGTAACTAAATAAATGTACATACCAAAAATAATTTAACCAACACACATAGACATGGATATAATAGCCTGAGTGTAAGAGATCTTATGATGATTGCTTGATTTTCAAAAATAGTCATCCAAGTGAATTTATTATCACGTTCTTTTCATGGTTAGGGAATAACACTCATTACAATTGGGTACAATCAAGTTGACCGATTGAAGAGCATACATTTAATTTACTAAGGCAATATTAAACAGGTAGTTCCGTGACGAACTAAAGTGCCTACATTTCTTAAAGTTTAACATCCATGCCAATGATTATTCTATATACCTACACATCTATCTAGCATAAGTTGGTAATACCGAAATTTTTAATAAGTTCGAATTATACCTGAAATGGTATAGCCTAATAGAGCCTAATGGACGCCCTGGTGACTGAATATATTCTTAGTTCCATATCTTAAGGTACAGAAAGCACATACAAAATTTGGTTAAAGTCCAATCGAAAGTATGGACGTTACATGCAGTTAGACATCAGATCTATAAGCACGTGCAAAATCATATTGGCGACAATGTCATGTATGTGTTGCTCAGAATTAATCTGAACTATTATGATCTATAATTGTGCCAATTTTGGAAGAAATCAATTTGTTAGTATAGAAGTTTCATGTATTTACAAATTGGACTTATCGGCAGGATTAGAATCATGTTGGCAGCACTGATGTATATTAGTTACTCCAAATTAATCTAGAAAGTCAGGTACTATACGTGTGCAAAGATTAGAGCTGTTGGCTTCTGAAATACTGATATACGGATATACTGATGAAAATCCACAGCCTGTTTCCAGTCTCCGACCGGGTCAGGAATAAAATGAATGAAGCCCCCATCTAGCGGCGAGGATATGAACCGTGCCGGCTGCCGATGCCTGACGCACTCCTCTGGGGCAATGTTTAAATGAATGACAGATGAAATGAAATGATAGTGGAGAGTGTTGCTGGAATTAAATTTTGACAGGGAAAACCGGAGTACCCGGAGAAAAACCTGTCTGCCTCCGTTTTGTCCAGCACAGATCTCACATGGAGTGACCAGGATTTGAACCACGGACCCAGCGGTGAGAGGCCGGCGTGCAGCCGCCTAAGCCACGGAGGCTTCGTACTGATATACTGATATTAGGGTTAAAAATAGAGAGAGCATTTATTAACAGTTGGCAGTCCTGGTTGCTCTAAAGAATACTGTACCCATGTGAGTAATCTCCATGGAAAACATGCTTCTGCCTCCAGCTAGCGTCAGTTCTCAGGCGTGTACCGTCCTCCCACTGAGCAGTTGCATATTTTGATCTGAGACTAAAAGGTATCAACTCTACAATGATAAAGCACAACTCTATTATAAAGACTTTAATTCAGTTCTAAATCATGGCTTCAAACACATAAAAACACAATCCCAACAAATATCATACAAAACAAAGCAAAATTACTCCCACAATCCACTAATATTTCACACTTTATCCTATAAATCCATATGATTATTCAATCATTTACCCTGAGATTGATATCAAATTCACTCTCAAGTGCGCTGATGCGCATATAAATTACACATAAACTGTGCTTATAATCTTATGTCACCTGCTGTGACCTCTTTCATTCCACAAGATTAATTGTTTATTCTCAACACCTCTTACTTTACATTATGTGTACCTTTGTATTTTGTTTCTCTCTTCCCACCAAAATGCTTTACCATGCATTAGCCAATTTATGGGTTGCACATCAAATCTACTTGCAACTCCACAATTATATGTAAATATACCCTTACAGTTCCCCTTTCTACAGTTCCACTTTCTACAGTTCCACTGTATGCCGTTGTGATTTCAACTTCAGAATTCCGTTACCGCTGTGTCGGACGATATTTTATGCTACCCTTGCGTGGCATAGCCTATGGCATCTGGCACCGAGCTCCAGAGCTAAGTAAGACTGTCAGTAGAAAAATGTAACTTCCAACAACTCATAAGTTTGCTAAATAAATATTAAATAATCAGGGTGATCTTTAATTATCAATGTGTTTCAAACCACACCATTACATTATACAATACAACACTGACTCTTTCATTACAAACAGGGTCTCAAATCTGTTCCTTTTAAATGCCAACCTTCACGGGTCGTTTTAAAACTCTGCCCCTCAGAGCTTACTCGTATACAATGGAACGGAGCCTAGCGGTCACAACACGTGCGCCGTCCCTCCTGACTCCTGGCTTTTACCTCCAAGCAGTAACCAGATTTCTAAATACAATAGTGCAGTCTCACTGACCCACATATCCCATATAATTTAAACTGAATGGTATGCAAGACGGGTGATGGACGTGTTTAAATATTTATTCCTAACCTTAGGAGATTAATAACTGGCCTCAATAGGTCCATTTCATTATATGAAGGAACGAGATTCACCAAACACTGGTCGAACTGGCTAGCCGGCATCTTAATAACTGCTACGGTCAGGCACATGCTGCCGCCAATTAGATTCGCTTCTCAAGAGCTGAATCATTTCAATAACAAGTTCACGGTCGATCAGGTATTATGCATAGGTTTTCATTGTTATCCTCTCATATACCACAGGATTCGAACCCGGAAAATTCCATATCCATCCTCAGAGTTAGGGTACATCACTAAATACACTCTGGCAAATAATAAATATCTCTGTACGCCCTAGGCTATACGAGATTTCACACGTCGATAGACTACCTGGCTCCCTGACCTTTATGCTATGATCTCATCCTTTAATTAGTAAGATAAATCTATCAATTACTCTACAAGCTTATTCACAAGCTGCAAATTTAATTCACTATTAAACTTTTCCATTCCCTAAATTCTTGCATGAATATACCCCTTATTACAATATTCTCTGATATTAAATTGCTGTTCTTAGCCCTTCATGTATAATATTACTGCTTGGATAGATAAATATTCCAATTAGCATATATATTTGCTTACAACATTTTTCCCTGATGTATTCGTTTATTACTTTTTAATATTATTATTATTATTATTACTGACATGAATTACAATAACCCGACACAACGTAACCGTTTTAATAACCGAACATCCGTGTTCGTTACGTTAGGTTTATATAACTGAACTGCCATTTTACAATAGTGGTAACGATTTATCCACTCAATGATGTACAAAACATCTCAACTTTACTAAAATCAACACAACAAATAATAATTTGAGTTTCTCCCCCCTAATACTGACTCTTACTGGCATCGTTTATAGTTTTGAAATCACAAAACACACAGTGGACTATAACTGCTATAAAATCATGGTTTTTGGGTACTTACATCGGCTATCCGGGTGGCTCCAACCACTCATTCCTTCCATTAATGCCTGCCATTTGCATAATTAGCAAGACATTCTTACACTGATAACACACATTTTATATAACTTTGGCCTCACAAGACACACGGCACTTTTCTTTTCCATATTGAGGCTATTGCTTCTTTATACACATAACACTTTATATCACTTGTTACACTATTCATTTTAAAGATATTTAACAGATCATCACTTCACTATTTACACTTCTTACTGGTTGAATTTCCCTGGCAAGATATCAGAAATGCAGACGCTGAAGCTGGCCTTCTCGCTGCTATCCGTATCCTGATTGAAAGTCTCGATTATCTGCTTAAGGATTCCCATCGATTCACCCAACTGTCTATCCATCTCTATCCTGCGATAAACTTCCTAATCTAGCATGAATATGCTTGCATACCGTCCTGAGCGTTAATTATATTGGTGTTCTATGAAATTCCACCACTCACATAATAAAGTTTATTTCTGCGCAGT